>OY757933.1:272500-401027 GCA_963585895.1 Sepioteuthis lessoniana
ATTAAATTTAATCAGATAAAATTGAATTATTGGCTTCCGAAAAAGGTGTGGTTATGTACATAGAATTGTCATGGGGTTAATTTGGTTAAATTTGTTGGATTATTTTCTTTGTTATAAGCCATAAACAACTGTCTGAAATGAATAACTATTGATATTGCATTCAATGAAAAATTAATCTTCTAATTATTATAAGAGTCCAACTCATGTAAGCAATTTAATGCGACTATTCCTGATAGGGAAGAAAACTTTGCTGATGTTTGATTTGCTATTTGGATTTACTTATTTGGTACTATATCCTTTCTGGATTTGATACTAAACTGAATTAAATAATCTTTAATGATTGGAGATTTGATACCAATCATTTGTAAGTTAACTTGATCAAAAGTCTTTTTACAAGTTTATTCTTTGGATTACAATATGATATGTCACATCTAAAAAAATCATTGCTAATCAGGCTGAGTATTGTGAATTGGTTTGGTTCTACTTACTTTTGGATATATTTCTTTTTGTACTTATTGCAGTAAAAATATCTAGTATTCTTTGCCAGGTGTATGCAACCTTTTTTGAGAGGCAGCAGCATGGGACATGGCTCATCATGAGGCAGGCAACAGTACAAAAAATTCAAAGTAATTTTACATTGAAAGTACCTCAACCCTTTTCACTACAAAAGGCCATATGCATAAGCA
The DNA here is from genome assembly GCA_963585895.1 of Sepioteuthis lessoniana. Lineage (NCBI taxonomy): Eukaryota > Metazoa > Mollusca > Cephalopoda > Myopsida > Loliginidae > Sepioteuthis > Sepioteuthis lessoniana. Next base: position 273,187 of record OY757933.1, read on the forward strand.
TCTGCCTTAGAAGTTGGGAAAAATTGGGTTTTTTTCTTTTTGGTAAAAATATTTTTTCAATTAAAAAATTGAAGTCTTAGCTGAGTCATTCAGAAAGCACCAGAGTTTACCCATGACTGTCTTTGGCTCCCAAACAGCCTCCTTTCTCCAGATTTGTTCTAAGATGGTTGGCTTGAGGAACAAGCCCAGAGAGATTATGTTGTTATTTCAGAGAATTTCTCTTGATATTCTTTGGAGAAATAATTTTTCTATTCTTTCATCCAAGTTTTGGGCTATAACATTCTGACTCTCACCTCTCCACAAAAATGTATCTTGTATATAATATGCACTGTTTAAAATTTGTTGCGACTAAATTTAACATTTCTTCTATTTTTTACCCACCTCATATGGACTAAAAATAAAAATCTATACAGTTTACTCATGTTTTGAAACAAAATGTTGATTTAATGTCCCTTTACTAAGGCTTATATGATTTCTGTTAGAATTTATGAGATAAAGTATTAATATTTACTATCTCTGTCCCAGAATAGTACACAAAATATATACTGTAATTTTTTGTGTATAACACGCATCCCTAAATTTAGCCAATGAAATTCTGAAAAAACAAAACAAAAGAAAAAATGTGTCGTGTATGTAATACACACTAACTTTTTAGAATTTGTTGCTGCAAACATTTCTTCAACATTTTATCTGGTTTGTATAGACTAAAAATTAAAAAAATATAAACTTTACTTATGTTTTGAAACAAAACATTTATGCAGTACTTAGAGCAAACACATGCATATGTTCACATAAAAATGCTACAAACTTGTGGCAAAAATAAGTTTACACTAGGAGAAACAAAATTATAAACAAAGACGCACTCTCGTGATTATTTCTCTGTAACAATATGAAAAAAAGCGTTTGTTACACATTAGTTATTTTAGGTCAAAGATATAACTTACATTTAGTCATACCATCCTGAATATGGTGATGTGCGTAGCTGGATAAAAAGTTAATATTTAGGTCTGGCATATAATACGCACCCCTAACTTTTACGCTTAAAAACATAAGAAAAATGTGCATATCATACACACATAATTATAGTATATAAAAGTAACACTTGCAGAAGTAGTAATAAGTTTTCTCTGATTGAAATCTTTATCTTGATCTTTTGTTTGGCCAACTCTCTGACCTTCTTCAGGCATTAGTCATATTCATAGGGATTTTTAAAACAGTTTTCAAGGTGGGTAGCTCGTTCTCATCTTGTTTTTCTTTTGCTTTAATGTTGATTTAATATTTTTTTTTTTAAATAAGGCTTATACCATTTCTGTTTGATTTTCAAGATAAGCTATTAATATTTCATAAAATTATTCTGATCCAGAATAGTTATTACATTTAGTATATGAAATATATATGCAAAAGTAACGCTTGCAGAGGCACGGCCAACTTGTAAATACGGCCCAGCATGTTACATTAACAGGCTGAAGTAATGTAAACAAAAAAGTAACCCATTCATGGCCGCATACAAAATTAACCTAAAAAGAGAATTAACTTTAAAAATTGAACAGAGAAAATAATATAATCATATTGGTGGAATTTATCTGACGTTATTTTTATTCCTTTTGACATTAAAATGCATATTTACCCTTTGTCTTTTACTAATCCACGAATAAACTGCATCTATAACCAAAACAGGCCATATTGGTGAGTGAAAATCATAAAAGCAAGGTCACTCACCGCCATTTATAATTCGTGGATTAGTAAAAGACAAAGGGTAAATATGCATTTTAATGTTGAAAGAAATAAAAATAATGTCGGATATAATGTGACATGCAGGGGTGTATTTACTAGTTGGCTGTGGCAGAGGCAGTAATGATTTTTCTTCAGATTAGTAGATTCATTTTGATGTTTTTTCTAGTTTACTCTCTGACCTTGTTCAAGTAGATGTCATATCAATTACTCTTTGAGGGATTTTTATGATAGACAGTTTTCAAGGTGGGTAGTTTGTTTTCATCCTGTTTTTTTGTTGTTATGTTTGATGTTTTGACCAGGAAAGGAATGGGCTCTGCCAGTCCAAGGCATACTCCATGAGTAGCACCCCTATGACCAAACCAGGTTACAAGACCAGTGAGAGTGAAAGAGATGTTTTCTGGGATTATACTTCGAAACTCATTTTTAATGATTTTTTCTTCTTATGATCCCATACAACTTTCATAAGTTTGCATTTATTGCCTAACCCAGAAATTGAATTGAAAATTTTGAGCAATCAGTATCCAAAACCACTAAGAAAGGCCCCAAATGACACAATAGTAATAAAAGTTACAGAACTTCTCCAGTTAGTTTACCATAGAAAAATTGTTGTTATTTATAAACTGGTTGTGAAGCAACTTCTCAAATAAAAACTGACTTTGTTACATCTGATCTTTGGGCTACATTGGTTACCTGGTGCATGGATACCAGTACAAACAAAAACTATTAACTTTTATTCTCACTGAGCACCCAATACTTCTGGCTTTGTGCCACAATGAAGCTAAACATAGTAAATAATTATATCGAATATCTGGGTAGACCATTAGTAGTGAATTTGATTCTCACTTGGTGCTCTTACACTTTTGGTTTTGTGCCCCAAGTAGTCTAGGCTTAGAAAATAACTACATAGTTATATTAGTTAGTTTAATTCTCACTGGGTGCCCAATATTTCTGACCTTGTATCATAACTAAGCTAAACTTAGTAAATCATTACATAGGTACCTGGGTAAACCATTACATGAGAGTTTGAATCTCACTGAGAGCTCCATAGTTTGAGCCTTGTGCCAAATCTAAACTAAACTCAGTAAATTATGATATAGAGAACCTAGGATTAAAAGGATTAAGAATTACTTGTATATTTTCTTAGTATAAATTACTTATGATCTTTATTATAATACAATGAAGTGGGCATCTCAGGTGGCGTAATGGTTAGCAAGGTAAATTAGCTGACCATTGTTAGTGAATTTGATTCTCACTGTGCACCACATACCTTCTAAACTTGTGCACATCCAAGCTAATCTTAGTAAATAACTATCATACAAAGTAGAACAAATAGAAGAAGAAGAAAAGAAAAAACAACGTAATGAGAATATACCCCCATAGAACCCTTGTAAAGGGTCCTATTAAATATTCCTTTATTTCTGGATACGTCATAAACCTGAAGAAAGTAAGAGAATGGACTATTTTTCAACTTGGAATGGAGAAAGATAAAATTCATATTTAAATATTCAATTTTCTTACAAACTCCCAAATTTTTGTACTTGTTGATAGTCTTAAAAATCCTAAATTATGATAATTTACTTTTTTCTCATCTGCTCACTGTTCATTCCAAGAATTGTTCAAACAAATGAACTCCTCATTTTTTTGTTGCTTATCTTGTTACCATAAGATTTTAGCCAGTCCATTCTCTACAGCAGATTTTCTCAACTGGTGTTCCCTAGAACCCTAGGGTTTCGCACAAGGTCATTTGGGGTTCTGTAAGAAACAGTAATGAATAGGCTAATGCATTTTTGAGTCAATTTTGTTTGATTTTATATTTGTAATTTTACTATTCATGTAAGTATATTGTTATAAAAAACCCTTGGTTATTACCATAAAGGCTTCAATAGACATAAAATGAAGATATCAATAATAGTATGTAATTATTTTTATGCAGATGTTTCCTGAGACATGAAAACTATTAATTATCTTCTATAGAGAATGGGTGTATCCATTGGGTCCCTAGTGGAGGGTCACATGACAGTCACAGAAACTCATTCTTGATTGCTTTGGTCTCTGTTCTTTGAACAGGAGAGGCATATTTCAGACCAATGGAAACACAATGTGGCTAGTTTAGTTCCCTTCATCAAGTAAGCTTTTTTCTATTTTTGTATCTCTTCCACATATTGATTCTTCCTGGAACAATATATACATATTTTTTGCTATTGGGACATGTTTGTGTATTCTTTCTTCTAAATACCATTGGTAAGTATATTATGTATATGCGTATATATGTTAAGAAACACTCTACTACCTTTCTTAGTGGTAAAATCTGTAAGGAAAAAAATGTTTTTTTACCAAAAAATTTGTCTTTTAATATAACTAGATGGTGAATGGAATAATAATAGCTGCTAGGCTGAGTCAAAAGCTTTGCAATATTTTGGAACATGTTAGTTTGTGGCGTGTATTTTACATGACTGAAGCAGTGGAAAGTACCCACTGTGTTTGGTGGTATTTGGTATGCTGACATTGTGATTGATTTACTTCATTTGTTATTTGAGAGCTCTACATGATTGTGCAATGTAATCTAATTCAGGAAATTATGGTTCACAAGTTTGAACTGGGTCATATAGCACTGTGGAATCAAGTAAAAAATTTTGTTGTGTAAAAGCTGAAGGTGCAGTTGATCACAGTACAATAACCAGATGGTTGAAGAAGTTTCATTCAGACAAAGTGAGACAGGCATAAAACTGTACATTCAGAAGCCATGCCTAAAGTCATAGAGGCATATTCAGCAAGTAGCACTCAGTGTATCAAGTAAGCTTGACATCTGACAGTCCAATGTGGTTCATCACCTTCATAGCCTCAGTAAAAGCATCCAGAGCTGCCAAATTGTTGCTCACATTACAAAAATATTGCAAAACTTTTGACTCACCCTCATAGTAGCTAATATTTCAACCAGCTTAGTTTATTTTCATTAACACAAGTCATACAAATGATATCTTTTGTGAGCAAATTGTTCAAGCAACTCTTGGAATGATAATGACACTTCAAAATTATCGACAAAATCTTTCACTCATTTTTTTTTTTAAGGAATATTTTTAAAAGCTGTAATTTTTTTTATCTTTGCTTCACACAATTTTTAAAAAAATAGCATCAATATTAATGTTGTTGAGATTTTGAAAGAATGGATGTTTTTTCTTTTTACAATATGAGACCTGGTAAAAATTTGATATTTCATTAATTCTTTTTTTTTAATTTCATTTCTTTTTGTTTCATCATAATGATGGCATTTACAGTTCAGTGGTGGGCAGTGTCGAACCATTGGCACTTATTGGCAGGGAGGGTGAGCCAGATGGTATTATTGCTGTAGTAGTTGTACCATTTGTAGTGCCTGTACCATTGACCATTGTAGTTGTCTGTGGTGGACTATCCTCTGGTTCATTGACTATAATCACTGGGATATTATGCATGTATTTTTGGTTAAGGTCATCGATGTTGTCTGGCAACTTGGTGTCTTTGGTTTCAGTCAGAAGCAATGAGAGTCCAGCTGAGAGGAATGACAGGCCCCCAAGAATGATGAATGGGAGAGTAGGGTGGAGATACTGATTCTAAAGGTGTCCAAGAGTAGTGGGATAGGTTTGGGTAGGGTTAAGCGCAGGATAACATCAGGGTAGGGAATGGACAGAGGGGAAAAAAAAAGAAAAAGAAAAAAAGATAGATGAGAATTCTGAAAATATACAAACATATAAACAATCTAGCTTTCATTTATTATTAGATGAAGTATTGTCAATTATTAGTGGTAGGCATGTGGAAAAATCAGCAGAACAATTTTTTTAAATAATTAGAACCTCAATACTCAGTAGAAATCTATATATATATATTTATATATAGAATAGTTTTCTACTGCGTATTGAGGCTCTCTCTCTCTCTCTCTCTATATATATATATATAGTGAAAGAAACAAATTGTTCTAAAAATGTTTTTTCATAAATTAGAAAACAATATATACCTACTGTCTTCATCAAGTAAATACTTAAATAATGTGGGATACTATGAGCTAAAAGACATGACAAAAAAAAAAAAAAAAATGAAACAAAATAATTTTAATGAATAAGCTCCAAAATTTAACCAACACAGTATATATTAAATGAAAAATTTAAAAAATGTGACATGATTCTTTTCCTCTTATTACATAAAGATTTTGTCTTTGCAAGATAAAAATCAATTTTTTAAGAAGCTGTCCTTATAGGGAAACATTTCAATTTGATTTTTTGATCATCTTCTTTTTCATATATATATATATATTCCATTCCTGTTATGTAATAACTTCATTTTTATGAAATAGAATTTTATTTCTGATGAGGCTATTTTTTTAGTGAAATATGTCATGTGTTGTCTTCCAGATGAACACACACACACACACACACACACACATATAAATTCTATGTATTGCACAATCAGGTGGTGCAATACTTTTAAATTGCAGAGTTTAAAGAAAAATTTTCTACTTACAATGACAACAATTTGTGGAGATAAAATACTTCCAATACGGCTCCAGCACAAACAAGATCCTAGGCCAATATTTCTGTGGAAAAAATGAAATGATTAAAGAAATATGATGTATAGGGTGTATCAAAAGTATTCTTGGTTTTTATCCACTTACTTCAAAGTTTATTTCATGTAAACATCAAATAATTATCTATAATTCTACAATATTATTAAGATTATCTCTTTATGAGTTTTTCAGACCCGTAATAACTGGCTGGTTGGTTATGTTTTATGGCATATCAACCAATGTATGTTATTTAATGCCAAATCATGTTATAATTTGTAAGTGAATAGTTTATAGGTAACATTTTAAAATGAACCAGAGTTCATTTGTTTGCTCATGGTTAAATAGTTTCAAGTATTGCTATTTATTACTTGCAGACAGTTAAATCATTTCAGGTATTGCTCACGCAAATAGTTCTTTTTGAGTATATTTATATGGTTACAAACTCTGCTTTCTAATACTAATAATTCAATTCAATTTGAATCATTGGGTTGCAAACACTTAAATAGTTTCCAGTATAATAAAAAATTAAATATTTCTATTTGACCCATAGATGGCACCCTAACAGGTACTACCATGATGGGTCAGAGAGGAACTGGCTGTAATTGCAATGAAGGGGTACTCCACATTCCTGAAAGTTCTAGGACTGGAGCTTCACCATCAGATGCAGTTTCGTGTCATATCTTGGACACTTGTTGATGGGGGATGGAGTAGAGGCTACCTCCACTCCCATAGAGATGCAGTCAGCATATTCTATTGCCCTAGCCAACTGAGCTAGTCATAACTTGTGGTCTTTCTTGAAGTTTGATTGGCAGTAAGTTTTACAGAACTCTTCGAAGTATTCTAGCTGATCTCAGCGTTATTGTGGTCTTAGTTCTTCCTTGGGTCTCCAATTTACTCAGAAGGTAGGGACATACACAGATTTAAATAACACAAAGTTATAATAAATTAGCAATTAAAAATACTGACTCTTTTATTTGAGATGAGAAAAGATCGGGACACAGAGATTTATTCTTGTAAATTCATAATAGATAAGATGTTAGAAGGTGGACATACACCCACACACACTGATTTATGTAAAGCAGATTTGTAGTAAACTTGATGATAGAAGGTTGGGACACACACAGGTTTACATAACACAGATTTATAATAGGTTAAAGAGCCAGTCTGCCCTACTATATACTCATAGGTGGAGGGAGAATAGTTGGATGCATATCTTTCCCAAGAGTAAAATGCAAACAGTCTTATCCAGGATTTGAACTCAGGTCACCATATCTATTTCCTATGATAATAACCAATATACTGTAAGTGTCTCCACATGTACATACACTGGATATATGTGGTTGAGGTGTCTGCATGGTTAAATTTTACCTTGATGTTATAGAGTTTGTATTTGTACAGAAAACTTCATAGGTAAAACTTCATTATATTGTAAAATTAGATGTAAATGGTGTGAGGGTGTGTGTCCCATATGCCATTGTATAGGGTGCTTTAAAAGAGTGATGTCTTACCTGACAACAGTTGGAAAAAGTTCTGCTGTGTAGACAAACAAAGTGCACAAAAGTCCAGCATATGCACAACGGCCAGTGATCATAAAAGCAGATGATAGAATCTCTGTACCTAAAGAAGAATGTAAAAAAAAAAATAGGGGATAATAAAAAAGTAAAAAACAAAACACATCAAGTTGAGTGGGTACAGTATTGCCCATAAATAAGTAACCATTAGCCAGATTAAACTTTAGTTGGTTGGTTTTTATGGCATATCAACCTTTGTAGGTTATTTAATGTCAAATCCATTTTTCTGCAAATAATCAGTTCTATTTCAAACAATTCAGTTTAGCATAAGTACACAGTTTAATTGTCAAAAACATTTCTATTTCAAGCTATTTAGTTTAGTCAAATAATTCTAATTCAGCTAAGTATAAATACAGATTTTGTTTACTTACAGTTAAATGTCAAAATAGTTCTGTATTAAACAATTCAGTTTAGCATAAGTATGCAGTTTAATTGTAAGTACACAGATTATTTATCAAAAACATTTCTATTTCAAGCAATTCAGTTTAGTCAAACAGTTCTAATTCAAACAATTCAGTTTAGCGTAAGTATGCAGTTAGTTCTATTTAACCCATAGATAGGGCCTTATCAGGTGCTAACATTCCGGGCCAGAGTGGATCTGGGGTGCTCCGCATTCCCCAAAGTTCCAGTATCACTGGAGCATCACTATCAGATCGTTTAGTGTCATATCCAGGACACTCGTTTGGTGGGGGGGTACCCCTCTGCAGAGGTGCAGTCAGTGTTTTCTACAGCCCCTGCCACCTGGGCAATACACAGAGTTAATGTCAAAACAGTTTTATTTCAGATAATTCAGTCTAGCATAAGTACAGAGTTTAGAAGTCAAAACAGTTCTATTTCGAGCAATTCAGTTTGGCATCAGTGTGCAGTTTTAATGTCAAAACATTTCTATTTCAAACTATTTAGTTTGGCATAAATACACAGTTTAAATTCAAAAAACAGTAAAGTCAAGAAAGCACTGTTTAGTTCTATTTAACCCATAGATAGGACCCTTATCAAGTGCTACCACTCCAGGCCAGAGTGGACCTGGGAGCGATGGCAATGAGGGGGTACTCCGCATTCCCGGAACCTCACCATCAGATTGCTTAGTGTCATAACGAGGACACTCGTTGTGGGGGGGTGTTTTACCCCTCTGCAGAGAAGCAGTCAATGTATTCTACAGCCCCAGCTGACTGGATAAAGACTAAGTTTTGAAAATACAGTATTGCCCATAAAAAGTAAATCCCTAACAATTTTCTTATAAAGAATAAAAGTTAAATTTCTTCTAAACAAAAGATGCTCGGATTTTATCATTTCTACTAAAACAATATACAATCAGACATTATCTATCATCAAACTCAACAGAGCTGAAATTCAGTAATCAAAAATAAAAATTGCATAAAGATATGTTAGGGGTGTACTTATCTTAGGACTTATAATATATATATATATATATATATATATATATATATATATATACACAGCTTATTTCACCATACTTGCCTAGCAAATATCACATAAAATCTACACGTGAATTAATTCAAGTTCTTCATACAATTAAACCCAATAATGGTATATTAGGCTCACTGGATATAGAAAATCTATTTACTAATGTACCTGTTAATGAAACAGTTGATATTATCATAAATAATATTTATAATAACCCATCTTTCCCCCCTCTTAAAATCAACCTTAATATACTTCGTAAACTACACCTAACATGCACTACTGAAGTTCCATTTCATGACCATCTCGGTAGTATTTACGTTCAGACAGATGGAGTATCTATGGGGTCTGTCCTGGGCCTGATCTTCAGTAATTTCTACATGTCTGACCTTGAAAATAGAATTTTTAATAGCATTAAAAAACCTCCAATATATCTAAGATTAAGATATGTTGATGATATCCTTATTCTTGCTAATAATCTTAACGAAATCAACATACAAGACACCTTCCAAAAAAATTCAGTTCTTAACTATACTCATAAACTAAACAAAAACAATAAAATTTCCTTTTTAGATGTTCTCATTGATACTAACAACAATAATAACTTCAGTACCAACTTACAAAAAAAACCTCTAATAATAATTCCTGTACCCTCAACTTTAAAAGTAAATGCTTCTTCAGATATAAAAAAGCAATTATTAATAACCTGTTATCCCATGCCAAACTGATCTCCTCCTCCAAAACATTATTTTATAGAGAGGTAGAAAACATAAAACAGGCTCTCATCAATAATGGGTTTCCTAACTATATTGTTGATGAACAAATTAAACGTATGATTAAAAATGATAATCAACAAAATAAACACTACTACTCCACCCAGTCAACAAACATATATCAAACTTTTTTCCATAACCAAATGCACTACAATAATAAATCAGATGAAAAAATATTAAAAACATTGATTCATGGAAACATACTCCCTACTGATCCTAATAAAAAATAAAACTTATTATATATTATGATAAATTTAAAACCTCCAACTTAGTCAATAAAAATATTTTCTCTCCCTTGATAGGAGTTTTGCAAAAAACGTTATATACCAATTTAAATGTCCTTTAGGAGATTGTATCTCTGAAAATAATAATATATATGTTGGTTTAACCTCAACTACCTTATCGAGAAGACTTACAATGCACCTTTCTGATACAAGTTCCATAGCACAGCATTTAAAAAACATTCAAGCCCAACAACAAAATTATGGAAAATTCTTACCGAAAACACAACAATATTAGAACAAAAAATAACAAGCAAAAACTACAGATTCTTGAGGTACTACATATTAGGAATATACCACCCAAACTTAACAAAATTAATTTTGAAACCAGTGCTTATGTACTTAAATGTCTTTAGTTACTGACGCTATCTATAGAAACAAATTTGAAAAATAGACGCCACACAATACAACAGTACAGACGCTCTTCTTACAAAGTAGTAATGTACATACAAAAGTTACATCGCTTTTGTAATACATCCTCCCCTGATGATGGCCCAAAGTCGGGCAGAAAGTACACGGGAATTAACTAATTATTCCCGCCGAATATCATAAGATCAATATGGCAATTCGAAAGGATTAACAAAAAATATGCAGACAAAAAATGTCTATTATGTTCAATGAAATACGTATTAATATATATATTGTGACGATGAAATATGACATCCTCATACATTTGCCAGGTTATGGGGAAAGGAGGTGCGACTCGCTGCCCGTTAGCTGACTATAGTAGTAACTAAGAATAGTATCAGTGGAAAGGCCATTTCTCTTCAACCCTCCCTATTAACGCAAGGTGACATGGGCATGAGAAAAACCCCACTCTCTATTAGCCTTGTGTGCGTCATCGGAGAGAGGCAAACCTGCAACCATGGTTGGTGCTGAGGAATAAACCGCCAAAAAGCCAACACGTGGTAATTTTTCAAACTACAGAAACTAACTAGTTGCCGTTTTTTTGTCAGAGAGTGACGACACATAATTTGGGGTATGTAGAAACCCAAAATCCAAAGTCATGCCAGGCAGAGAACACTGAGAGAAAAGAAAAGACTTCTCCTTTGAATGAACTCAAACTCCAGGTATATTGAGCATCGTTAAATGAATACCCAAAGAAAAAACTTGTCCACGAGGAAAGAGACAATAATTAATCTGGGTCTTATCTGAAATAAAATGTGCATCTCTTTATCAACGTGTCATAGCAGCCCAAAAACGATAGGAAAAAGAGGAAAGAAAAGACTATACAAAATCCCAAATAAGTGAACATACAATTGTATATTTAAATTTATCTTGTATTCATGCTGATGTGAATAAAAGACAAATTATGGGAGGAAAGAATAACTCTAATAAGATAGAGGAGAAAGGAAGAGGGAATATTCCCCTAATGATAAACTTGAGATTTGGAGCACAAGCTCTGCCATCAAATCCCAAAGTCTGAAGGAAAGTGGACCGTATCTACCGCTGACAAACTGTATTCTCACCTTCCCTTATTTAGAAGAAAGATTTTCTCACTCCTGGCTTTTACCTGAATTGGGTTTTTTGTTTCTTTCTTTTATTCGATAAAAGAATATTGTTATTAATCTTGTTGACCCAAACATGGCAGTTCAGAGTCCTTTTTTTTGTTGTGGAAATATTGTATTTGTCAAAGGCCTTGTATTTGAGGGGGAGAGCTTGCCAGTTAGCTGTGTTGAATTTTAATTATTTACCTAAAACCCACCTAGCAGATTTAAAATGTGGTTCAGCTGGAGAGTTGGTGATATCTGTAATATTGAATAGTGTTGGCAAACCACAGCCAATGTGTGTACCCTGCTTTAACTGGTGGACTTGGTGGGAACAAATGGCATCCTGCAGGCCTGCTGGGCACATGGCGGCATAACAGATATTTAAATGGGGACCTCGTCCGGGATACAGATATTAAATGGGGACCTCGTCTGGGATACAAATATTTCATGGGGGCTTCGTCCGAAGGATTTTTGTTGTTTTTTCTCGAAGAATAGAAGAAAACTCTCCTTGAGAAAATTTTTTTCATCCTGCTTCAAGAACACAAATTACAAAATAAATAAATAAATAAATAAAAATAAAGAATAAAACAAACTCCCCTACTCAAATACACTAAATAACTTCGTAAAAACTTAGAAAGAACCTATGATAGAGATGGAGGACATAAACAGATTTCTAGATGAACCTTTCATGGAAAAGCTGGAAAAACTCAGGAAAAGTTAACTTATAGAGATAGGAGAGAAATTAGAACTGGAGGTATGGAGATCAATGAGGAAAAGCAGACTCATCAGAACTATAGTAGAGCACATGGTGGATGAAGATATTTTTGAGGTGGAGATATTGGAAGATTTGCCAATTGAATAAATGAATATGACACCTGAACAAATTGAGTTGGAAAAAAGTCGAATACAGACTAAATTAGAATTGGAGAAAGCACAGTTGGAGCTAGAAACGAGAAGGCTGGAACTCGAGTTGATGAGAAGTGGTCAAAGAGACGAACACCTCGTGTTTGACATAACCAAGCAGGCCTGACTTATGCTGAAATTCGTGGAAGAAAATGCGGATGAATATTTTGCGCATTTTGAAAGAACTGCTGTGAACTTGGGTTGGGCAAAAAAATGCTGGGCAACGTTGTTCAAACAGTGTTAATAGGTAAAGCCCAGAGAGTTTATGCGACCTTATCTCCAGAGGAATGCTCAGAATATGAAGCAGTCAAAATGGCGGTCCTGAAAAACTTTGAACTAGTTCCTGAAGCATATCGACAGAAATTTCAAGACAAGAAAAAGGAAGATGGACAGTCATATGTCGAATTTATTAGAGATAAGGAAGGATTACTGGACAAGCGGTGCTCCACAAAGGATGTTCGAAGGGACATTGAAAATTAAGGCAACTCGCCCTGATTGAGGAGTTTATGAACTGCATGCCGGAGGAGTTGAGGGTCCATCTCAGTGACAAAAAGATAACAACGGGTTATGAGTCAGCTGCACTGGCGCACGAATATGTGATCACTAATAAAAGGAGTAGAACCCAAATTGACATGAAAAGTCAAAATCATTGTAGATTGAAAGGAGTTAGAGACATAGAAAAACGAATAAACAGTTGAATGAAAGAAGAAAACCGAAACACCCTGAGACAGGAGGATAAGGCTATAACATGTTACTGGTGCAGAAAGGTCGGTCATATAGCAGTAAAATGTTAGACAGAGGACCAGAGACAGGCCAAATACCCACAGAAAAGCCCCAGGGAGCTGTTATGACCGATATGGCAGGAGACGGACTTATCACCCATTTGTAGGAAAAGGTCATATATATGGGCCAAAGAAAGAAAAAATAGCCATAACCATATTGAGATATATGGGAAACTCCCTATCAATTCTTTTTAAGGAAAAATTGCCATGAGGGGTGCGAAAAATCATGCAGGAAAAAAATAACCGTCAAAGGAATAGGCGGGAAGAAAATAGAAATTCCCCAATGTGGTAGAACTTAAGTCAAAGTGAAAAACTGGCCCGATTATTGTTGGAGTAATGGATAGTTTGCTAATGAAAGGCATATCCTTACTAGTAGGAAATGACATGGGAGCTAGAACAACATTTTCCAGGAAAAGGACAAAATTAAATGCCACGAATGGAAGGGATAAGGTGACGATGAGAGTAAAAGAGGGCTATGACCTACGAGACAAATCCAGAGGCATGGAAATGGAATGATTAGGAGAAAACTTATCTACAGTGCAATATTTCATCATCATCATCATCATGTCGTGGCACCAGCACGGATATCCTTGACCCTCTCTCGCCACTTCTCCCTATCATTCATCGCCTCCGGCAGGTGTAGAAACCTATCTAAAGTACAGGATAAAATGAAGAAAACAGTTGACCGAAAAATGAGAATCTGAGAATTTTAGGAGGGTGATAAAGTGCTGTTGTTATCACTAAATAGGGAAACACCGCTCAATGAAAAATTTCAAGGACCCTATACAGTAGTACATAAAATAGACAGTATGAATTATGAAGTAAACACACCCAAAAGGTGGAAGAAGACCCAGGTATACCAGGTGAATAGAACCCCCCCCAAAAAAAAACGTGGATCATCAGAGGCAACCTATCTTAATGATAAAGACTGAAAATAGAGGACATGGGAAAGATGACTTGAGAGGAATATATATATATATATTTTCATCATACAACGTGTGAAAGTACGTGCGATGCCCTGCCCTCATCAGCCGCCAACCAGGGTGATAACACAGTTTTGGTAGCTCAAGGCGGTAAATAAATAAATAAATACATATATATATATATATATGGATATATATATAAATATATATATATATATATACATACTGAACACAACTTACCCATCCTCACAGAATAATATGCTGCTATCACTCACACACAGACACTCTTACAAGCACATGTAAAGATTTCTACACAATCCCAATGGATTTTGACCAAATGTTTTGATTTTTTAATTATATTAATTAATAATTTCAAAGGAAGCTTTGTGTTAGTCCTATGGTAAATGAACTAGTGTCATAGATCATTACTTTTGATTTTCACCTGGAGCCTCAAACTTTTACCAAGACTAATGAAAAATTAAATACCTGGAAGTGTTATATTTTGACCCCTCACCCCGGCCTAAAAATGCTATTCCAAGGTGATACACCGGAAGGAAGTGACACATTCCAACGGCCAGTAATCAAAAGAGATCGCGTGGGCGGATTAAGGCTTATGATATGGGACAAGGTGAAGGTCTCATTATGCCACTACAGTCATGCACCGGAAGAGAGTAACCTCTGAACTGCATGACAGTTATTTCCGCTTGATGACGATTAAACATCCGATTCAAAGATCCAGTAGGCGATCGTGTGGGCGTTGAGTTATTATTTAACTCAGTTGAGTTTGGGTCCCAAGCAGTTGCCAGCAGACTCCCAGAGGGTTAGAGACGAGATGTGGTAGGGAAGGCCACACCCGACCGAGGGGGACCTCGGAAACCCCCGATGCAGTTGCCAGCAGAATTCCAGACAGCTAGAGACCAGATGTGGTAGCGAAGGCCACACCCGACCGAGGGGGTCCTCGAAAAGCCCCGATGGAGAGGACCCCAAGGCCTCTGGTTGAACATCAGGAGAACAATAAAGACACAACGTGATGGTCATAACAGTGGGGTCAAAATATGAAGTTTATGTTCGGTCTCCGGCATCCTCTCACATGCAACCCTTCAACAACCCTTTCGAACCCTTGCAATAAAGTGAGAGGTGAATATTTTTCTAAAGAAGTCTTCATGCGTCTTCCTTCCTGCGTCTTTATCCTGCGTTGTTTCTTCCTGTGTCTTCCTCTTGCGTCTTTATCATGTGTTTTCCTTCCTGCGTCTTTATCATTGTGTCGCCGTAGATGACTATATAACAGAAGTTCATTCATAAATATATGTATTTTTATATAAAATAAGACACTGAAACTCATGATTAACAAGTCTCCCATGTTTATGTCTAATTCCTGACATTTGTAAACATCCTTATTGGTTGCTTTTTGTATTGTCTGAAATGTCATAGATTGCTGTTGGCCAAGTGATGACACAAATCCTTGCAAGTTACAAGAATCTATTTTTGAAGATTTTCAGTTTTTTTTTTGCTTTTATGTTTGTTTGCTTTATTCTTTTTTTAATCCTTCCAATTATCATCAAAGGTTTCTCTTTGAAATACTCATATTGAAATATGTCATTTAGTTAAGTGTAATCACTTGGTAGACTACCTTACATAATCAATTTCTCTTTATGTTTTTTCTTCTTTTTTTGCTCTCACAGTATCTTTCTATACTTCAGTCTTCTCTTTTCTCTGGATCAATTGGTGTTCTTTCTCTCTTTTTTGATTTTTCTTTTCTTCTACCTTATTCTCTCTTTGCTTTTTCCTTCCAATGTTTTTTCTTTCTTTCTTTTGTTTACAGCTAGACTCTTGATTCCACTGATAAATTGAAGTGCTGATCCATATATGACTTTTTACAGGTTAAATAGGTTGGCTACATTATTTCTTTTACTCTCACCCTTTTTCTTGTCTTTTCCTTTTCTGTAGTGTGTAATGTCATCTTCCCCCTTGTCTCTCTAACTTTCTATATTTCAGTCTTCTTCTTTCATTTTGCCACTTATTTCTTTCTCTTTCAATTTCTCCAGCTCTTCCTTGTTTTTTTCCTGTCTCTCTGCTTCTGTGATTTTAAAGGATTTCAGTTGACCAATGGTCCTGCATTCTCAACTCTCAAACACAACTGTTGCCTTCATTTTAAACCCATAAGGATCAGTATTTCTACTTGCCTATGTAAATAATCCCAATATTTAGTCTGCTTGTATATATATGTATTGTGTGCATTTATTCAACTCCTCTGACACAAGTAGGATGTAACACAGATTCTATATTAAGTTACAATTTGACCCACTGGACTGGGACACACTTCGGCTGGCCATGTTGCCTGATATGAGGATCAAGTTGAGTGTGTCTTGGTTGTGGTGGTAGTTGGTCAAGCTCGTCGGACATGGATTCCAGGAAGCCAATATTCATGTCACTTGAGCTAAGACAAGTGCTCCTTGAGCCTCAGGGGACTGTCCCCCAGGCTCTAACCCTCTCTGGAGGGGCTAGGTTTATTGCTTGGCACCTGCCAATGGGGCTCAAGGCATTTTTGCACCTGGTTCTCACAAAAAAACAGGCCATATGCCATATTTGCACATACATGGGGATCTCAACAAATATCAGGATGTGACACAAGGGCAACTTTTAGTGGAGTACAGCTGGTTTGAATTCAGTTTTCCTTCTCTTAGACTAGTTGCCATACCAAGGCTAAAGAAGCTAATGAAGAGTTATAAAGAGTTGAAGACTTACTGTCCAATGAAAACTATCAGAAGATTAAGTAAAGAACCAAATTTGGTGGGTGGGAAGAAAAGATAGATTCATGCCTTACCCAAGGGCATTAGCACAAAATGAAATGCAAACAGTCCTATCCAGGTTTTTCAACTCAAGTCACCAATTCCATTTTCTATGACAATAATTGTTACACAAAGTGCGCTTTTCTATGTGTGTGTGTCTGTTTGTGTGCATGCATATGCATAAATGTTTTTTATTCATTGACATATTTGGAAAAAGTGTATTCATCTTCATTTTTAGTCACAATATTTGTTCCATTCAGTTATCTTTCTTTCATTTACTCAACTATTTTGAAAGTATTTCTGTCGACCAATACTCCAGTGTTTTCAACAAATACCATAATCTCAAATCCATGGAAAAGCAGAAATTTTGATCTTATAAGTGATTCCATCATCTATATGACCTGTGTCTGTATTTACTTAAAATTAGATGCTGAATCTTATGATAAACACGTATTTATGTCTTATACCAGACATTCTTAAACATAGATGACATTTTTATTTGTTGTTTTCTGTTGTTTGTAATGTCATAAATCACAGTTGACTGGATAAAAACACAGATACTTACACATTGCAAGAACTACTTAAGCAAAAGCTTAGTATTTTTTTTTTGTTTGCTTGGCTGATTTGTTTTCTTTTTTGTTATTCTGAGTTTTATAATATTAAAATATACCTGTGATCTTTTTACTGTTAATAACTATGTAGACTACACAAAAATCTCTCTATCTCACTTTATTTTTTTTTCTCCTACCATAATTTTTTATACTTCAGTCTTTTTCCTTCTAAGTTCAGGTCTTTTCTTTTCAATTTATTCTCACTGCTTTTTTCTTCCCATACTTAATTCCTTTCTTTATGAAATTCTTTAATTTTTCTTTCTCTTTTCTGTTTATGACTAGCATCTCAAACAAGCATAAGAGCTAATAGATATATAATTTTTTTCATAGGTACTAAGTAGGTTTACAACACTACTTAAGTACTTTCTTCTTGCTCTTTCACTTTCTCTCATCTGTTTCTCCTCTTGCTATAAACACAAGTGCTTATATATACATGATTTTTAGCAGTAATTGCTTGGTAGACTACACTATTAATATTTCAGTTTTCTCCCCACTCTGTGTTACTTCACCTTCTTTCTCTTTTTCCTTTCTTTCTTCTTCCCACACTACCTGTCTCTCTACTCAAATAATTTGAAAGGATTTCTGTTAATTGATGTTCCTTTGTTCATAAACTTATCAAGAAACTCATAAACAAGTAGACACACTGTTCTATATATAAATTTAGTCTGTCATTCATGACAGAATTTATGTCTGTATTTATATAAAATTAGCTGCTGAATCTTATGATTAACAACTATCCCATGTTTATGTCTCATACCTGACATTTGTAAATGCAGACAACATCTTTTATTTGTTGCTTTTCTGTCGAGTGAAATGTCAGAGATTGCAGTTGACCGAGTGACAACATGAATCCTTGCAAATTGTAAGAATTGATTTAGAAAAAAAATGTCTTAGTTCTTTTCCCTTCTGTTTTTCTTTTATAGAAAATTTCTTTTTGCAATTGCTGCAATTATCTGAAAAGGCTTCTCTAAGTTTTGCAATATTAGTAGCTCTTGCAAGATGGAGGCTTCCTAAACCATAGTGAGGCTGAAAGACAAATGTTGCACAAGGGGGAAAATTACAGTACAGCTTCCTTTTAGTTTTAATGGAAACTAGAAGAGCTACCTGGTATTGCCTGGATAGAGGGAATAACATCACATCCTAAGAAATGTGTTCATTTAGAATGCAGATGAGGACAGATAAACATATATATATCTGAAGGTTGGCTGTAGATGGCTTTTTAATCAATGAGATCCAAGTATTGCAACACTAATGGAAGAAGTATAAGAACTGCAAGAGGGCCTATGTTGAAAAATAAACCTCATTTAGTAACATTTTTTTCAGCCAACCCTTGTATGTATATATATATATATAAAACTTGGCTCTTAGTAGGCAAACTGACTCAAAGACAATTTTGTTTTCATTGTTGGGCTAATCTAAGAGTACCATATCATAGAAATGTTTATGCTAAAATGTCCCATTTTTTCAATATTTCAATTACAAACAGATGCTGAGATTTAAAATTATAGTAGAGAGTGTAAGACTTGATACATAGTCTACTGTTAAAAGACAGTTTTTGTAGACCTCAATGTCTTTTGCCACATTCTGCTTTGGATTACCTTCTTGAATGAGTTTTATGATCCTTTCCACTGTTTCAATTGACAGTTCTTTTGTTTATTTTCAGTTAGATATGTTGGACCACTTGTTGAAGTCTGCAAGAGCTTTTTTTTTAACTGTAGACTAATTTGCAGGTCTAAATTTCAGCTGGGATTTGTTTTAGGAATGAAAATTACAAGATCATTCCATAGATGTTCATAGTGTAACAGTTATTATCATTAGAAATGGACATAGCAACCTGAGTTCAAATCTTGGATCAGGCTATATGCATTTCTTATAGCACTAATACACTTGGGGAAGGTATGCATCCGACTATTCTCACTCCAGCTAGGAGTAAATAATAGGGTAGACTGGGCTCTTTAACCCTGGTTAGGCAACCAGTCTAAGAGAAAGGAAACTGAATTTAAACCTGTTAAATTCTATTTAAAAATTAACCTTGTATTACATCTTTCTTGTGGAAAAGGGTTTGAATAAATACAAATTCCATATCTTTTTTCTCAACATTGGGTTATTCTAAAATATTTTCATGTGGATGGCTTGGAAATGAATTATACCATTAATCTAAATGATTTCATCAAGTTTGTTTAAGGTATATTTTATAAAGTCAGCATGTTTAGCTATTAAAAAAAATGTTTTTTGTTTTATCTGTTATTAGTTTATTTACTGCTAAATCAAGAAAAACTCTTGGTGAATGTTTTCTAAGTGTTCTAGTTTCATAATTTTTGCTAGTGATGGATGTGTTTATGTAGAATAAAGAGTGAATTGAAATAGAGGGGAGGATTAAGTGTAAAGGAGAGGAGTTAATAAAGTCTAAAGAGTGAATTGAACTTGAAGAGTTAATTGAACTAGACGGTACAAGATAGTTTTAACAGCAACAAAGATGAAGATAATGGTTTGAACAATATTTTTTTTCATCATACAACATGTGAAAGCATGTGTGATACCCTGCCCTCAGCAGCCGCTAACCAGGAGTTATAACACAGTTTCAGTAGCTCAAGGTGGCTACCAAAACCGTGTTTGAACAATACATAGAATATGATTTAGTTGCTTCCATATTGAAAGCCTGGCTATCTCAGTCATTTCTGAAAAATATGTAAGGGAAAAATGAGATGTAACTTACTTTTACTGGAAGGTATTAACTGGCCTGTTACACAGCAAATGGCTCCAATTAAAAGGAAACTGGCAACCAAATGTTTCCGAGACAACCTTTCAAAAAAAAAAAAGAATAGAAAATAGAAACTAAAAATCAAAATATTTTTATTTAAATTTTTGAAAAGAGATGTTACTTCTTAGAAGATTGTTTTGAAACAAACTAATATCTCTTATTTTTGTATATCTGGCATCAGAGGCGAATGTTGGTGGGATGGCAGTAGAGGCAGAACCTTTCCATTAATAACCCATGATTTTTTCCCTTTGTAATTGATAACACTTGTGACGTAACCATTGTCTTCATAAGAAGTGGACTCGAGTACAAATCCTAAATGAAGCTGTTTGCATTTCATATTATGCTAATACTCTTTGAAATGTTATGAATCCATCAATCGTCTCTCCAGCTATTGGTAAATAGTAGGGTAGACTGTGGCAACTGGTCTAGGAGAAAGAAAATGAATTCAAACCCATTTAGACCTGGAGATGGATGATCTTTACCAGGTTATTCCCATACAAGACATGCTATATAAGTAGTGTCTCCACAATCAAACCAGGTTATAGGACCAGTGAACAGCAACTAAACAGCAGTTTGGTAAAATAGTGCCCAATATGAAAGCTGAAGTGTGTCATTAAATTCCTCCATGCAGGAAATATTGCACCAATTGATATTCATCGATGCTTAACATTTACATTGATGAAGTAGTGAATATTAACAGAGTTAGGTTGTAGGTCATGTGTTTCAGTAGTGGTAACAATGATGTGAGTGATAAGGCATGTTTAATATAGCTATCAATGAGGAGTGCTCTGAAAGTAATTCTGATTATTTCCATGGAAATGACAACAGATGCAGAGTGCACAATAAAAGTCTTTCAGCATCTTTACCAAACACACATAAGCAATGTTTGTGATCATGTGGAAAAATACAAGAGTGAGACAAAAGTTTTGCAATATTTGGATACATGCTAGTTTGTGGCACACATATTGTGTGACCAAAGCAGTTCAAGCCATGGTTGGTAATATTGTGGTAGTTTGTGTGCTGACACATTATGCATTGCTTCACAATGTGTATGATTTGAAAGTCACACAGAAGAACCTGTAACTTATTCTAATTTGGGAACATATGCTTCATAAGTTTGAACTGGGCTATAATGTTGTGGAAGCAATCAAAATTTTTGTTGAATGAAAGGTGAAGGCACAGTTTGTAATATTATTAGGGACTCTGGTTGATTGTTTTAGTCGTAAGTTTTTTCCTAGCTAGACTTATAGGTCAATCATAGGATGATGGAAAAGGAGTGACATATATGAGAAAAAATTCAAGGCAGCCACAGAGAGAGAGAGAGAGAGAGAGAGAGAAGGCTATAAGGGAGAAGCAAATGGGAAGGTAAACAGGAGTGTTTCCCAAGTCTAGGTTGGAACAGCAGCGGACGCCCAGATTAAAAATAGAAACATATCAGCTGCAAATCAGCAATGAGTCCTGATTGGCTGAAAGAAACTCAAATAAAAGAGCTGTTAAGAGGGACACAGGATTGAAAACAGGAAAAAGAAGAGTTGGGGAGTAGCCACAGAGATATGAAGATGGGCCAAAAATTATGGTACCCATTTTTTGGTGAGCTCTGGATAGGGGCCAACCTACAACAGTGTGCTGAGCCAGGTGGTCATGAAGAAGCAACCTGAGTACCCAGAGAACTACTGCAGCAAATGAGAAAGATAAGGTTTGTCTCTCTCTGTCTATCTAAAGCAGTTGACTTTTTTCATACTCAGTTTCTCTCTTGTTGGTGACCTCCAGGAGAGGACTGCAGTTTGTATCAAATAAAAAAAAACAGACTGTGTTTTATGTGTTTATCATTTTTTCTCACGACCCGGTTACAATGGGGGTCTAGCTGAAACTGAAGGCATAGTGCTACAGACCCATTGAAACTGTGGTGTTATGAATGTCTATGTAGTACTGTAGCGCTACAAGAGTCTGCTGAGAACTGTGGTGGTGTAGTAGTATTACAAACTTCTATTTGAGAACCATTGTGTTACAAGTTGATCTTAGTACAGTAACCAGATGGTTGAAGAAGTTTTGCTAGCAAAAACCTTAGGCAAGGTTTAGGTAAGCCTAAACCATAGAGGCAAATCTAGACAGTAGAACTTTGAGGGTATTAGGTGAGCTTGACATCTGACAGTTCAGTATGGTTCATCATTGGCACAATCTTTGTAAAAGCATCCAGAGGTGCCAAATCATTCCTCATGTTTCAAAATATATCAAAACTGTTTACTCAACCTAGTAGTATTTTTATAGCAGAAAAATTGTTCTATCCAATGGAATTATTGTGTTCTCTGTAACTTACCCAGTTTGTAGAATAGACGCAGAAACATTTTATGTCTGGAGTATTAGGTGCCTTCAATAGGTTTCCAGACTTTTTTTGTACAGGCATTTAAAATTCTTGTAGACTCTTGAAAATTCAGTATGTTATTGCTATACATCTTATGAGATGACTGACCAATTTTTATGATTTCAGCTTCAAAGGAACAGCTACAGCAGCAATTGGAATACACCCTACTAAAGCCTGATTGTCACTACTGGTGAATTTCAAAAATGCAATCTGGACGTAAGGACACTTTAGAAGAACGATATGCAATAAAATTCTGTTTTAAACTTGGAAAAAATGCCACAGAAACGTATGGAATGCTTCAGACTGCTTTTGGAGCAACTTGCATGAATTGAGCATCAGTTTTTGAGTGGCATAAAAGATTCAAGGAAGGCAGGGAGTCTGTGAGGGATGATGAGAGGTGTGGGAGGAGTAAGGAAGTCAGAACACCAGAGTTGATTGGCCAAATAAAGAATTTCATGGATAAGGACCGTTGTGTGTCTATAGAGACAATAAGTGCACAGTTTGATGTCAGTGTAGAAACTGTACACACAGATATGCGTGAAGAACTGAAAATGCAGAAAATTTGTGCGAAGTTTGTCCCAAGGGTGCTCTGAGAAGATCAGAAAGAAAGACGTTGTCATGATATCAGGGAGATGGCCGAGCTGATCAATTCAGATCCTGCAGTTCTTGATGCTCTGGTGACCTGCAATGAAAGCTGGATCTACTGCTATGACCCAGAGACCAAGAGACAGAGTTCCCAGTGGAAGCATGCTGGCTCTCCCAGACCCAAGAAGGCCAGACAGAGAAAATCCACCCACAAACTTTTGATGATCCCTTTTTTTGACAGCTCTGGCATAATCTACATGTGCTGAGTTCCCACTGGACAGACAGTCAACAAAGAATACTATGTTGAGGTTTTAAGGGAGTTCAGGAAGAGATTCCGTTGGAAGAGGCCAGCACTCTTCACATCAGGTCAGTGGCATTTCCACCAGGACAATGCACCAGTCCACAACTCCATCCTTGTCACAGAATATTTGACCAAGATGGACATCAAGACAGTTGCTCACCTTCCTTATAGTCCAGATCTTGCTCCCTGTAACTTTTGCTTATTCCCTAAGCTCAGAGGCTGTTGTTATGAGACAATTGAGGAGATGAAAGAGGCTGTGACGAAGGTCATTGACACACTCACACAAGATGACTTCCATGGAGCCTTCCAGAAGTTGTTGGAACAGTACAAGTGCATTGCAGCCAGAAGAGATTACTTTGAAGGGGACTAGAGTTTTATGTGTGTACTATCAATAAAAGTGCTCATATGAAAAAAGTCTAGAAACTTATTCAATGAGCTTTGTTTGTGACCCAAACAGACGTGTCCTAGTTAATAAAAGTGTTCTTCAAAGCTCATTTGTTTACCTAAAATCTGTGGGTTCATTCTTTGGGTCAAATACTGATGGAATAAAGGTGTAATAAAAAAATATATCGAGACTTAAATTTTAATTATTTTAAAATTTAAACTTTAAATGAACATTTTCACAGTTGAGAAATTATATAGTTAAGTGATGATTTCAAGATGGTTGCTAAGTCAGTGCTAAAATTTATTTTGTCAGTCTCAAAAAGTTTTTGGCAAAACACTGGATTGTGATATTTTCTCATTTCTTAAAGTAAAAATTCATCTCAAGAGTAAGATTTAAGGATTTCGAAGACATTAAAAAAAACCCAAAATGGTGCAGCCTCATGCCATATCGAAAGATCTGAAGGTACTTTGACCAATGGAAAATTTTGGTTTATGGCAAATTAACTATAATCAAGAAAATTAATGTTTTATTTATTGTTCATTCTTGTCTTTGTATATACAGTTTCAGTTATCAATTCTTTTCAGCACACCTTTCATGTATCTATCTATCTATCTATCTATATATATATATATAAGTCTGTTTATATCTTATCTATCTACCTATCTCAATTTGTTCATGTCTTTCTCAGTTCATTCCAATATATCTATCTATCTATCTTAGTTTACATCTTTTTTTCTCTCTTTTGTCTCTTCCTCAACTCAATTCCTATTAGAAAATGACTCATACCTGAAGGACAACCACAATGTCTGATGGTTTAGTTAATGTCATTAAGCCTTCAATAAAAGACACAAGTATCTTTTCAGTTGAGCTCTGCCTTCTTAAAAATGTTTTTATGAGCTGCCTGCATCTGTTTATGCTAAAGAATTGCATTATATATTGGAATTGCCACTTCAGCTCTGTTACTCTAAGCCAGGGGAGCTTTTGAAGGATAACAGACATTATTTAAAATATATGAGATTGATAGATTCTTTGCAAAGTACTTACTGTTGTAAATATATCAGAGTTTTATTAGATTTGTTGGATTTACCTGAGGAAACTCAATGTTTTGTGATACACACCCACATTATATATATATATATATATATATATATGAGAAAAAAGGAAGACAGAATAGAAAATGTGATTGACAGGTAATAAAATTGGAACAGTGTTAGCAGAATGAATTTGGTTTGGTTTTATGGCATATCAACCACTGTAGGTTATTTTATGCCAAATCCTGTTTATACATATATATCAAATATATGGGATTTGTACACATATTTTGTTGATAACATTTTTAAACAAGCCTGAGTTCAGTTTTTTTGCAGTGTTAAATGTATCACTATATAACAGTCACAATTTAACAGTCTTCATTTGCATGCATTTAGATAGATATATATGATATGTAAGATTAGTTTGTTGGTAATTTCATTTTTAAATGAGTTAGAATGAATTTGTTTTTGCACAAGTATTGCTATTGTTTCTACATAGTTAAATGGTTTTAATTATTGCTATCTAACACTTATAATTCTATTCAATATTAATCATTTGTTTGCATGCTGTGAAGTGGTTACATAGTTCTATTTGACCATAGATAGGACCCTATCAGAGTGGACCTGGAAGTAATGGCAACAAAGAGGTACTCCACATTCCCTAGAGCTCCAAGACTCACCATCAAACTGTTTAGTGTCATATTCAGGACATGCGTTGGAGTAAGGTTTTACCCCTCTACAAAGATACAGTCAAAGTATTCTACTGGCACAGCTGACTATGCTGCAGAATGAATTTATTATTCAACAAAAATGAAACCTATACATAACAAAGTAGAGTAGCTTGCTGATTTTAAATTTTAAAAAATATGTATACTGTATTGATAAAATTTGATTAGATTTGATTCTTAGCCTTATTTTCATTTTTTTATATTTGAAAATAAATTAATATAATTCAGTATCCCACATTGATTTAGTTAGGAAATGGGATATATTGTAAAAGCTTTACATACATACATACATATAAAAGGAAATTACTTAATAAGTAATTGATACTTACGTACCAGAGTAATTCTACATAATGGAATTTCCTTTGTTAAATGAAAGTTTTAGTCTTATTCCTTTTCTTTTTCAATAGTTCATATTAGGGTCATCAGGAGAGAATGTGCACCATTTCATGGCCTTCTTCTCAACAGTTTTATTTGCACACTGAATATAATTGTATATATCACAGAGGCTCTATCAGTTATTTACTAAGCTTAGCTTAGATGTTGTCTCAGAAGTGTAATGGTGAAATATATATATATATATGGCACTGATGAGAATAAGTAAATTGTTCAAAACATTTGATAAATCCTTATCTTTTTCATGGGACCAATTATTTACTAATTTTAGAATTATACATTGAGTGTCATATCAATAAAACTTTTCAGAATATTAGAAGTTTTTTCCCTTTCCCTTCATCATCTTTTTTTTACTTCTGCTCCAGTGCCATGCAGTCATTTGTTGCATTGTACCAGGAATTTTTAGTATTTATATTCATTTCCTTGTCCATTTATAACTAAGTTTCATCGGATGATTGTTTTCTGGTTGCTATATGAAACTTTTAGTTATGAGACTATGATAAAAGAGGTGAAATTTTAATATATATCATCATGGCATGCTGCTAGTGTGTATTTCCCTGACCCTCTCTCACCACTCGTCTCTTTCATCCATCACTCCCGGCAAGTTTTCCATGCTACATTCTATCTCAGTACAGAGCTGTTGTAGATAGGTTCTAGCTGGTCACCCAACCCTTGCTGATCCATGTGAAGGGGTTCACAGGAGTTCATCACTTATGAGTTTCTCCTTACTTTTCCAGCATTGTCTTGCATTCTTGTTTGTCTAATTTGAATGGTTTTCGAGATGGGCAGTAGGTGGCTGTATAGCTGCTGTTTTGTGAGATGTTGCCTCCAGGACTTGTTCAATATAACTTGTAGCATTCTTGTATAATTGCCATCAAACTTTTTCTCAATACACTTACTCAGTGACCATGTGGTGCATCCATATTATAGTATTGACTTGACCACTGCTTGGAGATAACTGTGTTTTATTTTATTGGTAAGGTCTGACTTCCATATGACTGATAGCCAATTGATAACTGTCCATGCCTTTGCTAGTTGCATGTTGATGTCATTTTTTGCTTGATGAGATGCTGCTTCTGAGATATGTGAACTTGTCCACTAGTTTCAGAGACCTACCATTTAGTGTGGAGATGTTGCCTCTTTGATTAAAGCAAATGAACTCTGTTTTGTCTGCATTTATGTGGAGGCCTATGCCACCAGACTATGCAGCAGGGATTCAGCCTGGGCAGGTATATTTGCTAGAAGCGCTATGTCATCATCGTAGTCCACATCCATAATAATTTGTGTGGGGTATCATTTGCTTCTTGCCTTTGCCAGAGTAAAGTCATTTTCTTTCATTAAATCTGTAGAGAAGAGGAAAATCTCGTATTCTGGTTGGCGCTCAATTTATTTCAAGACTTAATTTCACCCAATCAGGATGACTTATCCTATTCAGCCCGGACCTTCATTCCCAGCTAGCAAAACAGGTGAGCGACCAAACCCACTCTCTTCGGTGTGAGACGGCGACCAGAACAGACGTTCCTCTGACCGTCCCTGCTTAGCGATGCTTTTTAGCTAGACAAGCCACCCAGTGTGGACATCTCACTGTGGCTTTAACACTAGCAGCAGCAACATGGACACTCAATGAGGGAACCATCTAATTTATGGATTCTTTATGAGGAATCCCAGTTGAACATAAATTAGAAACATTCATTTGTGTTGCCTAAAAAAATATAGTGTTAGAGAAACTAAAAAATTTCCTGAAACCCGCTATAAATCTATCAATGTTTGAAGCACATAGTCTAGGCAGATAATAAACTGGTATGGAGCTAATATGTCCTCTTGCTGCATACCTGCAACAATGTCAAAGAAATCTGTGTCTCCATACGGTGAGTGAACTTTTACTTTTGTGTTTTTATATAACATCATTATGGCTGTGACAGTTTCTTTGGGGAGACCGTAGGTCAGAAGTATTTGCTCCATCTTTGCTCTGTGCATTGAGTCAAATGCCTTAATAGTGTCACCTCGAGGTTTTTTTGCTCAAACACCTTCTAAAGTTTGACAGATTGTCAAAATTTATGTTGTCGTGGATCAATTTCTCCCCAAACCATTTTGATTCTTCCTAAGAATTTTCTCAATTTCAGGTTCAATGCGGTTGAGTAACAGAGCATTGTAAATCTTGGCCTCTATGGAAGTAATGGTTATACCCCAGTAGTTCACAGCTATTTTGAGGTCACCCTTCTTGGGGAAAGGGAGGATGCAGCCTTTTGTCCATTTGTCTATTATGTTCTGGTTGTAGTATTAGAGCAGTATGTTGTCAAGTTTTCTTGTTTTCCATACCTTTGGGGATATTTTATCAAGACCTGCTGCTTTCCTGTTATTAATTTTTCTTAGTAGTATGTCGAGTTCTTTTTGCGTCAACTGTCCTAGTTTGATGTCTAGTTGATTGCTGATAATTTTTGTGATAGATTCATTCATAACTTTAGGGGATTTTCAAAGCAGATTCTTAAAATGTTTTTTCCATAAGGGTATAATATATATATATGTATATATTATGGTAAGTTATGAAATGAGTGTCCTTATAGCTAAAGCTCTGTTATTTTTGGTCTGTTTTTAACCAAACTTTAAAAAATTGTTTGGATCAATCCTGAAAAGGTTTTAAATTGCATTTTTTGCTTGTTTCTTAATAATAAACTACTTCTGTTGATATCAATCATAATTCCCTAAATCTCTGTATCCCTAAGGCTCTACTATTTTTGATCCGATTTCAACGAAATTTTAAGAGATTAATAATCCCTGATAAGATTTTAAATGGTATTTTTAAATATATTTTAATTTTTTATCCTTCAAAAAAACCCCCTACTTTTCATGCCAATAAAATTTTTAGTGATCACAAGAGAGCCATTATTTGCAAGGGAGGTAACTAAGTAAGATGCTTGACATTCATACAATGGATATCTATTAAAATGATTTATTTAACCGACAATAGGATGATTCATCAATTTATTTCTTTAATTAAATATTTATTTACTTATTTATCATATTGATTTTTTTATATTAATTGGCATAAAGTATTTACCTTATAAATAGCAATGATAAATATGACATGCTAATTGGTTTGGTTTCATGGTATATCAATCATTGTATATTATTTAATGCCGAATCCATTTTGATATATATATAAGCAGTTCTATTTCAAACAATTCAGTTTAGCATAAGTACACTGTTTAGTTCTATTTAACTCATAGATAGGACCCTATCAGGTGCTGCCACCTCGAGTGGACCTGGGAACAATGGTAATAAAGGGGTATTCGGTATTCCCCCAAGCTCCTGTATTACTGAAGCCTCACCTTCAAATTGTTTAGTATCATATCCAGGACACTCATTGGAGGGAATCTTACTCCTGTGCAGAGATGCAGTTGGTGCATTGACCTTGTGTTGCATCCTGCCCTTGGGAGAGGGATTGGGTAAATACATACAATAAGAATCCAAGGGATCTAAGATCATCCATGATAAATATTGTTATTTACCTATGCCATAAAGATCAATTTCTTTTTTGAATTTCCTTCTGTAATATAACTAAATGACACATTGTTGTGGGATTTTTGTGAGTAGAATAGTTCAAGATCCTCTAACCTAAAGAATAAACAATTTCTGATCCAATTTGCAACATAATATTGTGGGGTCAGCATTCATGCTCCCACTGATTAATATTATCCATTATTTTTATTATTTGTCTATATTATAATAATCCTATTTCTAAAAGAAGATAACCCCTGATATATCAAATGTTAATTGTGGAACAGTTTCTTTTATTTATTTGCCAATAATTTTCCCTATTATAATGATTTGATTTCTAAAGGAAGAAACGCCTGTTAAGTTAAATGCTGATAGAGTGGTTACCTTATTTATTTACCAATAATTTTCTGTATTTTAATGATCCAACTCCTTAAGGGAGGTAACGCCAAGTATGCTTAATATTAACTTAAGAGTATTTTTCTTATTAACTGACTTGCAAATAATTAGCAGTGTTACACGAACCTAAATTTTAAGGGAGGTAACTCCAGGCTTGTTAAATGATAACTAGAGTAAATTTCCTTTATTCGCAAATAAAATTTCCTATAAAATCTTATCAAGAGAGATAACTCCAGGTATGTTAAATATTAACTATAGAGATAATTTTCTTTTTCATTTATCAATGGATTTGCAAATGTTATTTTGTATTATAATTCGTTGTTTTTGTATGCTATCATGAAACAGGAAAAATAGCAATTCATGGAAAAATTTTGATTAGCATAATACAGTTAAAATTTTCTAATTTGAAGAATAAATCAGTTTCCAGTCCAATTTGTAATTAAGTGCTATTTAGAGACTTGTTTTCCTTATTTATGTATTTGTGAATGATTATAAAATAAACTATAAAGATAAAGTGAATTGGCTTTTAAATGTATCTTGAAATGAGAAATACAGATGATACTTTTCAGATCTAAATTCAAATTTATTTTTTTAAATTAAAAGACTCATTTGATAAAATCATTACATTCATTTCTTTTACTCAGAATTTTTCAATCTATTTTAATTTATTCATTTCTATTTGTCTTTTTTAAATCTCTTTCTCTCACACTATCGTTCATTCTCTCCCTCTCTTTCACTATCTCTCTTTATCTCTCACAAAATTCCATTTTATTACACCCACATTTCCTCTCTCTTAAAACACCCTTCCCTTTCTCTCACACCATATTTCTCATAGCTCAGTCAGCTGGAGCTGCAGAATACATCGACTGCATCTCTGCAGAGGAGTAAGACTCCCCCAACAAGTGTCTCGGATATGATACTAAACCATCTGACAGTGAGACTCCAGTAATGCTGGAGCTTTGGGGAATGCAGAATACTCCTCTACTGCCATTGCTCCCTGGTCCACTCTGGCCTAGAGTAGTAGCACCAGATAGGGTCCTATCTATGGGTCAAATAGAACTAAACTGTGTGTTTATGCTAAACTGAATTGTTTGAAATAGAACTGTTTATATATATAAGAATGGATTTGGCATTAAATAACCTACAATGGTTAATGTGCCATAAAACCAAACTATACCAGACTTTTTACTCTCTCTTATACCATCTATCCCTCTATCAATCACACTATCCATCACTCCCTCTCTCTTACACTATATCTTCCTTATACCTTCTTCCCAAACTCTCTCTTACACCTACCCTCCTCTCCCTCTCTTACACCATCTCTACCTCTCTCTCTTACACAATCTTTCTCTTTGTTTGGAGACTAATTTGTAAATTTTTTCTTTACATATTTTATATCTTTTGTTAATAAAAAATTCATTGTAACATGCACTAATTGTTAAGCCATTTGGAAATGTGTGCGCACACACACACACCTACCTATATATATGTATATGCATGTTATTTCAGATACACAGACGACATCCTACTTATCTATCCACAAGATCTTGATTTACATAGCATCACTGACAGACTGAACAATGTAGAACCTTCTATAAAGTTCACATATGAACTTGAATCCAACAGCACCCTACCTTTTCTGGACCTTTTACATATTAGGAATATTAACAAACTAGAATTCAAGGTTTACTGTAAACCCACCTGTAAAAATGACCACATACATTTTTATTCACACCACAACAACAACACCAAAACAGGTATCATCATAGGTTTTTATCTCAGAGCTCTACGTATTTGTTCCTCGAAATATTTCAATGATGAATTCAACCACATAGAAAACTCCTTCCTTAACCTTCTATACCCTGAATCTTTTATGCACTTTGCTAAATCTGAAGCCCACAAAAGCCACCATAAGAATCAACCTCGAACTAATGCCAACTCACAATCTTAAAAAACTAGTTCCCCCCATAGATTCATAACTTTGCCAAACAATTCTTCTTCTCCCGGTATGATAAACAACTTAAATAAACTCAATATCAAAACTACTTCTTTACCCTTAAAAATGATCCATAAATTAGTATACTCTAGCCCTCAATGCAACATATTTTCAGACGCTAGTGTTTATTGTATCCCTTGTAAGAATTGTAAATTAAAATATATTGGTGAAACATCTCAGAACCTTCACGTTCA
Source organism: Sepioteuthis lessoniana (assembly GCA_963585895.1). Taxonomy (NCBI): domain Eukaryota; kingdom Metazoa; phylum Mollusca; class Cephalopoda; order Myopsida; family Loliginidae; genus Sepioteuthis; species Sepioteuthis lessoniana. Next base: position 305,630 of record OY757933.1, read on the forward strand.
CTTGAAAGAACACAAAAGAGACATAAGAACTGGTAATTTAAACAATGCATTATTCCTACACATTTCTCAATCTAATCCCAACTTTGATTTCAATTCTGCAAAGATGCTCATTTACATTCATGATCAAAGACTAAGATGAATTTTCAAAGCTACTGCTATTTCACTTTGTAATTCCCTAGATACTCGTCTGGGCTTTTATAATATTTCTTAATTGAGCAAATCCATTTTAAATAGTTACAATATATTCCATCTTTAGTTAATATACTCCACATATATCATAATTTTATGCTTTCTCTTTTTCTTTTTGCCTTTCTTTTTCTTCCTCCTTTTGATTTGAAATCTTTCCCGATAAACAAATGGAACATAAATTCTACTCAATATTTCTAATGAGTCAAATGGCATAATTTAAAACAACAAATACTGATTCACCAATCAAACGGCCAACTTTTTCTTGTTATACAAATTTTCCCTAGGTTTTTGTATTTTGCACTTTTAAGCATCCATCGTTGATTTAACATCGTTAATATCATCCCTCATAGTCCTGATGATGGTTCAATAGAACTGAAATGCTATAATGTTGACTTTGTTTTTCAATAAATATCTCTTTCCACTTGGATTACCTTGTTATCAATTTTTCTTTATACACTGTCGGATTACACTCCATTATTTACTTATATATATATATATTTGTTTAAAAAACAAGAAATTTAGAAATAGTATTCATTTAGATTTATTTTACTTATTCAAGCTTGTCAGATGGAATAAGCAAAATAGGTCTAGTATAGAAATGAATACTATTTCGAAATTTCTTGTTTTTTAAACAAAAAAATATATTTTGCTCTGCGGGCTATTTTGTATTAGATAGCCTTGCATTGAGCTCTCTTTCTTTGGATACTCAGTCATTGTTTACTTGGTATATATATATATATATATATATATATATATATATATATATATATATATATATAAAATGTAGTTTGCTATCTAATAAATAAAGAGTGCTCAATATCAGTAATAGACCATTTGTAGATCTAAATGAAGATAGTGTAGATAAAGAATCAATGGTACTTGGTGATTGTCAGTTTCTTGCTAATGTAATCATCAGACTAAATGCTATTGACTTTATGTCTATTGCCAACAGCCCTGGAGACCGGTGTTCAATCTCTGGTCGAGTCATACCAAAGATTCAAGAAATGGTACTTGATGCCTCCTTGCTTAACAATCAGCATTATTAGATACAGATCAATGGAGCAATCTGGAGAAAGGAGTAGCACCCTCCCTTACACCTCGGTGTAATCACTAATGAAAAGAGAGCCTACGGTTGCCAACTTTACTTACTACTTGATAGATGAATTAATAAATATGAAGAGATTTACCAATTATATCATTTATATTATGAATATCTAATGAAGTTAATAATCATAACCAGAAATATTCTGAAAGAATCTGAAATAGACAGGTAGGCATATAGATAGAAAAATATAAACAAACTTATATCTATCTATCTATCTATCTCAGTATATTCTTATCTATCTATCTATCTACATGAAGAGATTGAGATCTATATGAACTGACTGAGATAGATAAACATAAAAAATTAAAACCACATTGATTAATAAATAGAAATAGAGAGGTACACATATAAACAAATAGAAAAATGTGAACAAACATGAAAATTGAAATACACAGACATACAAAGAGACTAAGATAGATAGATAGATAGATAGAATGATATAAACTCTGATAGAAACAGATTGAAGTAGCAGTGAAATAGAAATAGATTCAGATAGATGGAAACAGACTTTGAAAATAGATATGCTCATACAAACTGTAAAAATATGAATAGACTATTAATAAAAAAAAAAGAAAATGGTATTTAAAAAATTTGATATATAAGGGTAATTCACTGAATAAGGAGAATTTTTTGGAAAAAAGCAAAATAATCTTTTTTTCAGAATTTTATTCCATAAATGTAAACTTTGCATTGTTTTGAATTGATATATTGTAAAAATTATTTTAATGGTGCAAAAATATTTCTTTTGAAGCAGCAAATCAAACAGAATGTTCCAGGCTTGAACAATAGTCTCTCATGAAAATTTTGCCAAGTGAAAAATGTAAACCATGTGAAATTTACAGAAGAATGTGTGATGTGCATAAAGAAGCATGTTTTAGTAAAAATAATGTTTATAAATGAGCTAAACATGAGGCTGCTGTTACAAGTGTTAGTCAGAAAGACAATCATGGTGTGGAAACATAGTGATTCTCCTGGAAAGAAAAATTTCCCAGTGCAGTAGTCAGTAAAGAATGTGAAGCTAACTGTCTTTTAGGACATGAAAAGACCCATCACAATTAATTTCCTTGAAAAAGGTGCAATTGTAAATAGTGCTTACTATTGCCAACTCCTTGGGCAAAATTTATCTTATTTGTTGAATAAACCTTGTGTGTGTATATATATATATATATATATATATATATATATGATACAAAAAATTATTATAAACAAACTGCATAAGTTAAAATAGATTAAGAACAACTTGTTTTGAAAAGAATGTATAAAATGTTCTATGCCATTATCGTATAAGTTGGTTGGTCTAAACTTCAGTTTACTTACATTATTTAAGCTATAATTTCATCATCATGGCATACTGACTGCATGGATTTTCTTCACTGTCTCTTACAATCTATTCTTATCGACCATCATTCTTGGTAAGTTCTCTCGATGGCATCCAGTGTCCTCACAGAGCAATTGAATGTAAGTCTTTGCTAGTTGGCTAACACTGATGTGTCCATGTGCAGGAGTCCATCAGAGAATGTTTTTTCTGAGTTCATCCTTACTTCACTGGCAGTGCTCAGTATGTCTTGCTCATCTTACATGGGTGGTGTCAAGATGGGTGGCAAGTGGCCATACAACTATTGTTTTGAAGTGTGCTGTTTCCAGTATTTGTACCTGCATTTGCTATTTGAATCTCTACTAATCCATTGTATTCAGAAGGCATGGGAGGTGCATAAAAAGTGTTTCTCAAGTATTTTGTTGCTTTCTTATGGTGTAGTGTTCCTTTAAGGTCCATGAAATTTTAAAATTGATCAGATGAACAGTCCTGCCCCATTCTTATATCACAGTGTTCAGATTGTACTAAGTTAGTGAAGAAAGTAATGAGACTTATTATAAAGAATTTCAGATCAACAATCCTGATTCAAAGTTAATTGATTAATCTTTCATACATGTGAAAGCATTTAGTTCCTGTTTGCCTTCCAGAATTCATGTTCCCCTGAGTAATCTAAGATTATTTCAAATGTGTTTGGTTAAGTCTGTCATGAAAATAGAGCACAAAATTTAGATTTTCAGCAGAGAAGTAGCTGATAGTTGACAACTCATGGTTAAAACAGGAACTCTTCCAAGATGTAGCTATATCAGTACTACTATATGGTTGCACCATTTTTACTCTAATGCAACGTCTGGAGAAAAAGTTAGAAGAGAACTACCTAAGAATGCTACATGCTATTTGAAGAAATTCTCGAGGCAGCACACTTCAAAACAGCTGCTGTATGGAAATTTACCTCCCATCTTGTAAACCACCCAAGTAAGATGAGCTAGACATACTAGGCACTCCTGATGAAGTTAGAAAAAATTCATAAGTGATGTTCTTCTATGGACTGACAAATGGACACACCTTTATTGGCTTACCAGCAAAGATTTACATTCATCAGTTCTATGTAGACATTAGGTGCCGTCTAGAAGACTTACCAAGAGTGATGATCAATAGATACAAATAGCAAGAGAGTCAAGGGAATTCATGCTGTTGGCATACCTTGATTATGATGATATATATTATAAATGGCAGAGCACCTACCATTTATAGTTGAGAACTCTTTGAAAAGTATTCAATACTGAAGTTCGTGTTGATGGGAAATTATCAACTACTTCTCTAGTAAAGATCTTGATCCAATACTCTGTTTTTGTGACAGACTTATATGGTTTGGTTGGGTTTCTTTGTTTAATGACATATCAATCTTCATGAATTATTTTATGTTAAAGCCATCCTTATGGAAGAACAACAGCGATACTTTTTAACCCTGAGAGGATAAAAGAGTTCAATATCTTTCCTAAGGGGCATTAGTCTGAAAGTGAATGTAACAGTGTGACTGGAGTTTGAGCTTGCTTATTTTGAAGCCACAGTCTAGCGCTTCAGCCATTATGCAATAGAGACTTTCCATATATATATATATATATATATATATATATATATATATATATAATAGGGCTGTATGCAGAAGGTGAATGGGAATAAAATTTACGGTAAACTTGGTGGCCGAGAGGTCTGAAACTTAGTCTAACATAAAGTTGGACGGGTTTCGATCCCGGCTTCGAGCGTCCTGCGTGTCTACCCATACTGAAGTGTTCTGATAGAACAAAACAGTCTGTCTGTGGATGACAATATATATATAAACATTTAGTGAGTAAAAGTATCTTTTGTTTTAAATATGTTCTTGTGCTTTTAAAATTTTCCTGTAGTTTTTTGCAAACAAAGCTAATATCAACATCTGTTGAGGATTTTCTTGTTTATTGATATTGAGAAAAGGTCCCCCACTCTGCTGTATTTGTCTATTTGGTCTATTTCTTTTCATGCAAGTGGAAGTGCTCCAAAAGTTAGTGCCTTATTCCTTTCTAAGATAACTATAATAGATGCACAGAGCACATTGATACCATTGGAAAGACTAAGTTTTCAGCTATGAAACATAATTTTTTTTCATATTGGTGCTACCCTATGCATTTGCTACTGATGATGAGCTGCATGCTGAACTCATGAGAAGGATCACTTTGGTTGGTGGTTGATTTTTTTTGGGGGGGTTATGGCATATCAACCTTTGTAGGTTACTTAATGCCAAATCCATTTTTATGTGAATAGTCAGTTCTATTTAAAAAAATCAGTTTAGCATGAGTACACAGTTTAATTGTCAAAAACATTTCTATTTCAAGTTATTCAGTTTATTCAAACAGTTCTAATTCAAACAATTCAGTTTAGCATTAGCATGCAGTTAGTTCTATTGCTTTGCATTCCCCAAAGCTCCAGCATTACTGGAACCTCACCATCAGATTGTTTAGTGTCATATACTGGACACTCTTTGGGGGGGTCTTACCCCTCTTCAGAGGTGCAGTCAGTGTATTCTACAGCCCCAGCCAACTGGGCAGGATCACTCTGAACAATTTTTATTATGCTTTCCCATAATGTGATTGGTAGATGCTGGGGTTATGGCAGCAGAGGTGGAACATTCTTACAAATAACCCATGATTTTTTATATATAGTTAGTATACTAACTAGCACATCATTCTGAACATTTTTAATATTTTTTCCCACAGTGTCAGAGGTAGATGCTGGTAGTATGGTAGCAGAGGCTGAACCTTCCTACCAATAACCCATGATGTTTTATATGTTGTCAATAGCAAGTATATCAAATTTAATTCAAACTAAAAAGAGAAGGTAGTACGTACCGGACAATAGAGAAAAATAAAATTAAGTAAACCATAAACTCCAAGAATCCTCCAATGAAAAGATTCAGATATTTGTTTCCCATAAGATTGGAGATCTCCAGTGACATCCCATAATATCCTAAAGATGCTGTCAGCCTGTAAAATATTAGATAAAAGAAATAATTCAACAAATGAAAATAAAACCATTTTATTTAAAGTATCAAAAAATTAAATTAATTTTTTTTAAATAATCAAAACATTTAAAAAAATGCTTTATTCAAAATTAAAACTTTTTCAACAATACAAAAACGCTAAACTGTATCTGGTGGTGAGGTTCAAGTTCTGGAGACCTGAGCAGTGTGGAATACCCATTTTTTGCCATTACTCTTTGGTCCATTCCGAACTGGAGTGATAGTACTTGTTAGAATCCTATTTAGGGGTCAAATAGTTCTGTTTGAAAGCCATATTGAATAAAAATATGGGAATCCTTATGACTACCTACAAATAAATTTTCTCCTTACAAGTTTTTCACATCAGTTTTAACTGGTGGTTTTTCCCTGACATCTGAGTGACAGCAACTTTCTTCAGGTCTCCAGGACTCTTCTCAGTATTCTAGCTGATTTTAACAGTGACATGGTCTGGATAGTCTTGATTCTTCTGCTCTTTAATTAATTCAGTCTCCTTTCCAGAGTTGAATTTGAACTAATATCTTTTCAAAATCACCAAATTCTCAGTCCATCGCTTCTGGGCATGACGTCATTCACACCCCAGTCCATTTCCTATCTGGGGTTTTTATTATGACATTTGTGATTATCATATCCTCTGTGCGCGAGTGTGAACTGTACTCAATGTGTGTGCACCTGCTCTAAGAGCCGAATAGTTCAAAGCCTAAACAAACCGAAGGATAAAATATAATTAACTAAAAATGATTAATATAAAAAAATCATTCCGTAATTATATAACACACTTATTTTCCCTCTGTGGTCCACTGAAAGCAAAATCCACCAGACACCAAGTTCTTTTTTCTTGTTAATTAACACTACGTCTGGTCTTCTGGCTGGGATTGGATGATCCATTAGCATCTCAAAATTCCAGAGATAATTATTATTATTATTAATTAGAATTATTTATATTTGATAGCAATACTTGAAACCATTTTAACTGTATGCAAATTATTTGTATTAACAATAGTTACTTTAAGTTATAATTGTTTACGAAGGATTATTATTATTAGTTGCTTGATACCATATAACTGTATACAAATAAATGATTATTATTAAAAAGGAATAGTTACTTGATACCATATGATTGGGTATAAATTATTAGTAATAGGTAGAAATACTTAAAATCATACAATTGTGCGTAAATTATTTGTATTATTTCAATTAGATCTATTTGACCTATTAATGAGACTTTAACATGTATGACTATTTCAGGTCTGTTTGGATCTGGGAGTAATGGCAATGAAAAAGTGACTTTATGCTCACCAAAACTGGAACCAAACTATTGGATGCAGTTTAGTATCATACCAAAGTGATCCCTTTTTGGTGAGGGTCTTACCTCTTTGTAAAGGATATAGCTGGTGTATTCTAGGCCTCACTAAGAGGAGGAATCTCATAAAGAAAAAAATACTACTACTACTACTACAGCTGGTGCTGTAAAATACACTGACTGCATCACTGCAGTATCCTGAATATGACATTAAACCATCTAATGGTAAGGCTTGAACCCTGGAGCTTTGGGAAATGTGGACTACCCCTTCATTGCCATGGCTCCCAGGTTCCCTCTAGCTCAGTGTGGTAGCACCTGATAGGGTCCTATCTACAAGTTAAATAGAACTGTTTGACATTTAAACTGTGTGCAAACAAATGACTGATGTATCATTGAATTGGTTGTGATTCCTAGCAATACTTGGAACCATTTAATGGTGCGCAAATGAATGAATAATGTTGAATAGAATTATTAGTGTTAAATAGCAATACTTAAAACTCTTTGTGACAGCAAAATTATTAAAATCCCAAGACGGGAATTTATTTTTCGCACAGTGAAGACGGGGCGGTCTGGCACTTGATCCCTCATAGAATAAGTCCTTGTTCAGAGTCCTTTCTCGGGCATATAGGAACTGGCATACTATGTTGGGGGTTAATTTGGGGCTAGATTGACTGCCGCTGGCAAGGGGTTTCCAAATTTCACATTACACACCCACCCACCAGGCCACTAGCTCTTCCTACCCCTAGGATAAAGGAAGATATGAGCCTTTAGGTTTTGATATAATAATATTAACTATAGTAGTCGACAACTTCGGTTTCCCGTATAATATTTCTAAAAGAAAGAATAGGACAATTTAGGCGAGAATAATATAAGGCAAAAGAAGCTGAAAACAAACATGAAACAGACAACTTGACAGGAGACAACACAATGAACAAACTTCAACACGTGGGGACATTAAAATATAACAATCTTTTTAATTCACACGTGGACACACATATTCAACGTGTTGGCTATATTATCAGCGGATAATACTTAACGATAAATGTCTTTCTTCCTTTTTTTCCTTTTCTTTAATCTTTCTTTAAATTGAGAGAGAGAGAGAGAGAGAGTAATTGCCGTTTTAGGAAGAGTAGAGGGAGAAATTCTTAAAGTTCACTTAGCTTTTTGACGGGTTCAATGGAGCTTGGCTGGAGGCATCTGCTATTCTTGTCCAGAGCTCTATTTCGCTTCTTCACCCAGATTTTAGCATCAGATCCCGCATTCTCTCATGGCGACCTCATCTTCAAAACTGATATTCTTTACCCCTATTTCCGCTGACGGAAGAAGGGGCCACTTCCGCCTTAGGGTTCTGGCCAATCATTTCACCTCTATCTTCTTCCTTCCCCTGTCAGGCGATTCTTTAGGACTACTATCTCTTTCACCCGGTCACAGAGTGCAAACAGCTGTTGGCTTTCATTCTGACCTGGATTTGTTACTTCGGCTGAAAGGGATTGACCTAGATTCCTATTCCTCTCTTAACGGTCATTCTTTGGCGGCCTGCTAATTCAAACACGGAGGGGTAGGGGACATTCCTTATTTCTCTTCTCTCAATGGTAGGCCACGTGATACTCTTTAACTGTGTGTGCCTAAATTGACTTATTGGTATTACATAGTAATACTTGAAACCATTTGAATGTTGAATAAAATTATTAGTGTTTGATAGCAATAATGATAATAATACCAGTGTGCAAGCAAATTATTATTCATGTTTGCCAGAAATATGTGAAACTATTTAACTGTGTGCAAAAAGATTAGCTCAAGCTTGTTTAAAAATTTTATAAACAAAATATGTTTACAAATCATATATATTTAATATATATAAACATTATAAACAGGATTTGATTTAAGTAAACTGCAATGGTTGATATGCCATAAAACTAACCAAACTTACTACTACTACTAACAATGTACAAACATTAGATTGTCTGGAAAATAATGGCAGCTTTTATTCCTTTTTAGTGTAAAATTGTGTTTTTTTAAAGATATAATTTTCATTTTTTAAAAATTTATTTGTTACATATATTAAATCATCATTTGTAAACAATTGTTGCTTAAAATAGCTATACTTAATACAGATAATTTTCACCCAATCATATGGGTTCAAGTATTCTTATCTAATAATAATAATAATAATTTGTATACAATTATATGATTACAAAAAACTATTCTTATCTAATAATGATAATTATAATCAGTTATTTGCACATAGTTATATGGTTTCAAGTATTCCAATTTAATACAAATAATTTTCCAGTCCAGTTGGCTGGGGCTATAAAATACACTGATTGCATCTCTACAGAGAGTAAGATCACCCCCTAACTTTCAGTGTGTATATTTCCTATGATGATAATCATTACACCACAAGTACCATCAGTAACTGTAATTTAGAGCTCCAGAACTGGAACCTCACTACTAGGTCCAAACCTGATATATAGATTATAATCAATTTTTTTGTAATACAATTAGATTTTCACAAGATTGAATAGTATATAGTTAGTTATTAAGCTTAGTTGTTGCACAAGGCCACAAGTTTGGGGCTCTTAGTGAGAATTTCACTCACAAACAATGGTCTGCTAAACTAGTTTACCAACCACTACATATGATGTTGTTTAATATATAATAGAATTTATGAACTGAGATAAGATTTTGTGTAATGATTAAAATTCAGAGGCATTACAAATTATAAGAGGAATTTAATCATCTGTAGATGATACCATATTGAAAACCATTTGACATGTCACTTCAGTGTGACCTTTGCATGAACAAAGAAAACACAAATTCTTTGATCCATGGTAACCAATGACGGACACTCGTAAATTAATTCTCTGGTTGTCACTAATTAATTTTCCAATGATACTGTGTTCACAAATCAATTTTCTTTACATGGACAATGAATTTACAGTTAACACTGTGAATGGCAGTTTTATGTCTTTCTCTAACATCATGAAAGTGTAATGACAGGGTGACTTCACACTTCCCAGAGCTCCACTGAATGCAGTTTCGTATCTTATGAAAGACACCATTTTTTAGTTTTTTTTTGTGAAGTGCTTATTTATTTCTTTAGTATTGTAATATTGCTTTACTTAAAGAGTATGGAGCACGTTTTTATTTTTGATCATCGTGGTCTTACTAGAAATGCTATAATTAATTTTTACATATATATATATATATATATATATACTTGGAAGTAGGTGTGATGTATTTATTTATGCAACTTCTTCATCATGAACAGGATGTTACACAAGGTCAATGTTTTAAAAGAGGACAGCTGAATTCAGAGTTTTCTTTCTCCAAGACTGGTTACATAACAAAGGTAAAAACCAGCCTGACCTACTATTTACCCATAGCTGGTGAAATGAATTCATGCTTTTTCCAAGGCCATTAGCACAAAATGAATTACAAACAGCCTTTTCCAGGTTTTGAACTCATGTCAACGATTCCATTTCCTGTGATAATAACTATTGCAATAAGTGAATGTAGTGTAACAATTATTGTTGTGAATTCAATGAGCAGAATTCAAATTTTGGATGAAGCTGTTTGCATTTCACTTTGTGCTCAGAATCTTTCTCTTGTCACTCCAGTTATGGAAAAATAGTTGGGTAGACTAGGCTCCCTAGCTTTGCTATGCCAACTGATCTAGAAGGAAAGGTATTGAATTCAAAACCTGAAGAGTTTTGTTCGGGAGAATCTTTGACACACTGGTGCAGCATTCTTCTGCTATCAGCTCATCCAAAAAGTCTGGTTCTGTACAGATATTCTCCACTATAAACAAATCACTTGTGTAGCTTATTTATTAAGCTTTTGCTTAGTTAATGATCATCATTAAATCAATGGATAAACATTATTATATATATTTATATAGATCAGGGTTAGAATAGACACAGTGTTGATGGTGCTTGGTGACTGTCAATTTATCACTTGCATGATCATCAGACCAAGAAATTCATATGTGTTGGGTATTCCTTTATATACTATTGTGTGGGGCATTCTGGGAAGGGTCATCTAATTTTTACTGGATGATTATTTATGTGGCTATATTATGATGACTTTATAATTGGTTAATTTATTTACTCTGTTATGTTTAATTTATTATTTTCTTGTGTTTTTATTTATTGTTATTATTTTTTTCTTTTAATGATTTTTTAAAATCATTATTTTTGTATATATAAGTTGGCAACCTTAGTCGAAGGTGATTTGGAGCCTCCCTTTTCAATAGCTATTACACTGGGATGTAGGGGAGGGTACTACTCCATTCCCTGGATTGCCCCACTTTACCCTTGATCCTTATAATGCTGAGTGTTAAGCAAGGTGGCATCAAGTACCATTTTTTGAGTCTTTGGTATGACTCGACCTGGGATTGAAACCTGGTCTCCCAGACCATTAGCGAACACTCTACTCATTATATCTGTGTATATAAGTATATGTTTGTGTCTATGTATACATATGTATATATATATGTGTGTGTGTGTGTGTATATATATATACATATAAATTTTCAGTTTAATTTTTCTAGAGAAAACTTGTTTTATTTACAAATTGTCTTGGAGAAAAAATGGCAAAGTATACTTACCATATAAGGAACATAATCAGACTTATCTTCCGAATGTTAGGCTCTGAGAAAATGTCCATGAATCCATATTGTCGTGTCATCCGTGTTGGATCATCTGCTGACATTTCTTCTTTGATGCGCTCAAAGAGTTCCTTGGGAAATTCAACTTTATTGACTGAACTGAATCGTTTGCCAACAAGTTCTGCTTCATTGAACCGACCACGAAGGAGAAGCCAACGCAGAGATTCTGGTACAATGCTGTCATAAAAAGAAAAGAAATATATGTAATTTATAAAGTGATAAGACAGGAATATTTCTTTGTTATTTCTTTTTTGATTGTCCTCAACTATTTTCAACCCAAGATCATTATCAGGAGAAAAGTTTTTAGGAAGAAAATATTTTTAGAAAGTTTTTAAAATAGTCTTTTAAAAAAGTTGATATGCTATAAACAACAAAATGAACTGGTAATGTTGCATATCCATTCAATGTATAAAAATTATTTTTTGATTTCCAAGCATTTTCAATTGACGTTTATATGATCTCCCTACTATTGTAAACTGCTGGCACTAGTTTGTTTGGTTTTATGGCATATCAACCATTGTAGGTTATTTAATGCCAAATCCATTTTTATACATATAAACAGTTCTATTTCAAGTAATTCAGTTTAGCATAAGTACACAGTTTAGTTCTATTTGACCCATAGATAGGACCCTATCAGGTGCTACCACTCTGGGTCAGAGTAGACTTAAGAGTGATGGAAATAAAGAGGTACTCTGCATTTTCCAAAGCTCCAGCATTATTGGAGCTTCATCATCAGATGGTTTAGTGTCATATCCAGGACACTTATTGGTGGAGTCTTACCCCTCTATAGAGATGCAGTCAGTGTATTCTGCAGCCCCAGCTGACTGGGCCAAGCAGGCACTGAACTTTCCATTTGGGAGGTATATATTTAGCATGGGCAGTATGTGTTTCAAATTAGCTCTGACTACTTTGATCAGTAATTTATTTATTTAGATGCTTATGTGTCAACCCAAATCTAATCATCCTATTTCAAAGTTGTGAGGATCAGTTAGATTTGATGTTAAAGCTATTTGGGATCAATGTTTTAAGAAGATTTATCCATTTATTTTTGAGTGCTTCTATTATCACTGTGATATTGACTTTGCATCTCTGTTAGAACTGTGGCTGAGCGGAAATGTTTTACAAGTATTAGTTTATCGTAATCCATAGGCTTGATGTGTATATATATATATATATATATATATATATATATATATAAATCAAAGAAAGAAAAGAAAAAGTAAAAAAATATTTAGTAGTTTATCAGTATTATGCTATATTTTGTTTGAACATTTGAGATAAAGAATTATCATAATAATTATTATTCATTCATGTGAATTTTAGTAATACCTTTCTATTATATAATATTTATAAGTGCATATATCTATGTGCTTATATATATATATATATATAATGTGTGTGTATGTATGTATGTACATTATAGTCCATAAATAACACTGGTTTACAAAGAAATTGAGGCAAGCACAAAAATACCCGTTTGTACTTAATTTGAGGATGCTGAATTCAAATTTGAAATCCATTTTTACTCATCACTTCTAGTTTTTTAGATATGCATAGTGTGCATTTTGTTCATATACGGTACATAAAGGCGTATATGAATTCAGGGTTAATTATAATATTGTGAGACTTATGGCTTATTTTTTAGTTATTATGCACTAAATGTAAGTGATAGCACTACATTATATATATATATATATATATATATATAGTTATATATCAAGATGGATTTTGACAGTTAAGGCAGCAGGTCTCAATCCACACTCTGGCAGTGTCTCGCAGGCGGCGCAGGAGGTTGGTGTCCCTCAACTATTGTGTTACACATCTTTTGGGTTACTAAATATTAGTATTACATTTTCAAATGCACATTTAGTTTTACTTTGTTATATTTTCAGATTCTCCAATGGCTTCAAGCATGTCAAAATGTCGAGGATGCCTCAACAAGGCCAGTTCTTTCTGTTACCTGTGTGGGGACTTCACAATAGTTGCACAGCGTTGAACCATCACTTCCCCCCTCAGAACCGCCTACTTTCACTATTTTGACTGTAAAATTGGTGATTTGGACAAGTCTTGGGCTCCACACATCTGTTGTAAACCCTCCTACAATGGATTAACTGTATGGTTTAATGGCAAGAAAGCGGCTTTCAACTTTGCAGTCCCGATGGTTTGGAGAGAGCCGAGAAGCCACGCAGATGGTTGTTATTTTTGTTTAACTAATATAACTGGTTTCAATGCATCTTCTAGGAAAAAGATCAAATATCCCAACCTTCGATCTGCTATGAGACCTGTTCCCCATTCAGATGATCTTCCTGTACCCACACCTCCAGTAAATAAGGATCTTCTTTCCTCATCAGATGAAGAAATGCCTTCAAGGGAGGATTCTGCCGAGTCAATATCTTTGCAAGATATTGAGTCTACATATTCAGAAACAAGTGGCAATGAGCCACACTGGATCATGCAAGAAGACCTAAATGATCTTGCTCATGATTTGTATCTATCAAAACAGCAGTCAGAGCTCTTGGCTTCTTGGCTTAAACAGTGGAACCTAGTCCAGGAAAATGTAAGGATCATCAGTTTCAGAAATTGGAACAAAGACCTTGCTTTCTTTTTCGACATGGAAAACAAGTTGTGCTGCTGCATAAACATACCTGGCTTGTTTACGTCCCTTGGTTTGCCACATAATCCTTCAGACTGGTGTCTTTTCATAGACTCTTCCAAGCGAAGTCTCAAGGGTGTTCTTCTGCACAACGGGAATATCCTAGCATTCCCATTGCACACTGTCCATCTAAAGGAGTTGTATGACAAAATGGAGCTTCTTTTAGAAGCTATTAAGTACAGCGAGTACCGATGGAGTCTGTGTGGGGACCTCAAGGTCATTGGTCTTCTTATGGGTATGCAAGCGGGCTTCACAAAGTACTGTTGTTTTCTCTGTCTCTGAGATAGTCGAGTTGTATCCCAGCATTACAAGCAGAAAGACTGGGGGTCTAGAAGCACTTTTGTTCCTGGCGAACACAGCCTCAAGGAGAATCCTCTGGTGGACATGAATAAGGTGCTTCTTCCTCCTCTTCACATCAAGCTTGGTTTGATGAAGAATTTTGTGAAGGCATTGCACAAAAAGGGTGCTGCTTTCCAACACTTGTCTACAGTGTTCCCAGGTTTTAGTGCTGCTAAGCTCAAAGAGGGCATCTTTGTCGGACCTCAGATCCAAGAAGTGCTGAAGGATACTGATTTTGAGGATCTTCTTAACTTAAAGAAATTGAGAGCATGGGAAGCATTCAAGTCAGTCTGTAGTGGCTTCCTTGGTAACATTCGCATACCAGATTACCAAGCCTGTATTGAGAAGTTGCTAAAGTCTTACACGGATATGGGGTGCCAAATGTCACTCAAGATTCATTTTCTCCATTCCCACCTCAACTTCTTCCCGCCAAACCTTGGAGTAGTGAGTGATGAGCATGGAGAAAGATTTCACCAAGACACTACGAAGATGGAGAGCAACTATCAAGGCAAATGGAACCCCGGCATGATGGGAGACTTCTGCTGGATGCTCTTGTGTGACATCACGGAGGCAAAATACACCAGATCTTCTAAGAAAACACACTTTTGACTGTCTGATACTATGAATTGTGTAATTGTGTCATCCAAGTATATTGATTCAATCAGTGTTCTTTATCTATTCTGTTTTATCTGTTATAAGCTGCTGCAACTCTTGAAATATGCACATATATTCTCTGTTTATACTAAAATGAGACTATTTAAAAGCCAGAAAACTAGGAGGTGATAGAGCAAAACTATTTATAAATTTGAATTCAGCACACCCAAATTAACAAAAAAACACCTATCCCCATTCTTGCCTCTGACCAAAAATTTATTTTTGTAAACCAGTGTAATTACAACCCTAACAATTTTTTATAAAAAGTTACATTTATAACATAGTTACAAACATTCGCAAACACATATCAATACATAGACACAGATGCATACAAACACTAGTTTTCTCATATTGGTTTTTATAGTCACAATGATTTGGCAGTTGCACTGTCTAGTCTTCTTCAGGAGTTAGTTATAATTTTTCAATTCCTGCGAATTTCAAACAGAATGAGAACATTTGAACCTCGTAGACTGAATAGAGGGTTTGGTTCAAATTTAATGAATGGTTATTATAAGAGACTTTTAAAGTAGGCTGGAAGGAACAATTGCTGAAATGTTGTGTCTATAACAACCAAGATGGCACAATGACTTGACTATGAAAAAGAAGCTTTTGCAGAGATTTAAATACATTTGAGTAAAAAAAATAGAAAAAATACAAAATTGGAAAAAGAAAATTTTAGATTACATTAGGTTAAGATATATATGAGTGCATATGTGGAGGCAGGGAGCCTTCTATAACTTGTTCAGACTGATGTTCATACCATTTTCAGCATGTGATACACTGTAATACTGATATATCTTCTAATGAATATTCTGTCCATTCTTATCAAATCAATCTTTATATTCTTTTGATTGCAAAATTTGACAACCAGATGCTCAATAGTTTCCACATAGTGTTAAAATAATGAAAATATTTTGGGTATACACCATTTTTTTTTGTTTACCTTATCCTCCATTCAATGTTTTTCACATCATTTTTGACTTGTGTTATTTTCAATTTCTTTTCAGCTCTCTAACAAGATCCAAGTATTTGTTTATCTTTTCATTTTCTTTTATTTTCAATCTGTGGTCAGTGGGAACAAAATCCTCTGGATGACAAATTCTTTTCTTCTTATTAACATTTCTTCTGATCTGAATTTATTCATCAAAATTGAACAATACCAAGTTTTTCTTTCTTCTAAAGAGACTTAAATAACAACATAAAAATATCAGTTTATTAATTGTTTTAGTTTTTCTTATTGTCTTGTTTGTTTTTCAGTTTTTTTGATAAAATAGTATTTACTTTTTTAAAGAATTTTATCATGTACAAGAGCTGCTGGTGTTTCTGTCAACTTCAGGTGTTAATGTCAATCTATATGTGACATTTCTGAAAGTTTAGAGGTGTTCAAATGTAACAGATTAATTTTGCTTTTGTTTCTTTTAAATCTCTTTTTGCTTCTTTTCAAATTCATACACAATTATATGGTTTAATTTAACTATTTCTATTCAATAATATAATTTGTTGCAAGTATTCCTGTTTAATGCCAATAATTTGTGAGCTGTTATCTGGTTTAAAGTAAATCATAATAATAATAATCATCATCATTATGTACCACCTGCACGGATATCCCTGACCCTCTCTCGCTACTTTTTCCTATCGTTCATCGCCTCCAGCAGGTCTTCTGGACTACATCCTGTATCTTCACATAGCTGCTGTATGTATGTTCGAGCTGGTCATCCTGCTTTTGCTCGGCCATAAGTGGGGGTCCATAGGAGTACATCACTTATGAGCTCGTCTCTGCTCCTCCAGCTGGTCATCCTGCATGCCTGGTTCGTCTAACTTGGATAATTTTCATGATGGGAGGCAGGTGACCTTATAGTTGGTGCTTTGTGGGGTGTTGCCGCCAGGACTTGTTTAATATTGCTCGCAACATCCTTGTGTAGTTGCTGTCTAGCTTCTTTTCGAGATGTTTTGACAGCGTCCAGGTGGTGCATCTATACAGCAGTATCGACACGACTGATGCTTGGTAGAAGCTGCGTTTCATTTTATCGGTCAGGTCTGATTTCCATATGACCAATAGCTTATCGATAGCTGTCCATGCCTTCGTTAGCCGTGTGTCGATGTCTTTTTCAGTTGATGAGACACTGCTTCCTTGGTAGATGAATTTGTCTACCAGTTTCAGAGAGGTTCCATAAAGAATTAACTTTTAGTAACTATTCTTGATAAAAATAATTTGCATACAGTTAAATGGTTTCAAGTATTCCTATGTAAAAATCAATAATTCAATTTAATGATAATCATTTATTTCAGATATTCCTATCCAATACCCATGATTTTAAAACATAACAGTTTGGCCAGAGCGTTTTCTAAAAACGTCTTCAGCATAAAATAACCCTAAAGTTAACTTGCTGTAAAATCCAATCAATCAATCAATTTGGTCCATAGATGATAAATTGTGTGTATATACTTACAATCCTAAAACTGAGATAGAGAGTGAGTGTGTGAGTGAGAGAATGCCACTAATAATGAGAGAGAATCAGTGGAAGTCTATTATCACTAAAGCAAAAAGGCTTTATGTGTCAATTTTTTTGTTCACACAAACACAAAGACACCCCACACACAGACATATACAAACATATAAAAGCACCCACATTTATGCATGTATGGTGAATGTCATAGAATTGCACTTAAGATTTCACTTTTATAAGGTCAGATTTTTTAGAAAATAAATCACCTCATTAAGATATTTCATTTTGTCTTTTCCATTGTTTTTTTAAATATCACCAAACAATAGAAATAGGAGTATTTTTTCTACTGCATACACATTTTAGGATTTCAGATTAATGATTGGATTTTTTATGGAGTTGAAAAAAGCAGAAAAATGATAGTGAGAGAGAGTGAGTTTAAATGAGTGAGAAAAGAGTGAGAGTGATGTTTAAGTGAGAGAATGAGAAAAGGGTGTGAGAGAGAAGTCTAGAGAGAGAGAGTGAGTGAGTGAGGTAAGGTTTGAGGAAGTGAGAAACAGTGTGAGAGAGTAGATTTAAGAGAGAGAGAGAGGTTTAAGTGAAGGAGTGAGAAAAGATTGTGTGAGAGATGGTGAAGGAGAGAGGGAAAAAGAGAAAAGTGTGAAAGAGAAAAGAATGTGAGAGAGAAGGTTTAAGTAAGGAGTGAGAAAAGTATGAGTGAGAGACAGTTTTAGAGAGAGTGAGTACAAAGTGTGAGAGAGAAGGTTTAGAGAGAAAGAGAGAGAGATTTTAAATAAGGGAGCGAGAAAAGTATGTATGATTGGTTTTAGAGAGAGTGAGAAAAGAGTGTGAGATAAGGTTTGACAAAGGGAGAAAAAAGTGAGGGAGAAGGTATGAGAGAAAGTGAAAGAAGAGTATAAGAAAGACGGTTTAAAGAGAGTTGGTAAAAGAGATGCGAGTGAGAAAGTTTATTATATGAGGGAGAGAGAGAGAGAAGCGTGAAGAAGATAATGTAAATCATAATAAGAAAGAAAGGTGGTGAAAAGGGACAAAAATATTGCTATTCACAAAGAGAGAGTATAAAAGAAAAGGGAATAAGAGAAAGAGAGAGTGAAATAAAAGTTCATGAGAAAGAGAAAGAAGAGTGAAAGAAAGAATGAAACAGAGAGAGAGAGAGAAAGTATGCAATTTATAAGAGAGAAAAGAAAGAGGAGGAGGCATGCCACTCACAAAATGTAAGGAATGGCCAAGAGACTGGGAAGACTAATAGCCAGTTGAAGATGTCGCCAATTTCGTAGAAGGTAGGCGAGGCCTGCTAGTGCCATAACGACGACTCCAATCATTAATTCAATGAATGTTCCCGCTCGTGCTCTCTTCTTGGTCAGAAACAGCTCCATTGTCATCACAAAAGTCGTTGTTTGAAGACCCTAAAACGAAATGAGAAAAAAAAATCGACAAAATTAAAGTCGTACTTTTTAAATGATTCGTTAAAAGCGACTAATAACATTGTATTTAACGATATTTTGTATGGATGTGATTGTTTTTTCTTCCTTTTTTTGAGTGGCTAGTATTGGTTTTTATTTCATAACCAAAAATTATCTTATATATATATATATATATATATATATATATATATAAATCAGTGGTGACTTTGGGACACCAATGTCACACACAAATATAACAAGTATGCACTGAACTAAGACAGGGCTCGAGTCTCATAATATTAAATTTCCCTAATATTATGATAAACAGAAAAAATAATCATAGTAAAAATTCAGTCGTTATGTTGAAACAAAAATATATTTTAAGAAAAACGTGAAGTAAAACACATTTGAGATTTTTAATTATTATTTTTATCCTTTCAGTCAGAAATCTATTCGACTGAGTCATGCTATTGGAAAGATTTCCTTTGTTTTTTCAGTCATGTTACCTTCTCTTTTCTTCGTGTTACATTATCATGAACACTATCCACAAAATTTATCTAAATCAACATTTTAAAGGCATGAAAATAAAACAAAGACATAATAGTGAGTTAAAATTATTTATAATGGTTCAAGTCAGGGCGGTGAGTTCAATTAAAATCAAGAACAAGTGACATATTCTGAGAAAACTTTTATCGCTTCAAAATATATATTTTAGAGAATAGATTTTCGAGCTGATCCATAAAAGCCCTCTTCCTAGAGTCATCACTAATATATATATATATATATATATATACATGTGTGTGTGTGTGTGTGTGTGTGTGTGTGTGTATCATCCTGCATATATCAACAGCACTATACTCCTTGAGTTTTTCGTGCGTCTTTTTATGCGTTTTGTATCACCTACGCATTTTCATTATCCACCGATGTATCTTCCGAAATTGCATCGTGCCAATAAGTGCTACTTTTTCCTCATTCCAATCAGATGGTGAGTCTAGATGTTAGTAAGCCTGTTAATGAAAGTACTCTTTGATGCGACATTACTAGTTGTACAGGATAAGTTGGCTGCTTATCTCTCACTCGAACAACGTACCTGTATCCCAACAGATAACTTGATGGAGATGTTGACCTGTGTGGAAACGACCTACTTCAGGATGGAGCCTGACATATACCAACAAGAAGAAGGACAGGCAATGGGATCAACGTTGTCGCCAGTATTGGCCAACGTATACATGGAATACTCTGAGGAAATGGCATTAGGCATCACTAAAGCCATCATTGTGGCTTTCATACGTAGATGACACGTTAATGCTTTCGTCTCACCGGGAAGATATTCGAGCACTACTGGATCAGGTGAACTCAATCAGACCATCTATACAGTTCAATATGGAGAAAGAACAAAATAACAGATTATCATTCCTAAATGTATTAATAACTCACACTGAGGTTATCTTTGTATCGAAAGCCAATCTTCCCCGGACACTACCTCAACTTCAAGTCTCACCCTATAATATAAAGAAAAGAATCCTTCGTTGCCTACAACATCGACCAAAAGCTATTAGTTGTAATAGCGACGCTTATCAAGAAAAAATGAAAAATTTGAGAGACAACTTCCATCTCAACAACTACCCAGGGAGCATAATCTCAGCTCCAAGAAATCTGGATCGAATGGCAGAGAACAATTCCCGAAAACTCCCCACAGTCTGTCTGCCTTATGTCAAAGGCCTAGCCGAAAAATTCAAAAGATATGTAGTCCATATGATGTCAAGACAACATTCTAGAGTGGCACAACTCTTCGAAAATGTCTCTTCCGAGTCAAGCCCCAACAGAATATAATATGACCAAGAATTGTATGTACTCCATCCCATGCAGTTGTGGTAAAGTATACAATGGTGAAATATGCCGCCCACTAAAAGTAAGACTAGAAGAACATCGAAAACAGTTGTACGTGTGGAAATTGAAAAGTCGGGTATGGCAGATCATATATGGAAGGAAAAGGGAAACCATCTTCCCTTGTGGGATGAATTTAAGATAATTGGTAGAGAAGAGCATTGGTGAATTAGACACCTCAAAGAATTAGCATATATGTTGGCCTACAGTAACCTGTTGAGTAAACCAAGTATAGAGATGAATACGATTTGAGAACCATTAGTTTAAAAAGTTCAATGAAAAAAAATTGTGATATGAGCCAAGGTAAAAAAAGTGTACATAATAAGAGTGAGTAGTATCTCATAGGTTGAAGGAGACATTCGGTTTATTAGTCCAAAAAATTCACTCTGAATTGTTCAGTATGACACATGGCGCAACCGGTATCGGCGTTTGGTTGAAAAATGCTTCTCAGTGAAATCATCAGGAGGTTGCAGGTTCAATCCGACTATAGGTAGATAACAAGGAATTCTTTCTATAGCTTAACAATTGTACCCGGTCATGATTAACAGAATTAGTTCACTCTACACCTGTAAATAAAGGGTTCACTTCGAGCTTCTATATGGGCTCCTGAGTTCGGCATGAGACATCTGAAGAAGGACACATCGGCCGAGACGTTAGGAGTATAACGATGAAGACAATAGTTCGAATATTCTAAGTTATAAAAAAATAATACTTTTTTTCGTACATCTAATATTGAACAAACATGGATATTGCAACCCAGTACGAAGTATTCTCCCGTTTAAAATTATTTTAAACTTTATTAATGTATTTATCAAACGTTGGCTGTTAAAATATTGATATTGAAATTAAGCATGAAGTATTTACCTGTTTAAAATGATTGTGAAGATACATTTTTGTACCATATATCATTGAAAACCATAATTGTTAAATTTACTTTAGCATGAAATGACCCAAAAAGAGTTAACATGCCGTAAAAACCTAATTTATTCATATCATACTTCAGGTGTTTCGCTATCTAATGTTGTTAGCGTCACTTAGGTGCCAGAATAAAACCCGATCCTAAACTGATAGTGTAATCATTCCCAAAGTGAGAGTACGGACTCTTGGGGTTGGGATGATGGAAAGATCCAAGGGCACCTTGAGGAGAAAAGATATTATAGGGGGCGTTTGAGTGGCATAAGAACCAAGTTCTTTTTTAAATTATTATTATTTTGACAAAATTTAAGTCACAAACACTGAGGTAACATTTATCTTTCTAAAGAAAAAAAAATAACACGGTGTCATTCACCATAGGAAGGTTTTATTGTATGGTCTGAGTTCAATATTCAAATGATTATTTGTATCTTAGTGACATTGTTTGGGTAAGACATGTGTTACTTTCCAGCCAACAGAAACCATGGAGATTTATGATCATCATATCGTCACATTCACAAAAACTAAGGCTCTACATAGGTATGATCATAGACTTGATATAAATCAATAACAATATACCGTAATTATTTGTGCATAAGTCGCAATATTTTTCCAATTTTTTCAGCCCGAAAGTTAGGGGTGCGTATTATACAAGAGAACTATATCATTAACTTTTTTCCGGCCACATACCTCACCATATTCGGGACGGAATGACCGAAAGTCAATTATATCTCAAATCGAAACGAATGTGTTTTACTCCGTTACAGAGAAATATCCACTAGAATGTTTGTTTAGAATTTTGTTTCTCTTCATCATCATCATCATCATCATCATGTCGTGCTGGTAGCACGGATATCCCTGACCCTCTCTCGCCACTCCTCCCTATCGTTCATCGCCCTGGGCAGGTCTTCAGGACAACATCCCATATCCTCACATAGCTGCTGAATGTATGTTCGTGCTGGTCGTCCTGCCTTCGCACAGCCATGTGTGGGGGTCCATAAGAGTACATCTCTTATGAGTTCGTCCCTGCTTCTCCGGCAGTGTCCTGCATGTCTGGTTCGTCTAACTTGAATAGTTTTCGTGATAGGAGGCAGGTGGCCGTACAGTTGGTGTCTTGTGGGGTGTTACCGCCAGGACTTGTTCGAGATTGCTCGCAGCATTCTTGTGTAATTGCCGTCTAGCTTCTCCAGCCGTTTTGTTAGAGTCCATGTAGTGCAGCCATATAGCAGTATCGATGTGACCGCTGCCTGGAAGAAACTGCGTTTCATTTTATCGGTTAGGTCTGATTTCCATATAATCGATAGCCTATTGATAGCTGTCCATGCTTTCGTTAACCTCGTGTCGATGTCCTTTTCGGTTGATGCGACGCTGCTTCCTAGGTAAGTGAATTTGTCTACTAGTTTAAGAGGGGTTCCGTCAAGAGTGGAGATGTCCCCCGTTTGATTATAGCACATATATTCCGTTTTGCTTATTTTCGCTGCAAACTTGTTACATTTTTATGTGAACATATCCGTGTGTTTTCTCTAAACCAAGAGTAAATTTTGTTTTAAGATATAATGTAAATTATATAAATTCTCAGTGCAAACTAATAAAAACTTGAACAAATGCGCCAGTATGTATTAAACGCGAGTATTTTTTCACAATTTCTACATCCAAGTTAGGGGTGCGTGTAATACACAAATAATTACGGTAATAAAAACAAGAAAATATATATATATATAAACCTAAGAAAAAGTTTATGCTTGGATATGTGAGTCGGTATGTTACTGTTATATGATGACATGGAAATAACCTTGCTGAACGCAAACATTTTCAGGAAGATGTGGAAACAGGCGTGTAATGTGATGACCTGTAAAAGTACCCGATGTCATCGGGTGCAGGTCGAGGAAGTACAAGTCTCTTAGAAGACACCTTGAAAAAGTTGGATAGTATAAGCAATATATGCCGTATCAAAAACAGAGCTGGCATTAAAAACACACGCCACAAGCTGGGGACATACATACATACATACATACACCAACAGATAAAGCGACAAGGCATGTGATGCTTGAACGTCTCAAATATACGAGATGAAAGAAGTTCTATCCGAGATTGGAATTAACTGATTACAGAAATTTCATCTAGAATAAATCATTTGAATTAATGGTATGATTTTTTCCATGCCATGCTCAGGAAAAAATGGAATAACCCAGGAAAAAATTATGTCTTTTGTGGTCTACCAGAATGTTTTTCTTTTATTAACTACCCCATTTCTTTTTTATTCACACAAACTTTTAGACACAGTTGACTTGGAACAATTAATGTCTTTCTTCATACTCCGCTGTTGATTGCCTTCTTCAATGAATTTATTATCCGTTCCACAATTTCAATTGATGTTATTTTTATTTATTTATTTTTTTTCATTGGAGACACATTTTCTTCCAGTTAGTTTTGCCGAACAGCTTGTTGAGGTCTGCAAAAACATTCTCTAAATATGCTGATTCCATAATTTTTGCTAGAGGTAGTATCATATGGTCTTACATTGCTGTATGATATTTCATTATAAACAAATTATGTGAATAGACATCAGCCTCCAAACATGATTCGGTATTATAATGAACTGTTGTGATTGATAAAAAGTATATATATATATATATATGACAATATCTTGTTTCATATTTCAAATATAAACCAGGGTATTGTGATATTGAGTACTGTAAAGTTCTTACGGATTAAAAACGCTTACAGCATTAAATTTTAATCATAATATTTATAGTATATAACTGCAAAGACCCCCTACAAAACAAAAAAAAAAGTATCGTCAGCGTTTAAATTTAGAGGATTTTGACAAATATATAAAAGATATACCTGAATGCAGCTTCCTGTGATGAATCGAAGGACTGCAAAGAGTTCATAATGTTGAACGTAAGCTGCCACCGCCCCCAAAATAATAGGTCCGTAGAGACAAAATAGTAAGACTGGTTTCCGGCCGAATTTGTCAGCTAGAAAACCAAACAAAGGTCCACCGACCATTACGCCTAAGAAATAAATGGTCACAACCAGCGAGCTGAGATATGAATGATCACATACGAGATCCCACTGAAAAATAAGAAAAAATAAATAAAAAATGTAATGTGATTATTACTGTACTCTTGCTTTCAAAATATTTTTCTTAATTAAATAACAGAATCAAATGACTAAGGAATAATTTCTTTTATTCTTTATTTTGAATATATATTTATATATCATTGTCAAGCCGTGCAGGCAGTACGGATTCCTTCAATGCCCTCTCGCTTTCAATCCATATCATTCATCGCTCTTGGCAGGTCCTCTAGATGGCATCCAGGGTCCGAACAGAGTTGATGAATAAGTCTTAGCTGGTCGGCCGACACTGATGTGTCCATGTGTGGAAACCTTCAAGAGAATTTTGCTTATGAATTCGTCCCTGCTTCCCCAGCAGAGCCAAATATATCTAGTTTCTCTTACTTGGATGGTTTGTGAAATAGGAAGCAAGTGGCTGTACAGCTGCCGTTTAGTGGGGCGCTGTTTCCAGGTTTTCTTCAAAACAGTACTCAGCATCCTTGTATATTTCCCATATATATATATAGCAAAATTCATAAACATGAACATAGACATGTTTTAAGGATGTCGTCATAAACAAACTCAGATTATTTTGTGTAGATCTGGGAATCTGAGTAGATGATAAATCGATCAACTTGGAAAAAGTTATCTACGATGGCTGTAAAGTATTTAAAGGACAGAGAATTGAACCCTCCGTCTTGAAACGAGCACTTCAAAAACAGGACTTGATCTCGGTCTCAAATACTTTTCAGCTTGAATATATTTGTGACATCAATAATTGGGTCTGTTTGTCCAAAGCCGGACTCGTTTGTCATAAAAGACATCATGACAGCAAACAATCGTTGGCTCATTTCACACTGGTCCTTCCGCAGCAACTTATAAGTAACTTGTCACTTTTCTGTGACAAAGTACGTGGGTGTACAGCATGTTTGAGAAGCCATATGAGAGTGTACAGTGGCAATGTCTATGACAAAGACAGTTATCTTATTTGTAACATATGTGACCGGGCTTGCAAGGATATGAGCTTCGTCTGAGGAGTTATATGTGACCCCAAGGTTACCTTTTGCGGAACTGAAGAAATGCCTTCTTCTGTAAAGAAGTGTCAGTCACTATATATTGGATAAGTGGGGATATAAATTAGGACAGCGTAGACATACAGTCAAGGCGTTTCATGTCTGTCAGTTTCTCGCTTATGTGATCATCAGACCAAGAACTGATAATCAAGTACCGTTGATTCTGTGTCTATGATATCTTAACTTAGATCTACATAAGCCCTATTACCGATACTGAGCACTATTCATTTATAAACATAGCAAACTGAATTGCATTACGCACTCACACATTCTTCTAAACCAAAGATACCAGAATTTTATTATTTCTAGTGGAACATTATACAATCAAAACAGATATTATTAGGTATTATTTATAACTAAGCACCACAGTATTTGATCTCTCACTCAAAATATGAATACATAGCAGTACAAAAATATTTACACTATCTTGTTGATATTTATGCAATCTTACTTTTGGTATTGCAAATTTTTTGGGTTATATCATTTCAATATTTTAAAGTTTGGGTGTTCTAACTTTATACACATTACCAATCAAAAGTATTTGGTCACTCTAAAAATTTTCATTTCTCACCCTAAAAGTATTATTTTTAATGAAACAAGTTAAGCACTAGAATGTTTTTATTTATTAGACTAAACAGAAGTCTTTCTCAGTAACTTTGACCTTAGTATAACCAGAAATCTTTTGAAAAATTGATTTGAAGATGTTTATCTTCTTTAGTACTGAGCCTGAATAAAACGTTTTCCAAAAGTTACATTATACTACCACTTGAACTCACATTAGACTATAGTGTTGAATTACTGCTTACTAGATACAACCTGTTTTACCTATGCAGAAGACAATTTCATCACAGTCACCGGCTTGCGTTACAGAAGACTGATTGCTCCAAGCATCACTGTACAATTGCACCAATGTTATGAAAAAAATGTGTCAACGTCCACTGTGAGGAGAAGACTCTGTGAAGCTGGCCTATATGGTAGAATTGCTGTCAAGAAACCATTGTTGAGGAAGCAAAGCAACGTCAAAAGGCTCCAGTGGTCCAAGGCGCATAAAGACTGGACAATAGAGCAGTGGATTGGTTTGGTTTGGTTTGGTTTGGTTTCTTTGTTTAATGGCATATCAACCTTTGTAGGTTATTTAATGCCAAAGCCATTCTTCTAGAAGAACTGTAGTGGTACTATTTAACCCATAGCTGGGATAGAGCAGTGGAATAAAGTCCTTTGGATTGACGAATCAAAGATCGAAATCTTTCGGACAAATAGAAGAGTCTATGAACAGTGAAGAGAGTTGGTGAAAGAGCTGCAACACCAAACGTAAAGCATGGAGAAGGCTCTGTTGTGTGTGTGTGTGTGTGTGTGTGGGGGGGGCTTTTGCCAATTGCAAAGTCGGGGATTTGCACGAGGTGAAGGGTAAATTGAATCAGACCGGCTATCACAGCATACTGCAGCATCACGCAATCCCATCTGAAACGCTGCTTGTAGGTCAAGGATTTGTACACATGCTAGATAATGACATAAAGCATACTAGTAAACTCTGCCAGTGGTACATTAAAGACAAAGAGGAACAGTACGTCCTTCAGCTGATGTCTTGGCCGGTGTAATTAGCGAACTTAAATGAACTGGTGTGGGATGAACTTGAGCGAAAAGTCAGAGCTAAACAACCCACAAGTGCGGCTCACTTCTGGCAATTCTTGCAGTCTTTGGTGGAAAAAATGCCGAGAATCTGTGAAGCAATGATAGCGGCCAAAGGGGGTCATTTGGATGAATCAAAAGTTTAAGAATTTTTTTGTGTTTTTTGGTTTAATTTGTATTTAATGTGGCCTAGGAAGACTTGTATTTAGCCTTATAAATAAAATCATTGTTTCATTAAAGATAACACTTTTAGGATGAGAAATAAGAAATTTTGAGGGTGGCAAAATACTTTTGACTGGTCATGTATATAATGATTAGAGTTAATGAAAAGCAGGACGTATGTTTTTCATCCTAGTCGTTGCATTTACATTGATACGAGTGAATCGAATTTTTAATGTATTTGTTTAATATATTCTGCCTGTGATATCATGTGTTATGTAAACAGCTAACGTTATAATCATTATTTGTTTATTATTTTTCCTTGGGTATCTCCACTTTTTATTTTCTTCTCACATCAACCGTTAAAAAATCTTTGCACAGAACATACAATATCAATACAAGGTATACAGATCAAATTCTCTTAAGTAATACATCGGATAGTTCCCCAGATTATTCGTTTTATCATTTTTTCAGAAATCATCCAATTTAATCAGAATTTTTTTAAAGGTGTTGTTGTTTTTGATCTGATTCGGTAATTTGTTTCAAATATTTGTTGAAAAATTACTTTACTAGCCAAAAAATCCGATTGGTTAGTGGAAATGGTTTAAAAAATCTGTCTTGATAAAATTTATAGTGCGAGAAGAAATATTGAAAAAATGTCTGCCATAATTAGAAATTCCATTATTTTGAAAGTTTCAATTAGATTACTTTTCATTCTTCTTCATAGCAAATTAATTAATCCTAATTCCTCCAATATCTTCCTATAAGTGTAATCATTACAGTTTTTTTTAAATAATTATTTTGTCACGCTGCTTTATATGCCTTCCAATCTCAATATCACACTACAATTTCTTTGTCTAGACCCTGGAATTTAGGCCCGAGTACTGCATTCTATATGAGGTCTTATTTGGGTTTTATATATTTTTAAAACAACATTTGACTCCTTTAAAATAAAATTTCTTACTTTCCAGCATATCATTCTATTTGCTCAAGATACAACAGAGAAAATATGATTGTTAGCTTTAGATGTATGATTAAAGCGAATCCTTAGATCACATTCTTCATCTACTATTTTGATTTCTATTCAGCTGTAATGTTTTTGGATCCAATGTATAGTACTTTACATTTTTCTATATTAAATCTTAATTTCCAAATATCTTCCTAATATGATAATTCATTTAGATCCATCTGTGTTATTTCTTTTGATAATGATCTAATAAGTAGTTTAACATCATCAGTAAATAGTTTTCTGATTTTTATATCTTTAGGTAATCATTTATGAATATTATATATGGTATAAAATAATCATAAGAATAGTATAAAATAATCAGTTTGTTGTACAGGATAAGAAAGTGTGTGTGTGTGGGGGGGCAGTAGTTGGCTCTCGGACACACAGTGAACTAAATTGGCCCTTGTATGAACATTTGGATTGAACATTGCAAATTTGACAAAAACTATGTGAAATTATATAATGAGCACATTTTTATGGGTTAGAATTTCATCGGAATTCAATTTATGACCTCTAAATATTCTTATGATTCAAATAGTTTAATATTCATTACAATTTTGACATGTGAAAGAAAAAAATCAAAACAGTTAAACACAAATTAACCCCTCCACTCTCCAGACTTTGGAGGAGTATTAATAGCTCATGGAAAAATCAAACTAAATGAAATGAATACACACAGTTTGACTTGGATTTTTGCTTCTAAAAATGGAATTGTACATGTCATGTATCTGATTTTTATCCTGGAAATTAACTTCGGGGACAAACTTTAGCAGTTTAAAGAAAATTTTGATCATGCATTTTTTTTTAATAGCTGTGACAGAACTGAATGATGTAGTATGTTCCACTTGGGTGTTTTCACTATATTTCCAGATATACAGAAAATATTTCAATGTATTTAACCCTAAAACTGGCACTTTTAAGGAAGGTTAACTTAATTTTAAAGATTGCAACACAAATTCAATGATAAATTTGCACGCACAAATTTACCATTAATTTTTCTATAAAACTGCTATCTTCAAAACGGCGTAACTTTTCTACAAAAAATATTAGAAACAAAATTTGAAAAACATGTGTTTGTCCAGAAATTCAAGATTAAGAATACGTACATGTCTTGTTACACTATCTTCAAAATTAACTTATGTCTGGCACAAGGACTACAGTGAGGTTCGAAGAACGCTTTTACTCACCTCGGCTGATATTGTCCATTCATTGTCTACGGGCTCGTAAGTCCATCCGACTTCACAGTTGGACATACTGTAATTCTGACCAGTGCTCACGTTGACCATATACAGAAGACATTCATTGTCATGGTTGGCTTCGATCATATAGGCACCACCTGTACTGCTCCCACTGTTTATGCTGCTGCTTCTCGCGCTCCCTATGCTGCTGTTGTCCGCTACCCAGTCATCGGCAACTGACATTTTGCACCGGTGGGGCACCTGGACTAGGTAGAAGGTGTTCACGATGTTGTTAAAAAAAATAGGAAATTCATTTAGTGCCAGCAGGAAAGCCAGTATTAGTTGGAATAGACCCGCGTCACCAAGCCGAGAAATAAGGTCATCAATTCGGGTTGTCATTTTGATTTCCAAGGGTTTCGGACGGGACGATCTTTTTTATTCTCTAGAAAAAAAAAAAGAAGAAAAAATGAATCGTGAAATGAGCATGGAAAAATTTCTTAATTTAATTCTCTACGAAAGAAGGGGTACAGTATGGTTCATAAATAATACCGAATTGCCTATAAATAAGTACACTCCTAAATACCAAATCGCCCATAAATAAGTACACTTCTTAAAATGGAAAAAGCAGATCAGTCCTATTTTTATGTTTTAACCATGTCAGTATTATTGATTGCTTGAAAATTAGTGAGGTACTTGAATAATAACCTACGAGTTGCTTGAAAATTAGTCATGTACTCGAACACTAAATGAAACACGATTTTCAGTTACTGGATATTAGTGATGTACTTGAATAACTAAAAGAGACACGTTATTAGTTGCCTGAAAATTAGTCATGTACTTTAAATAAAAGAGATTCACTAATATTGGTTGCCTGGAAATTAATTTTGTATTTTAATAACTAAAAGAGACACATAATATTGGTTGCCTGAAGATTATTGATGGACTTGAATAATGACTAAAACACTGAGGTACGAGGATCATTAAATAAGTTTCCAGACTTTTTTCGTATGGGCACTTTTATTGATAGTACACACATGAAACTCTAGTCCCCTTCGAAGTAAACTCCTCCGGCTGCAATGCACTTGTTGTACCGTTCCAACAACTTCTGCAAGACCCTAAGGAAGTCCTCTTGTATGAGCGTGTCAATGACCTTCGTCACAGACTCTTTCATCTCCTCAATTGTCTCATAACGACAGCCTCTGAGCTTAGGGAATAAGCAAAAGTCACAGGGAGCAAGGTCTGGACTATAGGGATGCTGAGGAACTGTCTTGATGCCCATCTTGGTCAAATAGTCTGTGACAAGGATGGAGTTGTGGACTGGTGTATTGTCCTGGTGGAAATGCTACTGACCTGATTTGAAGACTGCTGGCCTCTTCCGTCGGAATCTCTTGGTGAACTCCCTTAAAACCTCAACATAGTAACTCTAACCCTAACCCTTTGGTCAATCAATTCTGGTGTATTGACTTCCTTACTCCTCCCACACCTCTCATCATCCCTCACAGACTTCCTGTCTTCCTTGAATCTCTTATGCCACTCAAAAACTGATGCTCGATTCATACAAGAAGGTCGAAAAGCAGTCTGAAGCATTCGATACGTTTCTGTGGCATTTTTTCCAAGTTTTAAACAGAATTTTATTGCATATCGTTCTTCTAAAGTGTCAGATTGCATTTTTGAAATTCCCCAGCTGTGACAATTAGGCTTTAGTAGGGTGTATTTCAATTGCTGCTGTAGCTGTTTATTTGAAGCTGAAATCATAAAAATTGGCCAGTCATCTCATAAAATGTATAGCAATAACATACTGAATTTTCAAGAGTCTACGACAATTTTAAATGCCTGTACAAAAAAGTCTGG
This sequence comes from Sepioteuthis lessoniana, assembly GCA_963585895.1. Taxonomy (NCBI): domain Eukaryota; kingdom Metazoa; phylum Mollusca; class Cephalopoda; order Myopsida; family Loliginidae; genus Sepioteuthis; species Sepioteuthis lessoniana. The sequence goes on from OY757933.1 coordinate 337,532, forward strand.
AAACTTATTGAATGTACCACGTACTTTAATAACTAATAGTGGTACAGACGATCATTAGTTGTGTAGTTATGTACTTAGATGATAACCAAAATATCAATAGCAGAATAAAGTGATTTTTTTAAATCAGGCTTCTGATCGAAGTTTATTTCCGCAGAAATCCAATTCAACTCATTCGACATAATCCGTTTTCAAGACAGACATAATAATGAAATTATGAACGTTTATAAAATAGCTCAAATATAAGATTAACTCACTAAGCAATCAATCAAGCCATAAATATTTTGATCTCAATAAAATCGACAAACCATAGCAGAATCGTGGAAAATAATCTTGTATAATTCTTGTTTTTTTTATTTTTTTTTTATCATAATCAACTCTTATTGAAACTAATTTCCAATTGTCAATTATAATGTCAGAATGGATGATCAGTTTTGTTAGGGTATAAACAAATTTTCCCTATTTGTAAATTGTCCGCCTAGAACATTGGATCCCAATTTTGATGAGGTCATCGTATTTTGGTGTTCTCACCCCCCCCCACACAAAGCACTCCTCTTATAATCTTGTCGGTGGGGCTTCGAATACGCTGACTGTAACCGCTGCAGAGGAGAAAGACCCCTCCGGAAGGAGTATTCTGGGTGTGACACTAAACTGGATCTGATGGTGAGGCTCCATTTCTAGAGAGATCTGTGAAGTGTGGAGTACATTTTCATTGTCATTAATTTCAGGTCCGCTTTGACTCAGAGCAGAAGTGCTTGTAAAGGTCTCACACCTCCTTTCACGAGGATAAATTTAAAGAGTAAATTAAAAAATGTCAAGTGGATTCTTGGAATTCTTTTTTGCGTCTTTTATCTTTCTTTGTGGAATTAACCCAGCTATCTGGCAAAAACTGGGCAGGCTGCGACGAATAGTGTCACTTGATAATCAGCAGAATATCAATTGTATTTGGTGGTAAAAGATGAAACAATCACATTAGTGAAAGCACCAAACTAGCACAAAAAGAATTCAAGACAAGGCACGACTCGGTGGAGAAGGTGATCCACTGAGAATTGTGCTAGAAACTGAAATTTTATCATACTCAATAATGATATATACGCAAACAAGAATCTATCCTTGAAAATGAAACGTATAAAATTCTCTGTGATTTTGAGATACTTTGGATCGCAGTGTGAAAATGAAAAAAAGCAAAAACCGGATAAAAAGCTGGACCTTCCCATAAAACTGATAAAACTGTGAAGATTGTGAGAGTTATACTAGTCGTATTCGGAGATCTTAGAACTGTTCCCGAGAATCCGGGGAACTGGAGATCAGAGGAAGAATTCAAACCACCCAAACCATGCCATGACGAAAATCGGCCAAGATACTTAGAAAACTTTTCAAACTGAAGAGACTTGGTGTTACTCAGACTTCAGTGAGAAACAATCAAAGCTGACGTGAAAAACTCGCAAGGAGTTAAAAAAAAAAAAAAAAAAAGAAAATTATAAGGATGTATTCGTACACAGTTATATAGTTTCAAGTATTCTTATCTAATATTAGTAATTTTCAAACATTTATAGATGGGTTCCTAACAGGTACTATCACTTCTGGTCTGTGGACCTATGAGTAAAAGCAATGAAAGGAGACTCTATACTTTCGCAAACTATAAGCTTATCACCTAATGCAATTAAAAAGAAAAAAAAGAGCTTTCTCGATTCTATTGCGATACCAACACCCTCGCTATCACTCTGCTTTTTCCTAGTATCCGTTTGAATTTTTCTACGGCTGCCCGGGGTTGTGGTTTACGACCTACTTTGGGAATAACTGGTCTAGAAATTATCAGAACTCGTGCAATTCAGACCGCCAACAGAAATCCAGATTGAAGCCGTCCATTTTGAATTCCAAAAGCCAGTATATAATTCTGGTGTTTCCTGAATTTTCTCTGCTTCGTGGGAAGTTGATTCATTTGCCCGATTTGAGAGGAGAAGGGAATTTTATTGGTCGAGCAGAACGTTGGCTCGAATATAATCAATTGCAATTCCCTTGACTCTAAATAAATTCAAAAACCAATCAGCGAACTGTTTCGAACGAACCAGATTTTTTTCCGATTAGTTATCAATTTCGATCTTCTCCTGTCATCCATTATCAGGAATTCTTTTACAGGCAAAAATTTTATCCTTGAAATGATTTTCTGATTATTTTTTAAACCCACACTAAAATAAGTGATTAAAAAATATTCAACAAGGCTTAAAATATGCTGACTGTATTCCCTACAAAAAGTTAAGACAACTCCCCAAAAGGGGGAGGGGATCCTGGGTATAATACTAAACTGCATCTGATCATGAGACTCCAATTTTGGAGTTCAAAGGAGTGTGGGTTATCTCTTTACTGACATTACTCCCAGTTCCACTATGATATGGCGTGGTAGTACTTGTTAGGATCTCATCTATGGTTCTAGTAGATATTTAAAAAATATTTGCATTCGACATAATATTTGATGACATATAGCTGTAAATTATTTGTATCATTTGTACGAGACAATTTGCCCTGTAGGCAACTTGTTCTCTTCGTTACAGGCTCATTACACTCACAGTCTAATTATTACATTATAACAGATTCGCATCGTATATTGCGTAATACATATTACCTATTATAACCCTTAATCCCTACCTATTGAACCCCGTAGTGTAATGACTAAAGTGTTGAAATGCGGCCTCAGAGTAAGCGAGTTTGAAATCCACTCTCGTTATTACATTCATTTTCAGTCTAATACCTCTGGGAAAGATGTAAACCCTCTTATCTCTCCGGTTACAGATTCAGCAGTATTTACTGCTGTTCTACTATCAAGATTATGTAGATTATTGGGCCATTAAGAGAAAAAAGTTACAAAATTTCCCCTGACGGAATAAGCCGCTTCATATATTGCTAATGGTAAACTTCAAATTATATGGCCGTGCGCAAACTACTTGAAGAGTAGTTGCTTAGAGTTATGATTATTTACAAATGATTAATATTATTATTTGTTTGATAGGTTTGCTTCAAATTATAAAACTGGTTGCAAATTATTTGATTTAAGTATAGTTACTTGATGCTATAAATGTTTCCTAAGGATCATTATTAGTTAGTTGAAACCATATAACTGTGTGCAAACAAATGACTATCATTAAGTAGAAATAATTATGTGAAACAATATAATTATTAGATTTAGATTAGAATACTTGAAACCATACAATTGGGTACAAATTATTTGGATCAAATAGGAATAAAAACTCTTGAGAAACAACACAAAAATATAGATATGAATATACAATGAACGCAATTACCTAACCTCTCGGCATAATACAACTCTAAACACGTTGAAATGCCGTTAAAATCATTCAATCATTTTCTTTTTTTTTATTTTTTTTAATAAAAAATCAATTTTCTTCTAAAACAAAGATACCAGCATTTTATTATTTCTAATGGAACATAACATAATATAATTAAAAAGGATATTATTAGGAATTATAACAATTAAAACAAATAATATTTTAGCAGACTAAAAAAAGAGAAGTTACTGATACAGTTTAGTCTATAAAAACAATATTATACTGCTGCAAACAAAACATCTGTGCTGTCAAAATAATCTTCATCTAATGATGACTCTTGGATCTGGGATGGTTTTGGCGCCACTACCTTTCCTGATTCCCAGAATAAACTGTAAAACTTTATTAGTTATAACTTTTTTTTATTTAGTAAATTGAGAATTTTTATTAATGAAAAACTTAGCTTTGATGTACATTAAAAAAGAACAATATCGCAAGATAGTCATGATTTGTAAGGGAGGTAATTGAATCATTGTACAGAGAATAGTTATAATCGGAAAGTGATGATATATTTATTCATCAATTATAAAGTAAAGTGGTCGACTGTAGTCGAGGGCGACTCGAAAGCTCCCTTTTCAATAGCTACTACACTGAGGTATAGGGGAGGGCGCTACTCCTTTCCTTGGATTGCTCCACTTTACCCTTGATACGTACCTTATATTGCTGCGTGTTAAGCAAGGAGGTATCAAGTACCATTTTTAAAGTCTTTGGTATGACGCGATTTGGGATTGAACCCAGGTCTCCTAGACTATTGGCGAACACTCATTTTTATATCAATTCATATAAAGTCTTTTACCTTTAAAATGCGTAACTTACATCAATTTAGAATGTTTTTTTAATCTAACTATATGTAACTTATATATATATATATATATATATGTATGTGTGTGTGTGTGTGTGTGTTACTCTTACATATCTACCTTCATGATTGTCTCTTTAAAACAATTTAAGAACCGGAAATATCTTATATAAGATTTGCTTACATGCAAAATTAACATGAAACTTTAAAACTTTGTGTTAATTTTACACCATTTTCGACGAAAACCCTTCACAGTTTGTCGAATAAATGCAGAGACTCTTTTTCTGTCAAGTTAAAAAAAAAAATGGTGTAATGAACTCATACAAACTAAAATGAAATTTAAAAGAAACGAAAACGTTACATTCAATCCTCTTCATTAGATGTTTACTTTATTTTTGGTAGATTTGTTGATAAAAGTATTGGAAGGATAATTGCTTGGAGAAGGTATTTAGACAAGTTCCCACTTTCCATTAGCACTAGTATATTCGTGATATACTAACACAAATAAAACAAAAGGAAAGACAAAATAAACACAATTGTACACAAAAAAACACGTTTACTTTTACATACATAATATACTTAAAAGAAAAGAATGTACAAACGTGTCCCACGGTAGAATTATGCACATATTGTTCATGTGACACTTTACAGGCCCCTACTGAATATCAAAATTAACTAAGAGAAAAAATTATTTATTTTATCCCTATCAAAGTAAACACTGACTTTTAAATTGTTCAATTCTATTTTAATAAAAATTTGTTTTTCTTTTTTTATGTTTATATTTTTATGCTATTAACTTTCTAGTAAAAAAAATTTCCTAAAGGATGATATTTAAAAGATTTGAATTACGTAATTATTTTAAGGTGTAGAAAATTTTTAAAAAATTGGTATTAATAAACTAAATCAATTTTTATTTGAAGGTCCGAATTTTTTATCCAAAGTTATAATGAATGCTATATAATTATTTTACGACTCCAGCTGGAAGAGCGACCTGTAAATGTAATGTTTAATCAGGTGTAAATAATAATTGATATATTGTTTCATTTGAATCAAATGTCAATTGTAGAGTAGATTCCTTTATTTTCAAATAATTTTCCGTACTATAATGAATCGATTTTTTTAAGGGAGATGACTCCAGGTATACTAAGTATCAACTATAGAGTGATATTTTCGAGATTGCAAGGGAGGCAACTCCAGGTAGATTAAATGTTAATTACAGGATTATTTTATTTTATTTATTAATTTACACAAACATTTTTACAAAATCTTGTCAAGGGAGATAACTTTGGGTATATTCAATATTACCAAACGAGTAGTTTTCTTTTCTCAGTTATCAATGTATTTGTAAATAGTATTTTGTATTATAATGTGCTGATGTTTGTATGTTTATTGTAAAACAGCAAAAATGGCATATAATATCATTTTTTGGCAAGATTTTGATTGGCATATTTTGATTTATTCATTTCTCTTTGTCTCGTTTTTATCTCACTCTCTCACCCTATTCTTCCCTCTCTCTCTCTTAATCTCTCTCTCTCTATATATATATATAGATTGAGAGAGAGAGAGATAAAACAATGTTCAACTATTTATCTTGTTTGTTCCAGTCTATTTATCTGTCTTTTCAGATCACTACCATTCTGTTCCTTTTAAATAAAATGAATACATCTAAAAATAATGCAGTTTTTTTCTATTAAATCATTTGTGCATTTGAAAAACTTTTTATATGTTCAACAAGATGCATTTACCAACCCAAAGAGGTTTAATGTGACACAAGGTTGGATTAACAAAGGGAACCCCAGGAAGAATTATTCTCGTCCTCTCAGCATTCTTTCTTGTGAAATTGATCCAGGCATCAGTTGTTAAATCCCACTTTTTACACCTTTTAAATGCTGTGGTCAGATGCAGCCTGGTAGAGTTTTGCCTCCTGAGACTAGATATATTTTATTCTCTTGCTGAAGCCAGTGATTTGATTGCTTGTGGCTGAGAGAAAATGATATCATCCAAGCTAAAGTGTCAAGATGGCTAAAACAATGTATCCCATACACTGAGGTTCAATGTTGAATTTCTAGTCACTATAATTCTTTTCATAGAAACATAAAATAAAGAGACTGTTTTTAATTGAAGTATACTTATCCCAAACTTTTGATCAAATATTTGCAAAAATGCTTTGATGAGAAACAAATCTCTGATTAAGATACACATAAACTGTACATATCTACATGGAATGGAAATTAGGGTGAGACAGGATTAAAAGATGATAACTCTTTTTGTCCAGGGGTCAAGATCACTGCTAGTTTGCATCTGAAAGTAACCCAGGAAAAAATCTAAAAAACAATACAATCAATCAACTCTTAAAATGATATTTATCCAATTACTCATGGAGTTGAGATGTGAAACAAGGTTAGTTCAAAGTGGAGGATCCACAGGAATTAAACATTCTAAGGGTCAGCATAAAAAATAGCTCAATTACACTGGTGTTCCCCTTTTAGAGGTGACTCAATAAATGCAGTCCTTAACTGTTTAAAGAGTGGGAAAGCTTTCTGGAACTAAGCTGATTTATTTAAACCACCAAAACATAAATATTGTGTGGTCTCAAAATTAAAAAAAAATCATAGAATAAAAAAAGAGCATATTCAGTTGAACAACATGTGAAATAGTAACTTTATGTGTTGTTAATATTTAATTTTGATTAACTAAGAAGAGAATGCCAATGTTGTTTGAAAAATTTCAGTATAACTCATTCCAAATATGGCATAAAAAAAAATAATCATGGCAATAAAATTTTTTCCATGGTTTAAAAAAATTATTTTCAAGAAAATTTTGAATGTCAAATTAGAACAGGAAGTTAAAAGCATGATGGGAAATTTGAATGAAGAGAATAAAAAAAAGAGGAAAGCTTTAAAGGAAAGAAGAGTGAGACAAAAAGAAATAGAAATTATGATTGGGTGGGTAAATCAGAAAGACGACAGAGAGAAAAAGAGGATCTTCAATAATCAATGAGCAGTGCTGGGATGAACAAAACTGATTGATTGAGTGAAGAAGTCTTTGAAATTTAAGGATTCTTAAGTTCATAACCATTTGCTTTTTTAATAAGCCAGTTCTGGTAATTACACCCAGCCTAAAAAAAAACCTATTACAATTAGAATAATGAGGTCTTGATATATCCCTATTCCCAGTGATCTAGATGCCATAGTAAATTTGGCCTCCATGTAAAGTTCTCATTATGTTTGTATATACAAGATGTAATCAAAAATTTATTGAGACTAAATTTTCAGATTTTTTTAATTCACAGTTCAAAATCTAAAATAAAGACATTTGTACAACTAAGAAATTTATATATATATATATATATATATATATATATATATATATATATATATATATATATATATATGTATATATATATTGACAAACAAAGTAATCATAAGTGAAGAATTTAATATAAAAGAAAGTTGACATTATAATGTTTCAGTTTCAATAAAACCATCATTAGGGTTTAGCAAAGATATTATCAAGTGTTGTTAGATCACTGATGGATGTTTAATGAAATACAATGTTTTGTATTTCATTAAACATCCATCAAAATGTTATAAGGTCGGCTTTCTTTCATATCAAATTCTTCACTTTGGATTACATTGTTTTTCAGTTTTTCTCCACATTGTTGGATTCTTTTCCATGATTCACATTAAAATTTATTTATTAACAAAAATAGATATATCAATACTAATATATATATATATATATATATATATATATATATATATATATATAGAGAGAGAGAGAGAGAGAGAGCTATATATATATATATATATATATATTCGTGCATTCATATATATATATATATATATATATATGAAAGTGATGAAGTCTTAATGTCTAGTGTTCATCGACATAGATCCATGCCAATTTTGAATACATTTTGATAAGCAATTTTTTTTTGTGAAACACAGAATTGTGCAAGTGTTTCACCCTTTATATTCACCCAATGTCGTTTCATACATTGTTTTCTAAACTGAAACTCAAGAGTAAGAGAGAAAGGAAACATGAATGAAATGTTCATTCTTTTTAAAATAATCCTTTTGGCATTCAACAAACATATTCCAGTGAGATGTCTATTTTCAAAGCACCTCAGAAATCTAGAAGTCACTGCTCTAACGTGCAGAATAAACAATAATAATAACAACACTTACCGGCTTAGGAGCCCCAGCTAGCGTCCAGCTGGCAGACAAGAAATAAAATGGGTGGTATCTCAATACCCAGCCTGTAACATGACTGAAGCAAGCCGGTATATTTATACACTAATATAAGCAATCACTGTCCAGAGAATGGACTTAGCAACTTGTGAATAATGGAATGCCCCAATGTCCATATAATCTCACTTCAACTTGTAACTCATCGCTTTTACGCAACTGAGTGCTGACTCATAGCTACTGAGCTTTACGAAAAAATATCAACAAGAAATTTCTCATTTGATATGATGTAGAGTTGCATTGTCATTTTTATTTTAATGTCCTTCTCTTCTACAAATCTTAACCTTGTGATGAATTTAATGTCTAAGAAACAAGGAAAAGCCACATAGTACTAGGTGTGGTCAATAAGAACAGTACTGTATTTGCACAATCCTGAGTTAAGGCAAAATCATTTTGTTAAAAATGCATTTAGATTAGCAGCAGAGTTTTTTTTCTCAAGTCAGCATGAACTTTTTGAGACAGCAGTCTTGGTGTTTAAACATCATCATTTTATTATATAAGTGGTTTACCAGTATTTAAGTTTTAAAGTTTAAAATTCTAAAAAGGAAAGCTTCACTCATGATATTTTGGTCATATGCTGCACACATATACACACTCATATGCATATATATAATTAGAGTATATAAAATAGTAAATAAAAGGTTAGTATAAACTTGACAGAAAAAAACAAACAAAATACTTGACTTTCAAAAGTCATAGGTGATTAAGACATCTCTCTCTCTCTCTCTCTCTATATATATATATATATGAAACTGCGGTAAATTTCTTCTGACCTATTAGGTATATATATATATATATATATATATATATATATATATATGTGTGTGTGTGTGTAGTTGGACAGCAGTCATTCATTTAAGCATGTTTGATTAAATAATAAAGACACATTTTGTCTATAATTTTATTATGATCCTTTCAAGTTTCCTGACAAGTGTTTTGGTTTTAGGTTGGAGTTGGTTGATTAATCTACCAAAATTGTCCTGAGAATTTTTTGACCCTTCATAGGCCATCATCAGGGGTTGTTGGCAAGTGCAAAGATTGTTTTTATAAAAATGTTTTTAGGTTTTTTATAACATTGCAAAATTATGTAAATGTTTACATAATTTTTGCAATATTTATACATATCTATTCATAAATAGTCATGTATACACATACACACATATATTTATATATGCATGTTTATGTATTAATATAAATACATATATATAAAAAGATATATATCTATCCCCCACCACATATATATTTATGTGATGGATGATGGTCTTGCTCATTGGACTTGAAATATAAGGGCACAATAGTTCAGAGAAAAATGTCAACCATTGGCTTATATAAAGGTGAGAAGTGTGTGAAAAATCTAAAGTCTGGTTGAGGCTAAGACTTTTTTTTAAACAACCCTCATATAATAATAATAATAAGTGTAGGAAGAAAGAAGAAAAAAGATTTATTCTTTAGAATAGAACATTCTACAATTTCATGTGATGTCTATTTCTTAGAATATATATAAAAAAAACTCCCTCCACCCAATAATTAGATGGCAGGAATCAAACTATGAGGGCAGATGAACGAATCTTTGTTGTGTGATGTTCAGAGAAAATTGGGTCAGTAAAATGTTTTTAATTTAAAAAACATTTTTTCCATTACTCAAAAAATCTTTTGGTGAACTTTTGAATTTTAAATGAAGAGTTTTTAATTCCCAAAATTATTTTCAGCTAAACTATTTCGAAATCATGAAATAGATTTGTTTAAATTTATCGCACTAAACTCTATATGGCTCATCAATGACTTCTCTCAATCAGTGAAAATTAAGTAGCTGATATAGTTTGAAAGCGCTAAGTAAGAACAATTACCATCCTCAATACAACTGGAAAGACATCAGGAGCCTCATCTTTATTTCCTCTGTGGCTGTTCATATTTTAATATAGTCCCAATAGGGCAGTAAATATAAACCATAGGGGTGATACAGGAAAACCTGAAACTAGTTCAGGTTAGTTCGAGAAATAAGGCAAAAATAGCAAGATAATGAACTTTAACTAAGTTGAAAACTTAGGTTTTTTTTTGTGACCTGCTGTTCATGAACAGTCACAGTGACTGTTCTCAGTCACATCTGTGTCAGACATGCTGATAATAAACACCCTAAGGGTCTGGTATAGCCACAATATCCCCCATGATAAAAATATTGAATTAAAACAACTCAACATTGGACCCAGGCAGCAGGCTTGAGTGTCATGATTGGCAGGTGCTCTCCTGATAGCCAGCATGGGAGACCTGATCATCATCCTGCGAATGTTGGCTGTTCTTTTTTCACGTACATGAATGAGGATTTCAGGAATCACAACAACCAGAGACGTAAACGCAAAACATGGACTAGGGAAGACAACCAACTTGCACTACACTGTTATTTTAAGAGCAACCCTTCACAAAAAGGATATAGGAAAAATAATGTTAGAGTTCTAGTAAGAATGTGCCTGTACTCAGACAAAGACTTGCCGACCAAGTTAAAACAATAATAAAGAAAGGTTGGTTTTCTGACTTTGGAATACTTGAAATACATCAGAAAATAAATAATCAACAAGATAATAATACAGTACCAGACATATCAAGAATTAACAAACAAAAACAGCCTAAAAGAAATGAACCACCAACTTTGGAAAATGGAAACACTATACAACCAAACAACCCAAAACAAATATTATCACAAGAACAAAAGTTAAATCTAGAAAATTTAAAAAGAATTATGAAGAGTGAAAAGACTACCTTACCATCATTAAGAAACATAGAATGGAGAACAGTTAAGACAGAAATGAATAAAATAAATCAAGTTCTAGCTTATATATCAACAAATAATATAACCAAATTAAATGAACTAATCTATGCAGGGGCAAAAGTAGTTTGTGAAAAAATTGGGATCCCCTCAAAAAGCACAAAGGAAAACCAAAACTAGATTGGGAAATTTGACTGGAAATGCAGATAAAATATCTACAAAAACAGGCCAAAATAATAAAACAAAAGAAAGATGTGGGAATATATACAAATAAATAGGAAAAGGCAACACAAAAAATAACTGTATAATTTGAGGAAATAAACCAGAAAATACTGGCAAAAGAAGGAAGATTAAAGAGATATAAACAAAGGGTAAAACAATACAGACAAAACAGGATATTCCAAAACAACAAAAGAAAATTCTATCTACAACTGGGAGGAAATGACATGAAAACATACCAACAACCGGATACAAAAAAAACTGAACAATTTTGAACTGAAATATGACAACCAAAAAAACACAATGAAAAGGCTGAATGGATAAACAACATAACAAGAGAATTAGAAGGACTTGAAAAAGACCCAAAAGTGGAAATACACATCAATTTACTCAAAACGACACTAAAAAAATATAAAACTGGAAAATGCCAGGCTATGATGGAATACATGGTTTCTGGTTCAAGAAATTCACCTTCATTCACAACAGACTAGCACTAGAAATGAACAGATACCTACAAGGAGCACACATACCTGAATGGGTGACCAAAGGAAAGACCACCTAGATCCAAAAGGACCCAAGCAAAGGAACTGCCCCAAACAACTACAGACTCACAACCTGCCTACCGATGATGTGGAAAATATTCACCACACAAATAAGGGAAGAGATTTACTACTTGCTAACAAGCCATGGATTGTTCTCTGAGGAGCAGAAAGGATGCTGCAAAGGATTCAGAGGCACGGCAGAGTTACTTTACATAGACCAGCACATCTTAAATGAGAGCAAGACCAAACGGAAAAATCTAACAATGGCCTAGATTGATTGCAAAAAGGCATATGATATGGTCCCACAAAGTTGGATAATAAACTGCCTCAAAATGTACAAAATATCAGATGAAGTCATAAACTTTATCAAGAAAACCATGAAAACCTGCAGAGTGGAATTGACAGCAGAAGGAAGAAGCTTAGCTGAAGCTAAGATCCAAAGAGGTATTTTTCAAGGAGATACACTATGACTGTTACTATTCATAATTGCCATGATGCCACTTAACCACATACTCAGAAATGCACAGCTAGATACAAACTTAGTAGATCGTAGGAAAAGATCAATCATCTAATGTACATGGATGACATCAAACTATTTGCAAAAAATGAAAAAGAACTGGAAACTCTGATACACACAGTTAGAATATACAGTCAGGACATAGGAATTGAATTTGGCATAGAAAAATGTGCCATGCTAGTAATGAAAAGTGGCAAATGACATCTAACTGATAGAATGGAACTACCAAATCAAGATAATGTTAGAACACTCAGAGAGAAGGAAATGTACAAATACTTGGACATCTTGGAGGCTGACACTATCAAACAAGTGGAGATGAAAGAAAAAATTAGGAAAGAATATCTCAGGAGAACTAGAAAGCTACTTGAGACAAAACTATCTAGCAGAAACCTTATCAAAGGAATGAATACCTGGGTTGTACCCCTCGTTAGATTTTCGGAACCCTTTTTGAAGTGGACCAGAGAAGAACTTAAGCAAATGGACCAAAGAACAAGAAAACTAATGACCATGCATAAGGCATTACATCCCAGAGATGACATTGACAGACTATATGTATCAAGAAAGGAGGGAGAAAGAGGACTTGCCAGCATCGAAGAATCAATACAAAGACTTGAGGACTACATAGAAAAACATGATAGAGGACTGATTACAGCCATCAGAAACGAGACAGACAACATGATGGACAACAGAATGACAATAAATAGGAAACAAAAATGGGAAGAAAAACAAATCTACGGACATTTTAAATGACTAATAAACAACATTTCACAAGAGAAAACCTGGATGTGGCTAAAAAAAAGGAAATTTTAAGAAAGAAACAAAATCTCTCTTAATAGCAGCACAAAACAACACCATAAGAACAAGTCAAATCAAAGCGAGAATAGATAAGACGCAACAAAATAGCAAATGTAGGTTATGTAGTGATCAAGATGAAACCATCAATCACATAATAAGTGAATGAAGCAAATTAGCACAGAAGGAGTATAAGACTAGACACGACTAGGTGGGCAAGGTGATCTACTGGGAGATGTGCAAGAAATTTAAATTTGACCATATGAATAAAGGGTATATGCACAACCCAGCAGCTGTCCTAGAGAATGACACATATAAATTCCAATGGGACTTTGACATACACACAGATCACCTAATCTTGGCCAGAAGACCAGACCTTATAATAATCAACCAAAAAAAGAGAATTTGCAAAATTGTGGACTTTGCTGTCCTGGCTGTTCCACAGAATAAACCTGAAAGAATGTGAAAAGAAGGATAAGTACCTCGACCTTGCTAGGGAATTGAAAAAACTATGGAACATGAAGGTGACAATTGTACTAATCATGATTGGTGCTTTTGGTTCAGTAACTATAGGATTATTAAAGGGACTGGAGGACTTGGAGGTTGGAGGACGAGTGGAGACCATCCAGACAACAGCACTATTGAGAACGGCCAGAATACTGAGAAGAGATCTGGAGACTTGAGGAGACTTCCTGTCATTTAGGCTTCAGTGAAAGACCATAAGCTAAAGCTGATGTGAAAAACTCTCAATGAGTAAATATAACAATTATATATATATATATAGTGGTGCCTTGAATATCATTGTTTTCAAGTTTGTAGCAATAAATAATCTTAATTTTCTTTTATTGAAATAATCAGGAACATGTTACATTCATTTAAATGGGAAAATTGTTTTGAATTGCCATAGTTTTAACAAACAGTACCTCCTCTTGGAATCATTTATTGTCTTAAAATGAAGGTGACACACACAGACATACACACATTATATATATATATATATACACACAATGAAATTAAAACAACTAAAACAATTTCACGAGCTTTCTTCTTTTGAATTGTTTTTTTTCCTTAGTTTATTTTTTCTTGTATAGTTACATCTAAACAAAAGTACATGGGAGGGAACTGAATCACTAACAAAAACAAAATAAATACACCCCCTACCCTGAAAGCAACAGGTTGACGATGGAAGAAACACATGGTCTAGGGTGTGTAGCTTGCACTTGACATTGTGTTGATTAAAATTTGTTGTGTCATTTTTAAATATTGTCTTTTTGTTTTTTCTGACACATTCAAAGCAGTTCAGAGTGAATGGTATTCTATACAAATAACGTCATAGTGAAAAGAAATCGAGGAAAAAATTTTCTTTGTTTATATTTTTCATATTAAGCAAACATTCATTGATGAAGACGATTGGTGCAGATGTCCTCTCTTAAGATAAAGTGATTATTATATGTCTGTCTATCTTTCTGTCTCTTTCACTATGTTCAGATCTATCAATCTCTCCAAATTTATTTATCTGTCTGTTCCTATCTATCAATACATATATGAATGCATGTATTAACAAGTATTAAACAAATATTTGCTGTGTGTATGTACAAATGTGTGCGTAAGTGTGTGTTAAAAAAAAAAAAATTAAAAAGAAAAATTCACCCAAATTTCAATTTAAGGTTTTATAATCTTTTAATCATCAGGTAAGTGTTGGTCATTAAACATCATTAGATGATTACCTTCATGGATTTACAAATGATTGTGAATCCTAAAGTTGAGAGTTGGGTGACATTTAAAAAAAAAATCTTGTCTTGGTTCTATGATATTTTATGTATTGAGCCCCATTTAATTTGCTAGAGTTAGCACTGCCATTTTAGTTTTTAAACTGTTGTCATAGTTTTAGCTTCTAAATGAACAGTAATATTACTTATTTCAAAGTTTGCTTTGCTTTGTTTTATTATTCAAAGGTTAATGGGTTATTAAATGCCAAAATTTGATTAATTTGAAAAATTTTAATTTTAAGCATTTATGTCTTCAATATTTCATTTCAATCAGTTTTATTAATTGCACTTTTTTATTTGTCTATAATAATTTTTTGCTCAGTTTTACATAATCAAGTTTTCTTATCTAATACAAATAATTTGTGTAGTTATATGGTTTCAAGTAGCCCTATTTAAAACTAATAATTTATACACAATTGTATGATTTCAAGTAACTTTTTCTATCTTATGATTATAATCATTTACAGAAAATCTTATGGTTTCTAACATTCATATCCAATTCTAATAATTTTTGATTTGACTCATAGATGGGACTGTAACAGGTACTACCAATTCTGGTAAGAGTAAACACGGGAATAATGGCAATGAAGATGCACTACACACTCCCCAGAGGTTCAGAAATAGAGCTTCATCAACAGATTCGTTTATATATATATATATATATATATATATATATATATATATATATATAAGTAATAGCTCTCCTATTGTACATGATATAGGAATGTCCAACATTTTACTAATAGATGTAAACTGTTAGACAACTTATGCAGGTGATTTGTTTATTGTGGTAAAGGCTTGAGAGGATTACCCATACTTTTTGAATGAGCTGATAGCAGAAGAATGGGGCACCAGACTACCACAGATTCTCCAAACAATATGCTTTAGGTTTTTAATTCAGAGTTCTAAACCAATTGCCCTACTAAGGTTTGAGAGTCTAGTCTAGTCTATTCTACTATTTTGCCTATGGTAGAGTGGGGAAAGAAGAGATGAGTTCATGCCTTTTGCAAGAGTTTTAGTGTGAAGTGAAATACAAACTGTATCATCCAGGATTTGAAATTGGCTCATTGAGTTCATTTCCAATGATGACAATAATGATACCATAAGTGCCATCTGTACTTATATATATATATATATATATATATAGCTACATTTACATATATTGACAAGTGAATGAGAATATAGTATTTAGTCTTCTTATATTTAGAATTTAGAAGAAAGGACTTATTTTTAATACATGTCAATAGAAAACAATAAAGGGTGAAATCGTTTTGAAATCATTTTTCTCTATTTAGACAAAGATTAATCTATCATCATTGATTTAAATGCTTTTGTTTTGCTAGTTGTTCACTGACAGATACAATGGGATTATCTAAATTCTTAAAAGGCTGATGAGCTGGAGGCAGGTCAGGGATCAAAATTCATTGTGATAGATTTGCTGATAGGAAAATGACTGGTCAAAATGCAGGATTTAAAATCATCTCTTCTTCCTCTTCTTATTTAATTCCTTGTGAGTTTTTCACATCAGTTCTAGCTGATGGTTTTTCCCCGGAGACAGTTCTCCAGAACTCTTTTAATTGTCCTAGCCAATTTCAGCAGTACTGTGGTCTGGATGCTTCCAATTCTCCTTCTAATCTCTAGTTCATTGAGTCTTTTTCCTGGTTATTGAGGACTATTCCAAGTTCTCTCACTATGACTAGTATCACCGTCACTTTCATGTTCCACAGCTTTTTTTAGCTCTTTAGTAAGGTTCAAGTATTTGTTCAGGTTTTGCTCTTTTTCTCTGTTGATAGCTAGTACAGCAAAGTCCACTATAAGGCTGGTTCTTTTTTTCTTGTTAAGTCTGGTCTTTTAAACTGGATTGGGTGATTCATTTGTATTTCAAAGTCCCAGAGAATTTAATGCATTTCATTTTTAAAAGTAGATTCTGGTTATTATTATTGTTACTCTTTGAGAGTTTTTCATATCAGCATTAGCTGATGATCTTTCACAGGAGTCTGAGTGACAGCAAATCTCCAGGACTCTTCTCAGTATTATGGCTGATCTCAATAATGCAGTAGTTTGGATGGTCTCCACTTGTACTTTTATTTCCAAGTCCTCCAGTCTCTTTATTAATCCTTTAGTTACTGTACCAAAAGCACCAATTACAATTAGCATAACCGCCACTTTCATGTTCTACAATTTTTTCAGTTCCCAAGTAAGGGCGAGATATTTATCCTTTTATCACTTTCTTTTAATTTTACTCTGTGGTCAGCTAGAACAACAAAGTCCACAATTTTGTTAGTTCTCTTTTTTTGTTGATCATTATAAGGTCTGGTCATCTGGCCAAGATTAGGTGATCCGTCTGGATGTCAAAATCCCAGAGGAGTTTGTGTGTCTCATTCTCCAGGACTGATGTTGGGTTGTGCATATACCATTTGTTTGTAGGGTCAAATTGAAATTTCTTGCACAATTCACTGTGGATCACTTTATTATTATTATTATTATTATTAGCAGCAGCATTATTATCTGTAGAAATTCCTCTTATTATCAAACTTTTTTTTTGTAAACAACTTAATTAAAGAGGAATGATATACATGAAAAAAACCAAAAAAACTTTGCTGCCTTCATAGATTATCTATTACTCAGTCTCTGTTTAGTTGTAGTAACCGAATCTGTGAGGTTGTGGAGCAGTTTCTTTGAAAGCTGTCCTGATTTTATCTAAGAATTTCTCTATTTTGGGTTGGATACAATTGAGAAGCAGGGCATTATAAACTTTAACAGTGATTTTTGAGGGTTTCTGAGCTGATTCTTATATTCAAACAAGTTAAGCTCACAAAAATGTCCAGTGTATTTGAAATTATCAAAGCTGGATAATAATACAACATGTTTGATTGAACAAATTAAAAGATCATCTGTGTTTCTGTGCCGTTAATTTGAGATTTTTTCTTGTAATCTCAAGGATAGTGTATCTGTTCATCACAGCAGTTTCTTAATTTATCAATTTAAATGCAAATGTGATATTCATTGTATTGGTTACATTACTCAGAGACATGAAATCAGAATCAAATACATGTGTTTTCCATTATTTGGTAACATAGACAAATACTATCTTCCAGCCCAACCAATCAAAATGACGACTCTGCCAATGCTCAACATATATTGATAAGCCTGGACTGCATCACATCCTATAAGAACAGTAATTTCACAATGCATGCACTGATTTAAACTTTGTAGGAAGCATACCTACTGCTCCTATGACAGCATTGCAGATACTGAGACAAATGTCCATCCATTGAGGTATTTTATTTCTAGTTCACTATGGTAGTATCTATTTCCTTGTATGTATTCAATACCAATATTGTGTTCTGTTGCAGATGTCAGCTCAGGAAACTGGCCTATTCAATTTAAAGTCCTAACATTAAATGTTGCTATGAGTACTGTGCTTTTGCATCTAAGTAATTTTGGTTTGAGTTTAAGTTTGAGTTTTGTAGTTGATTATTTGAACACTAGAGTACCCCTTGTTTTTCCATGGGAAGGGCAATACAGTTTGGACATATGGCTTGAACTAGAAGCAGGGTAATCTTTTGATGGTTGTTTTTTTTTTATCACTTTATAGATGAGTAGTAATAGTTTCTTTGCTGAACTATTTGATCCTGGTTGTTGATCTGTGAGGTTCTTCTGCCCAACATCAGATGAAGTGTGCCACTGCTTCAACTTTGAGTTCATCCATCTTATTTCAGATCTACCACAATATTTTACATGGCTTCAGCTGATATGTGTATAGAGTATAAAATTTTTTTTTTCATTTGGCTATCATAGATTTATTAAAGCTGGTCTCTCCATAAGGGAACCTAACAACTTTCAATAGCCAACACACAATGGAGAGAAAATAAATTTGATAAAAGATTATAAAATATTTTTTAAATAATTTATATTCTTAAAAAAAGTTGAGGGTTGGGGCAGAGAAAAAGATATGGGCTAGAAGTCAGTGTCAAAACATTATTGTCTGACATTATGTATCCTTATGGACATAAAAATTTTTTTGATACAACTCACAAAATCTGTAGCCACTAAAGTCTTTTCAATAAATTAACTTAATATTATTTTCAGAAAAAAATCCTTTCTATTTATTTATCCATTAAGAAAAATTTGTTGATAAACACTATTACAAATTACAAACTATTCTTGTTAATTAAAAATTTCTTTATGCTTTATTTGATTTCCATTTAAGATTAAAATTTAGAAATCATTTAATTTCTTGAAATTTTTATTTATATATCTTTTAATTGTTAATATTGCCATTTTGATTACTGTTAAAATCATCAATATCATAATAATTATTAATTGTTATATTACTAATAATAAAAAGTAACTATTATTACAATTATTGCTATGTTATCGTTATTATTACTGTTATTATTATTACTGTTACCCATAATATCTATTGAAATACTGATATCATTTATTAGTTGTTTAAATTTCTGAGATGAAGTTTGATGATTTTCACCATTAAGGATTTTTGGACTATTGTTTTCATCTTTATTGTTATTTCAAAAACGTTTTGGCCAATATGTCCTCTGGGAACCTTCACAGAACTTTGAATTACGTCTTTTATTGAATCCACGGGGGTCGCCTGTTCTGATTCCATTAGCCATAACTGGGTACAAGTATTAAGTATACCTGGATTGTTACTCGCCTGTTCCAGATTAGTGTGTGTGTGTGTATATATATAAATATATAAATAAATGAAGATATATATATGATTATATATATATATATATATATATAGGTATATATAAACTTGCAAAAATAAAAATAATATTGTGATATGAGTTAAGGTAAAAAATTGTACTTGATAGTAGTGAGTAGTAGTTCATAATTTGATGAAGACTTTAGGTTTATGCATGCAAAAAATTCACTCCAAATTGTCCAGCAGGATACATGATACAGTGAATATAGAAGTTTGGTTGAAAAGTCCTTCTATATTGAATAAACTGGAGGTTGCAAGTTCAATCGCAACTATGGGTAAATAACAAGAAATACTTACAATAACTTAACACTTGTACCTGGTCGTGGTTAACAGAATTAGAACAATCTACCACCATGGATTAAATAAAGGGTTCAGTACAAGGATCTGAGTAGGCTCCCTTGTTCAACATGTAAAACCTGAAGAAGGTCAAAGTAGATATCAGCCGAAATGTTGTGAGTATAATAATGAAGATAACACTCTGAATATTATAAGTGATAAATATATACATAAATATATGTGTCTCTCTCTCTCTCTCTCTCTCTCTATATATATATATTCAAGTGTACACACATATATATGTTCAAATATACAAATACATGTGTGTGTATATATATATATATATATATATATATGCAGATACATCCTTAAAATTTGATTTTCTTTTAAACTAATTCACTTTTTTATATCTTGTGTAATTTCATGTCATCAAAATGGTTATTCTTATATATAATTTATTAGCAAACTCTACAGAATCGAAACTCTCTAAGCAAAAATTTAAACATAGAGAAATGCAAAAATCAGTCCACCTCTCATGCTTAATGATGCAATTTTATTTAGTCAAGCTAACAATTTACCCCTAATTTTGCCAACAGGAACAGAGCAAAAGATGGATTCCAGCCTTATCAAATGGTATTAAAGTGAAATTGCACTCATCCTCATCCAGTATTTGAACTTGGGGTGCCGAATTCATTTACTATGATAATGACCATTATTACATCACCTATAAGCCCTATGATATGTCTATATTTTAAAGAAGGAACTCATCACTCATGTGCCCTAGTTAGACTTTTGTTTATTGTGCCCCAAGTCTCAGATGTTTTCTCAGATGACTCACTTTTCATTTTCCCACCAAAGGCAAATTGAACCTTTGTGTACTCATAGATTATTTAAGCTTATTACTTATTCTTTCCTTCATTCCTTGATTCCTTCCTGCTCATTTGAATTTCTTTTTTTATTTCATTTATTTTTCATTCATTCATTCATTATTTCTTTTATTCTTTTCTTAATTCTTTCCTGCATGATTATTTAATTAACATTTATTTTATTTAAAATGAATAAAAAGATTTTGATTAATTTGTCCTCTATTACTTTTTTTTTGTTTCTTTGATTTTTCCTTTCATTCTTTTTTGGCTTTTCTTTTTGCTTCTTGTTTTCTTTTCTTTTTTTTGGTCATCTACTTTTTTCTTCTTTCTTTCTTTCTTTCTTTGTCTTTTACATTCTTTCTTGGTTTTTATTCTTGCTTTTGTTCTTTCTTTTGTCCTATTTATTTTTCTTCGATTTTTCTCTTTCTTTTTTTTCTTTGTCTTTTCTTTCATTTTGTTTTGGCTTTTCTCCTTGCTTTTTTCTTTCTCTTTTTTTTGTGCTTTTTTCTTCTTTTTTTGCTTTCTATCATTTGTTTTTAGATTTTCTTCTTGCTACTTTCTCTTTCTTTTTAATTATTTTTTTTATGTATCTTTCTTTTTTTCTTGCTCAGCTGTGCTCACATCTTTTGGTTTCAGTTTTATTTTTTGTTTCATGATATATCAACCTTTGTAGGTTATTTAATGCCAAAGTCATCCTTATAGAAGAAAAGCAGTGATACTATTTATCCAGTAGTTGGGCAGAGGTGGATATGAGAGTTCACACCTTTCCTAAAGGTATTAAGTTGAAATAACAAGATGGAAGTCTGAACTTGCTTACTTCAAGGCTACAGTCCAGCTCTTTAGCCACTATGCCATGGGGACTTCCCTACACACATCTTTATTTACAAGAAAAAAATGTAAATCTTCTGACGTTGTATGCATAAACTATAGAACCAGATATATCCAAATACTTATATGTACCTATACAACTCTGTCTTTCCATATATATATATATATATACCTACTTCTCCACACAAGCAGAATGTGACACAAAGCCAATTTTTAGCAGAGTTTAACAGGTATGAATTCAAAGTTTTCTTCTAGACTGGTTGCCATACCAAGGTTAAAGAACCAAGTTTGCTCAATTATTTACCCATAGCTGGAGGGAGAATAATTGGATTCATATCTTTTCAAATGTAAACAGTTTCATCCAGGATTTGAACTTGTGTCATCATGTCCTTTTCCCATGATGGTAACCATTATGCCATGAACCATATGTATCTATGTAGATTATAAATGAAAAAGTGATATGAATGTTAGTAGAAAAATACTTCATTATCTCTTTCTCTCTCTCTTTATATATATATATGTTTATTTAGGCAGTAAATCCTTTTTCAGATATTTTTCATTAAAATGTAACAGACATAGATATCCTGCTGGAGCTTTAAAATCCAACAAATCTTGGTCATTGTGGTAATTTAGGCTTTTCATAATCATTAATGATTGTTGAAAGTGCTTAATTAAAAACAACAATAGTAACAAAAAGCTTTGGATAGTTTTTATCCATATTTTTGGGATATTGATGAAGATTAAAGCTTTTCTTGTAAAAGCCTTAATCTTCATCTGTTTTGGTTGATTGGTTGGTTATGTTTTATGACATATATTAACCCATCTAAATTACTTAATACAAAATCCAGTTATATGATTTGTAAATGAATAGTTTGTAGGTAAAATTCATTAATGCCAACATGGAATCAGCAGAAGAATGCATACCAACCAAATTAAGAGCCAAACAGAGTTCCATAGGAGACATTAGTAGTTAGGAAAAAATGAGACAAGAAAACAATGTCCTTATATGATAAAAAGAACCCAACTTATGCCAATGCCCAGAAACTTAAGAAGGCACAAAGTGAACTAATTAACTCATGCCAAAAAACCAAAAAGAATGCATTAAATGTCAGATCAATAAAATTAGAAACTCGATGAAAGATAGACAATCTCGAATAGCATGGCAAACAGTAAATGAAGTGAGTAAAAAGAAGAGCACTTTGAGAGCTAAACTAAAAGCTGCCAACCAAGAAAAATGAATATAAATGTGGAAAGAACATTTCAAGAATCTGCGTGGAAACTCCCCTAAAGTTACAGATAAACTGATCATGAAAATTATTAATAACCAACTATATATAAAACTAGGACAGTTTACTCAAGAACTCAACATTGTGCTGACAAATTTAAAAATAAGATGAAATACTTCCAGAAGTATGGAAGACATTGATTCGATGATTTATTGCTCTGATACTGCAATGTCGTATATAACCAGAACACAATAGAGAGATGGACAAAAGGCTGCATCCTCCCCTTTCCCAAGAAAGGTGACCTTGGAATTGAATAACTCTTACTGCCATTGCTGCTCAAATGCATCAAACCAGAAACAGGGAAAATTCTTGGAAAGAATCAAAATGGCTTTCAGAGAAAGCAATCCAAATCACAGATTCTCACAATCCGTCAAATCTTGGAAGGAATTCATACAAAACCTTGAGGCAACACTTTTATTCATAGACTTCTCCTAGGCATTTGACTCCATACGCAGTTAGAAGCTGGAGCAATTACTACTAGCGTATGGTCTCCCCAAAGAAACTGTCATAGCCATAATGAAGCTTTAGAAAAATTTGAAAGTAAAAGTTCACTCACCATATGGAGATGCAGACTTCTTTGACATTGTTGCTGGTGTTCTACAAAGGGATACATTAGCCCCATATCTGTTCATGATTTGCCTAGACTATGTACTTCAAACGTCAATAGATCTAATGAAAGAAAATGGCTTTACACTAAAAAGGCAAGAAGCAGATGATACTCAACAGAAACTATTATAGATGCAGACTATGCAGATGACATAGCATTTCTTGCAAATACACCTAACCAAGCTGAATCCCTACAACATAGTCTGGAAAAGGTAGCAGGAGGCATTAGCTTCCATGTGAATGCAGACAAAATAGGGTACATATGTTTTAATCAAAAGAGAGACATCTCCACTCTAAGTGGTTCTGTGAAATTAGTAGACAAGTTCATGTACCTTGGTAGCAGTGTCTCATCTACTGAAAATGATATCAATATGCGACTCGCAAAGGCGTGGACTGCTAGCATATGTAAGTCTTACCTATCCCATAAAATGAAATGCAATTTCTTTCAAGCAGCAGTTGTATCAATTCTATTATATGGATACACCACATAGATGCTTACAAAAAATATAGAGAAAAAACTAGATGAGAATTGCACAAGAATGCTATGCGTTATATTGAGCAAATCCTGGAAGCAACATCCCACGAACAGGCAGTTGTACAGCTGCCAACATCCCATCTCTAAAACCATCCAAATAAGATGAACAAGACATACAGGACACTGCTGGAGAAGTAATGATAAACTCATAAACGATGTTCTCCTATGGACCCCTTCACTCAGACTCCAGTCTTTATGACTTGGGATTGTAGTGGTAAACCCATGTTTAGCCAATTTGTAAATAAAATATAGCTTCTCTGCACATCACACATTTTTTTGGTAAATTCACATGGTTTTCACTTCTCAGCCACCAAAAATTTGATGACAGATCTCAGTTCAAACCTGAAGCACTCTGATTTTTTGTCATTTTGAATAGCCTCAAAAATATTTTGTGAGTTTAAAATATTTTTTTGCTATAAACAATTTCAAACAATGCATTTACATTTATGAAAAAAATTCTGAAAAAAAATTGATTTTGCTTTTTTCAAAAAATTTCCCATTATTCATTGAATGATCCTTGTGTGTGTCTGCAAGAATGATTTTATTTATTTTTTCTTTGTAAAATCAATGCTGTATAATATCTGTGCCTTAAATGCAAAGATAATTTGCTGTAATTCCAAATTAAAATTAAACCAGAAAAGAGAAGCCAACACGATTGGACTTTATTAGAACCAAAAAACTTAAGTTAGAATAAGGATAGAATTATTTATTGAATTCTATGTCAATGTCAAAATATTTAGAAAAGAAAAGAAAAGAAAAAAAAGAGGTAAGGGGGGAAACAAATAACTGAATGACCTGTCCTCCGCCTCCTCCTCAAGCAGTAGAAACACATATATCTGTATAAAACTAAAGTTCAGAAGAGTATTCGAGACGGACAGTGTTAAACATACTTTAAAAATACTAAGCATATCCACTCCAAGACGGGAAGAGTTCAAAAACTGATTAGTAATATATTGTCTTTTACTATATTGTCATTTAAAAATGCATGAATGATTCTATTCATTTTTTCTTTGTAAAATCACTGCTGTATAATATCTGTCTAAAATGCAACGACAATTTACTGTAATTCCAAATTAAAATTGAACCTGGTCAAGAGAAGCTAACATTATTGGACTTTATTAGAATCTAAAAACCTAAGTTAGCATAAAATAGAATGCCTATAAGGATGCAAAGAAGCATAAATAAGGACTGTGATGAATTTAAACAAAAAGTAATTGTGGACGTAACCAAAGTTAAAACTTAATGACAGAAGTGGTAAGAAAAAGGGTCGAAAAAAAAGGAAAAAAAAAATTTTTTTTGAAAGCCATGGGAAGCAGCATGGTGGACATAAAGGCAAGTGGATTAACCCTCTGACAGCTCAATGCAATGCCTAACCAGGTTCTAGGCATATGAATCCAGTGGTTCAATGGCCAGGATCAAATAGTTCGATCGAGGAACTACTGCTGCTCATCTATAAGGGTGGCTTCTGTTGATGAGAATAAAAACACCCTTTAAAAGATTACCATGACCCACACCCAAACCACCAGTCCAAACTGCATTGCTGAGGGTGCGGCCTGCTGAGGTTGAAAAATCAGCTATAGAGCTCAAACAAAAATTACTAAAATGCAAATGCACAATACAAATTGCGACATTCAACATTAGAACCTTAAATAGAATAGGACAACAACTGGAGCTGACTGCATCAGCCATAGATCATAACATAGACATAATATGCATACAAGAACACAGATATACTCATAGTGAGGATATTAAATATCATGATACTGGCAATGGATGGATGCAAGCCACTGCATCAGCAAGGAAAAACTCTGTCAATGCCATGATAAAAGGTGTAGGTATGCTTATAGGACCACGAGCCCTAAAATCACTAAATAGCATAGAGAAAATACAACCTAGAATGATGGTAGCTACTTTTAAAGGCAATTCCAACACAACAATCATCTCCTGCTACAGCCCTACCCATGTTAGTGAAGAAACTGACCTCATCACCTTCTATGATGAGTTATCCTCCTTTGCTCATGACATTCCGAAACACAACATTTTCATCATTGGTGCAGACATGAATGCCCAAATTGGTAAAAATGTAAATCACAAATTTAGCCTATACAAGTCGTCAAACAGAAATGGGCAACATCTAACAGATTTCACGCTCAAAAATAGATTAACATGCCTCAATACAAATTTTCAGAAAAGGGACGGAAAACTATGGACCTACACATACGCAAATAATACTAAAGCACAGATAGACTATGTCTTTATAAAAAAGAAGTGGAATAATTGCACATTGAATTGCGAAGCATACTCCTCATTTGAGGGTGTGTCGTCTGATCACTGAATAGTCACGGCAAAAATACGAACAAGCCTATAAAGGAATACAAGCCGAACAACAACCACAGTACACTATGACTGGTCCCTGCTTTATAACAGAGATATTAGAGATAAATATGTGATAACACTAAGAAACAAATTTGATGCACTACAGGAGAAGACAGAAACACATACTCTGAATGACGAATATAAGAATTTTATCAATGCCCACTTAGAATGCATACCAACTAAACAAAGAGCTAAACCTAGAGTCCCATGGGGGATATTAGCGGTTAGGAAAAAGTGGGCAGACGTGAAAACTCCCCTCAAATGCAATAGGAAAATTAGTTAACATATACCTAAAAGAACAAACATAATACACACAAAATCAAGTCCATAAGATTAGACACTCGGTTGAAGATAGACAATCTAGGATAGCATGGCAAATGGTAAAGGAAGTGAGCAGAAGGAAGAGCACTGTGAAAGCTAAACTGAAAGCTACCAGCCAACAAGAACAAATACAACTATGGAAACAACATTTCGAGAATTTACTCGGAAACCCTCTGAAAGTTACACATGAATCAATCATGAAAATTATAGGTAAACAATTAGACATCAAACTAGGACTGTTTACGCAGAACTTGACTCAGTACTAAAAAAAATTAAAAATAGAAAAGCAGCAGGGCTTGATGAAATACCCCCAGAAGTATGGAAAACCAGGCAATTCTACGATATACTTCTCCGATACTGTAATGCCGTATATAATCAAAACCCAATAGACAGCTGGATGAAGGGATGCATCTTCCTCTTCTCCAAAAAGAACTACCAAGATATAACCCTTACATCTATAGTGGCCAAAATATAAATGCTCTACTATGTAATGGTATAGAACCCAAAATGCATGCAAAAAAACCTAGAGGTAACAATATTATTTGTCGACTTCGCCAAGGAAAGATGGAGCAAAAACTACTCGCCTATGGCCAACCCAAAGAAACTGTCGCGGCCATGATGATGCTATATAGAAACACAAAAGTAAAAGTCCATTCCCCGGATGGAGACACAGACTACTTTAACATTGTAGCAGGTGTGCTGCAAGGAGACACATTAGCCCCATACCTCTTTATCATCTGTCTAAATTATATGCTTAGAACATCTACTGATAAAATGAAAGAAAACGGTTTCAAGCTAACAAAGGAAAGAAGCAGAAGGTCCCCTGCACAAACAATTACAAATGTGGACTATGCCGATGACATAGCACTTCTGGCAAATGCACCCACCCAAACTGAAACCCTGCTACATAGTCTGTAATGAGCAGCTGCAAGCATAGGCCTCTATGTCAATGCACACAAGATGGAATATATGTGTTTTAATCCAAGAGGCAACATCTCCACACTAAACGGTAGCTCTCTGAAACTAGTAGACAAGTTCACCAACCTAGGAAGCAGTGTCTCATCAACCGAGACAGACATCAACATGCGACTAGCAAAGGCATGGACAGCTATCGATAGGCTATTGGTCATATAGAAGTCAGACCTGACTGATCAAATAAAATGCAGTTTTTTCTTAGCAGCAGTCATGTTGATACTACTATATGGATGCACTACATGGATGCTCACAAAATGGCTGGAGGAAGCTTGACGGCAACTACACAAGCAATATTGAACACGTCTGGAGGCAGCACCCCATAAAGCAGCAGCTGTACGGCCACCTACCACCCATCACGAAAACTATCCAAGTGGACAATAGAGATGGGTGGTGAGAAAGGGTCAGAGATATCCGTGCAGATGGTGCAAGATGATGATGATGATATATATATATATATATATATATATATATATATGTGTGTGTGTGTGTGTGTGTGTGTGTGTGTATGTGCTTGTTTAATTTTAATGTGTGCGTATGTATATATATATTTTCTACTTTAATTTTTTTTAATGACCATATCTTAATACATACTACATAATATTATTATGTTTTTGTATATCTTCAGTTGGCCACCACATATCTGTAGGCCAATTGTTTAATATGCCTATTGGTAAATTTGGCATGATTTAGGCAAATTCACTCAGCACTCTTTCTCTTTAGCAAGTTTCATAAAAAACTATAAACAAGTTTCTTTTTAAAAAATTTAATTCAAAATATTTTTGTTGTCTTACAATATTTCTTAGGTCTTGTTAAATTTTTTTTGATATTTTCTCCTGAAGCATTTTCCTTGTGCATAAGATTTATAGAAAAATATCAAAACTTATGAAATCTTGTAAAACTACAAACCCCCTCAAAAAAAACCCCAAACAAAACAGAATAGTTAAAAAGAACTTTGTCAATGGTTTTTGACAAAACTCACACACACACACGTGTGTGTGTGTGTGTGTGTGTGTATAGATATATGTAGAACATCATTTATAAAGAAGTTTACTCATAATAACCTATCAAAAAAAAGCAAAAAACTATTTACTTCTAAGCCAGATACCAGGGTTTTATTATTTCTTATAAAATATACAATCAAAACACATATTTTGTAATCAAAAGTTAAATTGCATATATGGTATACTTATTTTTGAACTGCTACATGTTCATATTTTTTGTAGAGTGATTTAACAATGTACATTTTGTTAATAAATAATACATGCTTATACCTGCTTTGACTATATAACGTTCCATCAGAAATAATGAAGCTTTGCAATTTTTGGTTGAGAAGAATATTAACTTTTTATTAAAAAATGTTTGGGGTGTACTTATTTATGGGTCATACTGTATGTGTATGTGCACTGGATAAAAAGATTTATGTATATATATATATATATATATATATACACTCACATAATGGGGAAGTAAGGCATAAAAACTAATTTGTTAAAATTTTTATATATTTATCATTATGTATCACTCTGTATGAGTTTTGTTAGGTAAAAGTTAGTAAAAAATTATAAATTTTTGGAAAAATATCAGTGAATATTACTCTTGTCTGTGAAGTTGTCATGGTAATTACAAACTTTGATAAAAATTCTGTCCTGATGGCAGGGCTTAGAATACACTGACTGTATCTTCTGCAGAGGGATAAAACCCCCACCAAAGGGGTGTCCTGAGTATGAAAGTATACTGCATCTGATGGTAAGGGTTCAGTTCTGGAGATTTGGGAAGTCTGGGGTACTCTTTTTTACTATTACTCCCAGATCCACTCTGAGCTGGGTACCATCAGTGGGTCTCATAGATCTGTTTAAAATGATTTTATTTGATAGGACTGTATGCAACCCTGCCCAATATTCTTAAGAAATAACAAAACAAAAAATGTAAATATGAACATACAATGAACACAAATCTCTAAAATAATCCTAGACATATCAATCAGTCCAATAAAACATTATCACAATCATTATCTGATGAATTTCATACAGAGTGAAACATTATAATAGATTTATAAACACTCCAGCAAATTGGTTTTCATGTCTTATTTCTCTTCTATTCTTTTGGATATTTTATTGATATATCTATTCATTGAAGAGATAATGAGAGTTGTTGTCTCATAAGTCTTAATATAGAAAACATTGCTAGGTAACATCGAACACATTTCTCATTAATAACTATCCTTAGTTTACAGAATAAGAATAATTTTTAATGTTTGACAGTTTAAATCATATCTACTTCCTCTGGCAAAAATTATGGAATTAACACATATAGAGGTTATTTATCTTGGGTTTTTATTTAGAAGTAAATAAACTAACAGACTTCAATGAGTAAACTTAAAAGCAGCAATTACACATTTAAATATGTACGCATGGAGCAACATACTTTGAAATAAAATACACATATCATGTAACACATCTGCAAACACCTATACTTGCATATGTCAGGCTTCACATTTGCAGTATGCATTTTAAACCTGTCTCATACAATCGACCAACTCCAAAGAAAAAAATTAAAAAATAAAAACAGTCCCCTACTCCCACCCAAAAGTGTTAAGTCTTTTTAATATGCATATTGCAATATTATACAGTAACACACAAGGATGTCAGCAGGTCACATCAATAACCCATGAAAACAAAACATGTCTCTTTTTCTTTCTTTAAAATGTCATCAAAATCAACTTGCATTTACAAACCAACTGCACCAAAAAATTGACTGCTGCTGCAGCTGCAGCTCAGGTTTCCATGGTAACCAAATCCTGGGCCTACATTTAAATGCAGATCCTCTGTTAACAATAAATGTAGCCAACAACTTCAAATGATGTAGCCATTCTTCACGCTACCTCAATCCTCTTTTTGATCTATTCACTTTTCTATGGTCCTCTACACTCACATAATAATCATATCTCTTTCCTTCTTTCTCTGTCTGTCTGGATTTCTGCCATAATTAAGGTGCTTGTTAAATAGGCATATATATATATGTGTTCGTGTGTGTGTGTACAAGTATAGTTGTCTATCTTATTTATCTATTGAAGTTAAGTTCTTATTTTTATTTACCTTTATTCATTTCTCTTGTTAGACTGTTATAGTCTATTTCATATAGTACTATCTCTGTTTTTATCTTAGAAAATTCTATCAATCTATGTCAGTTCATATCTCAATATTAAGCTTTCTCTGCATATATATATATATATATATATATATATATATATTGTCAGGTAAAGTTATAAGATACTGCAAGGGCATTCTTGATTAATGATAATGATACTCTGTCTCTAAAACAATTATTGACCCAAAACTTTATTAACAACACAACTGTTTTATAATTCCTGTAGAAAGTGTGTATAATATTATCAACTACATACTCTCCATTAAGTTCAGATGACACAATGAAAGACTAATCACTGCTGAGAAAAAAGAAAGGAGATATGGTCCAATGATATGAGGCATATCAGTACAGTCATCTCAATAAGATGGAACGTTTGTGTTCATAACAGTGTAAATCTTATATTGAGATTGTAAATCAATTAAAGAGATCCAGTATCAGGATTTCATTCCAGTACATAGGATTCCTTTGTTCTTATAGGTTACCAGGTTTTTAAAAAAATTAGTCATTTGAACTTGAACTACAGAGAATTTTGTTTTGACTTTCCAGTTGAATTCAACATTGTTCTCTTATCATAATGTCACTGAATTAACAATTCCTTACAGAGATTTTGTTCACTGATTTTGCATGGGAATCTCATTTTCAATTCCTTGTTCAATATCTTAACATTGTCATCTTGTCAGTTAATTTAAATTTTAGATCATTTGAGGAGTTGGACAGAAGGATATCATTTAAGGTAAGATCATGCTTCCCTTAAAGTGCTTATAATTTGAGTTTCATTTATTGTAAAAAAGATGCTTTTTCTTTTATTTTGAATTCACACTTCATTGCAAGGTTTAATTGCATCAGCTGGAAAGTTATGAAAAATAAATAAGGATTACATAACAAGACTGAAGGAAACTCTGAATTCAAACAAGCTGTACTCCACTAAAAAAACTGACCTTGTTTTGCATCCAGCCTATAATAGAGGGGTTGGGTAAACAGTGACATTACTAGGTTGCATTTTAATCTGGCATTCCCTCAGTGGAACCCAACAAAGTCTCATAATAAGATGAAGTAATGCTGGGTTACTGTTTTTTTTAAAAATTATACAGACTGGAAGGAGTATGGATGTAGACCTCTCCTAATATTAAATTGCAAATTGAATTGTGATGACCATTCAATTTTAAACATTTAATAACAAATTTTTCAAAATGTGATTTTAATCATTGATCTGCATTTGACTTTATTCATATATATATCATTATGTCATGCTGCTAGCACGGATTTCCCTGACTGTCCTTCTAGTTGGTCTTCAAGACTACATCCTGTGTCCATACAGAGCTAGAGGTTCTAGTTAGTCAACCAACAATTACACATCTGTGTAAAGGAGTCCATTGGAGAACATCATTTATGAATTCATCATTACTTCTCCAGCAGTCCTGTATGTCTTGTTCATCTTATTTGGATGGTTTCAGAGATGGGAGGTTGGTAGCCTTACAGCTGCCATTTCAGGAGATGTTGCTTCCAAGATTGGCTCAATATAGTTTGTCGCATTCTTGTGTAGTTCTCATCTAGCTTTTTCTCGATACACTTAGTCAACATCCATGTGGTGCATTCATATAATAGAATTGATACAACTGCAGCTTGGAAAAAATTGCGTCTTATTTTATCGGATAAGTCTGACTTCCATATGATCGATAACGTATCAATAGCAGTCCAAGCCTTCACTAGTCACATAACATATCACTCAATAAGTCCCAGGCCTGACATATTGATGGTGCCACTAATAGAAAATACATATAATTTTTATAAAGCACTAACCTTCAAATGGCAGGTATCAAAATTTGAGCTCAATTAGATTATTAGTTTATAGATAACAGTTATTTAAGTGAAGCTACTGTTGCAAATTTTCAAAACAATGGGAAAATCTGAATTTCCTGTGTTGATAAAGCATTGCTTTCTGATGGGAAAAAATACTATTCAAGCAAAGCAATAGCTTGATAAGTGTTATTTAGA
Organism: Sepioteuthis lessoniana; assembly: GCA_963585895.1. Taxonomy (NCBI): domain Eukaryota; kingdom Metazoa; phylum Mollusca; class Cephalopoda; order Myopsida; family Loliginidae; genus Sepioteuthis; species Sepioteuthis lessoniana. Next base: position 370,462 of record OY757933.1, read on the forward strand.
CTCTTCTCCATTGGAAAAAATGGTTAAGAGCTGGTATGCTGACTTAAAATGCAGTCATATCAACACAAATGATGCTGAATGCTCTGCTCGCCCAAATCCAGCAGTTGTCCCAGAAAACACCAAAAACTCCACAGACTCATTTTGGCCAATTGTAAATTGAAGTTGCTTGAGACAGCAGAGGAGTTGAAGGTATCAGAAGGCAGTGTATTCACCATTTCGCATGAACATTTGTCAATGAGGAAGTTGTGTTTAAAGTGGGTGCCACGTTTGCTTGCAGTCAATCAAAAACAACAACATATCAACGATTCAGAGCATTGTCTGCAACTGTTTCAATGCAACAAAAAGGAGTTTTTGCATAAATATGTGACAATGGATGAAATATGGATCCACCTCTTCACTCCAGAGTCACATCAGTGGACAGCAGCAAGTGAAAGCTGTCCAAAGTGACCAAAGATGCAAACATCAGCAGGCAAGATTTTGGCCACAGTATTTTGGGATGTGCAAGGTATTTTGTTCATCAGTTACCTTGAGAAAGGAAGAACCATCAATAGGGAATAATATTATATAGCATTATTGGTGCATTTGAAGGAAAAAATTTGCAAAAAAATGGCCGTAAATGAAGAAGTAAAAGTGTTCTTTCACCAAAACAATGCACTGTGTCACAAGTTGATTGCAACGATGGCAAAACTACATGATTTGCACTTTGAATTGCTTCTGCACCAACTCTATTCTCCAGATCTTTCCCCCAATGACTGCTGGCTGTTTGCAGACCTCAAAGAGATTTGGCTCCAATGAAGAAGTGATATCAGAAACTGAGGTGTATTTTGAGGGCAAGGACAAATCGTTCTACAAAAAAGGCATCGAATTGTTAGAGAAGCGTTGGAATCGGTATGTCACCCTAGAAGGAGACAATGTTGATGAATAAAGTCGAATTTTGCCTAAAAGTTGTTGTTTTATTAGTTAGGCCTGGGACTTATTGTGTGATGGATTATTAATATCATTTTCAGTAGATGAGATGCTGATTACCATGACTCTCACTCTAACCATATATATATATATATAGCCAAAAATCACTTTTTTTTTAAGGAAATGTGTAGTTTTAAGTAATTATTCCTATTCAATAATAGTAGACCTTGGCTTAATGATTATGAAGAGGTGACTTTACAATCCCCAGAGGTTCAGAACTAGGGCTTCATCAATAGATACTGTTTAGCGTCATATACAGGACACTTTTTTTGGGGAGAGGAGAGGTTTTATCATTCTGCAAGGGATGCAATTGATTAAATCAAAACTCCACTAGCAATACATATAATCATAAGATGCTATATATTTATATAAACCTAAGAAACATTTTAAGTATGTCTTCAAAAACAACCTCTGGGTACATAGTGTAGATGTTGAAGACTGAATGTAGATCAACCCAGTTGGCTGAGGCTGTAGAGTATACCAACTGCATCTCTGCAGATGGGTAAGACCCTCCGCTTTAACAAGCGTCCTGGATATGACATTAAATCATCTGATGGCAAGGCTCCTGGCTTGAAAGTTGGGGGAATGTGGGGTACCTGTTCATTACCATTGCTCCCAGGTCCACTATGTCTTAGAGTGGTAACAACTGATAGGGTCCTCCTATCTATGAGTCAAATCGAACAAATGACTGATGTTAAATTGTGACTGTTATATAGCGATACTTGAAACCATTTAAGTGAGTGCAAAAAAGAGCTGGTTCATATAAGAATGTTATATACAAAATGTGTTTACAAATCATATATATATATATTTCATATATATGTATAAAGAGGATTTGGCATTAATTAACCAACAATGGTTGATATGTCATAAACCACAACCAAACCAAATATAAGTGAAAGCAAATGATCAAAAATTGATTAGTTTTGATAAAAAGTGATCTATGATAGTTATAAAGCATTTGAAGTACATATAATTGAATACTCTATTGTGAAATGGTGACTTTGGATACACTACTTGACCTTGGTCCCAAACACTTTTCATCCAGAACTTGTTTGTAATATGTACAGTTGGATATGTTTGTCCAAAGCTGGATTTGTTTGTCATGAGATCTCATTAGAGCCGACTGATTTTACACAGGTTTTTCCGTAGCAGCCTACAAATAATTTGTGTCAATTCTCTGAAAAAGTATGTGGGTCTACAGTAGGGTTGAGAAATCATCATATATATATATATATATATATATATATATAACGAAAAAGAAAAGTATAAACAGTACTCTATGCAGTTGTAGCAGAGCAGCTATAAATATATATGTGTGTGTGTATGTGTTTAATTTATCTAAAGTTTATAATGTCCATAAATGAACCTGCCTATTTATTTATCTTAGTCTGTTATATCTATCTATCATAGTTTATTCCTATCTCACTCTATCACTCCTCCATATATGTATATATATATATACTCAGTTTATTCATATCTATCAATCTGTCACATTTTATCTCAGAAGATCCCTCACAAATAATTTAAAAGCTGTACAATATGAAAGGCAGAATGAGTCTAGAAATACATCAGATTTGTGTACTGCCAACAATATGACACCAAACTGCAGATTGGTATAAACAGGTTTATATACATATGCGGTGCATATGATAAGTTTCCAAACTTTTTTCATATGGGCACTTTTATCGAAAGTACACATATGAAACACTAGTCCCCTTTGAAGTAATCTCCCCCAGCTGCAATGCACTTGTTGCACCGTTCCAACAACTTCTAGAAGGCCCCATGGAAGTCCTCTTGTGTGAGCGTGTCAATGACATTCATCTCAGCCTCTTTCATCTCCTCAATTGTCTCATAACGACAGCCTCTGAGCTTAGGGAATAAGCAAAAGTCACAGGGAGCAAGGTCTGGACTATAGGGAGGGTGAGGAACTGTCTTGATACCCATCTTGGTCAAATAGTCTGTGACAAGGATGGAGTTGTGGACTGGTACATTGTCCTCGTGGAAATGCCACTGAGCCGATTTGAAGAGTGCTGGCCTCTTCCCAAGGAATCTCTTCCTGAACTCCCTTAAAACCTCAACATAGTAAACCTAACCCTAACCCTTTGGCCAATCAACTCTGGTGTATTGACTTTCTTACTCCTCCCATACCTCTCATCATCCCTCACAGACTCCGTGCCTTCCTTGAATCTCTTATGCCACTCAAAAACTGATGCTCGATTCATGCAAGATGGTCGAAAAGCAGTCTGAAGCATTCCATACGTTTCTGTGGCATTTTTTCCACGTTTGAAACAGAATTTTATTGTATATCATTCTTCTAAAGTGTCAGATTGCATTTTTGAAATTCCCCAGCTGTGACAATCAGGCTGTATTCCAGGCTGTAGGGTGTATTCCAGTTCCTGCTGTAGCTGTTCATTTGAAGCTGAAATCATAAAAATTGGTCAGTCATCTCATAAGATGTATAGCAATAACATACTGAATTTTCAAGAGTCTACAACAATTTTAAATGCCCATACGAAAAAGTCTGGAAACTTATCATATGCACCTCATATATGTACATATGTGTGTGTGTGCAATGTGTTAAAAAAGTATGAAGACTGATGCTTTACTTAATGTTAATTTTCTTCAAAATACTTCCCTTGGCATTCAACACAAATAATCCAGCAAGTTTTCCATTTGTTGAAACATGTCTGAAACTCTTCTTATTGAAGTGGTCTTATGTTTCACTGTCATATTTCTTTTAATGTCTTCCATGTCCTCAAATCTTACTCATTAGATTAATTTTCAATTTAGGAATCAAGAAAATGTTGCATGGAGCTAAGTCTGGTGAATATGGAAAGAGTTACTTCTTGCTTAATTCTATGTATTTTGTTCCCAAAAATATCAAGACTAGATCATGATTTCTTTTTTCAAATTAGCACTGGCTCATCTAGTCAAAGTCTACAGGTCGAGACAGCATTCTATATTTCTTGTCATCATTGATTTATTATATCAGTTGCTCAATTGTGTGTACCACATCTTTATTTAAATTTTGAAATTTAAAAAATTCAAAGTTTGATACTCTGGATCATATATATATATATATATATATATATATATATATATATATATATATATATGATGTAGTTAGGTGTATTCATAAATCAGGAATATCTTAAGTTAAGATTGTGTTGATACAGAATAAATGACACTTGGTGACTGTCAGCAGTCTTGTCTATGCAATCACCAGACTGAGTAACTATGTTTTTACAAGTGCCCTCCCCTTCACCTCAGTGTAGTAGCTATTGAAAAGGGAGCCTTTGCCAACTTTATATATATAATTAATATTAATGATAGAGTTTGCTATATTTGTAATAAGAGTACTAAATACTGATAATAGAGCAATAATTGGTCTAATGATTGCATAAGTGAGAAACTGTCTGTCTCCATGTGTTATGGGAGATGTCTGTGATATCCTTAACTTATATATATGTATATAAAGGATAGGATATATATAGTCAACTACAGTGAGTAACTGATAGTTTTTCATATATGTAACCATCAGACCAAGTTTTGCTTTATCATTGATATTTAGTACTCATAGATATAGCAAACAATATCATTTATATATATATATATATATCACACCTAAATATTATATTGCCCTGTTGGCTGGGGCTGTAGAACACGCTGACTGCACCTCTGCAGAGGGGTAAGACCCCCCCCAACGAGTGTCCTGGATATGACACTAAACAATCTGATGGTGAGGTTCCAGTAATGCTGGGGTTTTGGGGAATACGGAGAACTCCTTCATTGCCATTGCTCCCAGGTCCGCTCTGGCCTGGAATGATAGCACCTGATAAAGCCCAATCTATGGGTTAAATAGAACTAACTGTATTATTATGCTACACTGAATTGTTTGAATTAGAACTGTTTGACTAAACTGAATAGCTTGAAATAGCATTGAAACTGTACTTACACTAAACTGAATTGTTTAATATAGAACTGTTTTTGACATTTTACTGTGTAAACAAAATCGGTACTTACGCTAAACTGAATTAGTTGAATTAGAACTGTTTGAATAAACTGAATAGTTTGAAATAGAAATGTTTTTGACTATTAAACTGCGTGCTCATACTAAACTGAATTGTTTGAAATAGAACTGATTATTTACATAAAAATGGATTTGGCGTTAAATAACCTACAAAGGTTGATATGCCATAAAACCCAACCAACCAGCCAACCTAAATATTATGTGAATATTATGTGACATCATGAGTTTTAAAGATTTTTGCAATGGAAATTTCTTAAGCTGAGAATCTTGAAAATTTGTGTTATTCAAATTATTAGTCCAGAAATTTCTTTTATAAAAGATCTCTTTAAAACTTGTAATGTCATAACTTATTCACATAATGTCATGACACAATCAGGTATAATGAATAGAATAACAGTATTAGATTCTTTTTCTGCATTTCAAAACCTTTCCAGCAGTCTTTTGAAAATGCTGGTATAATGAAGAGTGGAATGATATGCAGGAAATAAAACAAGTCTAGGTTTTCAAGTTCTATTTCTTATCATTTTGTTGGATATTATATATATATATAAAATATGAGACAATATCAGAATAGAAGTCTTACAGAAGTTAAAAGACAAACACATCTAATGTTTCATTTGAATAATTAATTAAAACCTTTGTCACTTATCAGAATGACGTAAATAATAACTGTGTTACCATAAACCAATCAAAATTAATGTTTGGCTTGATATTTGTCAACTTAATTTATTTTTGTTGAGCACCTCACCATGGCATAATGCTTAGTGCACTTGTCTGACTGATAATGGAGAATCTAATGTTATAAGAGTTTCATATAGGAAACATATTTTATATTTTTATGATGTCTTGATGGCTTCAGACCATCCCAAGATGTTGCATTTAGCAAGACTTTTAATAATCATTGTAAGTATAATGCTAAACTGGATTCTTATTTTATTTCTGTTAAACTAGCTAAATCAGATCTTTATATTTTTAATTAACCATATAAAGTAGAAACTGAGTTGAAAGGTTTTTTTAGCAATAATCAAAAGTTATCTTTTTTTCATGACTTTATTTCTGTAACTTTTTTACCTGATTTTCAAAAAATCAAGACTTTAAAAAAGTCATATTATGTTATATTTGTAGTATGAATAATGGACACCAGATCTTAAACAGTAACCCCTGGATGACAGTTATTAAGTCATCACAACACAGTTCAGGTGCTATGCCAGTGTTTATTGCTACAATATATAAAGGTTTGGTTTCTTAGTTTAATGGCATATCAAACTTCTTGGTTTATTTAACATCAAATCCAACAAGCACGATCAGTAAATTTTCCTTTAGGAATTCTTGCATACAAAAATACCTGAGGAGGGCTGAAGAACAAATTGGCTAAAATGGACTAAAAACAACAAAATATGTGTCTACCCAAGTTTTCTACTATGAACAGGAAGTAACACAAGGTCAATTTTTTTAAGTGGAGTACAGTCAGTTGAAATTCAGAGTTTCTTTTCTCTTGGTCTGGTTGCCATTCCAAGCTTAAAGAACACAGTCTGCCCTACAATTTACAAATACCTGTCCAAGATTTTAATCTGTGTTGTTGATTCCATTTGCTATAATGTTATGCTAAATTCACCTCCCAAAAAAGACCCAAAACAAAACAAAACAAGCAATAAAGTATAGTAGGAAGATTACAGAATATTTCATTAGAGAATGTAATATTAAAAAGGCTCTAGATTGAAAAAGCCGAAATGTAGAGATTGAGGTATTGGAGATAAGGATGATATTCTGAATAATTGATAAAATAATGAAAATATTTCACTCAAGAATTCTATGATTGGTTGGATTTATGGTATTTCAGATTATTTGATACTGAAGTTAGTCTTTTTTTCAGACAATTATACAGTTTCAAGTAACTATTCCTATTTGATAATTAAAGTCATTAGCAAATACTTCATAATTAGTTACAATATCAATGTTTTAAGTTGCCCAGTTGGCTGGGGCTGTAGAATACACCGACTGCACCTCTGCAGAGGGGTAAAACCCCCGTCCAAAGAGTATCCTGGATATGACAGTAAACAATCTGATAGTGAGGCTCCAGTGATGCTGGAGCTTTGGGGAATGCGGAGCACCCCTTCATTGCCATTGCTCCTAGGTCCACTCTGGCCCAGAATGGTAGCACCTGATAAGGCCCTATCTATGGGTTAAATAGAACTAACTGTATATTTATGCTAAACTGAATTGTTTGAATTAGAACTGTTTGACTAAACTGAATAGCTTTAAATAGAAATGTTTTTGACAATTAAACTGTACTTACATTTAAACTGCATGCTTATGCTAAACTGAATTGTTTGAAATGGAACTGTTTTTGACTTTGAAACTGTACTTACACTAAACTGAATTGTTTAATATAGAACTGTTTTTGACATTTAACTAAGTGTTAACAAAATCTGTACTTATACTAAACTGAATTAGCTGAATTAGAACTGTTTGAATAAACTAAATAACTCGAAATAGAAACGTTTTTAACATATAAAATTTGTACTCATACTAAACTGAATTTTTTTTAGATAAAACTATTTACATAAAAATGAATTTGGCGTTAAATAACCTACAAAGGTTGATATGCCATAAAACCCAACCAACCAACCAATGTTTTAAGATCTAATATATTAATGTAGTTCAAAAACATTATCTCAAACAGATCTAGTTAATCCATAAATGAAGGCCTAATAGGTACAATGACTTTGGGTAAAAGTGGAGCTGGGAATGATAACAATAAAATGGTGACTTTATACTCTCTAGAGTTCAAGAACTGGAGCCTCACCACTCGATGCAACTTATTATCATATCCAGGATACAACTCTATAGTAAGAAGGCTTTAAAATAAAACAGAAAAAAATGTAGAGATTGTAAATCAAATATTAAGATTGTTGAAATAATTCAATGACTGACAATACTTCCCCTAAGAATTTTATTTTAGGAAGGCTGTAGAATGAAACAGCCAAAATTTAGAGATTGAAGCATCAAAGGTGAAGATATTAATCTAAATGATTCAAAGACAATACTTCACTCAAGAACTTTGTTGTAGAAAGGCTGTAGAATGATACATCCAAAATGTAGAGATTGATGTATTGAAAGTGATGATAATAGTCTAAATAATTCAAAGAATAATAACAGTACTTCCCCTCAAAACTTTATTTTAGGAAGACTGGAGAATCAAATTGCCAAAATATACACATTGAGACAATAAAGATGAAGATATTAGTCTGAATAATTCAAAGAATAATGACAAAATTTCCACTTGGGTCTTTAATGTGGGAAGGCAGTCTAATAAAACAGTCAAAATATATAGATTGAAGCATTGAAGATGATAGTCTGAATAATGACAATACTTCACTTTAGAACTTCAGGCACCATTTTTCAAAGGAATATTTTACAACACTTGCCTTTATAATTTATGGACACAAATTAGAATTTAATAAGAAGCCAATCAGCACAGAAATCAAAGAGTCTTATTTTTTTTATTTTTATTTTCATTAGATAACTACATAACTGGAAGGCATTGTGCCATGTCTCTGATATTTTCAAAAGAAAGTCAGGTCACACTGATTCTCAAGAATTAAGTTTCTTCTTCCATCTTTGTTCTCCCCCTACCTTTGGCTCTACATTTGACAGAAACATTACTGTTAATAGATTTCTGGCATTGCCATTGGTCTTTGAAGTAATGCCACGTTTGCTGAATAGCAATACTAAAAATTTTCAACTTGCAATATTAGTAGAAACAGTAGCAGATATCTTTGAGGTATGACTGCTGCTGAACAGTTTGTTTCCCATATTTTGAAAAGGCTTGGCATATCTAGTTGACTTATTAATATGACAGCAAAATGCATTGAGAAATACATTATTACCTCGAAATAACTGATTATGTGGCAGATAAAACTTTGTAAACACAGCATCCACCCACAAAGGAATACACTCCTAACAATTTTTTTTATAAAAAGTTATTTTTTCTAAATGAAAGATATCAGGATTTCATTATTTATCATGGAACATTTTACAATGAAAATGGCTATTATTAGATTAAAAGAAAATTAATTTTTAAATAATCAATTAATTAGCTTAAAAAAAATTATTTTGTAATATTAAAAAAGTTCATCAAATCTTAATCAAAAATAATTTTAAAAAAATTTAAATTAAAAATGATTAAAAACAACTCTATTACTACCAAATTTTTAAGTATAAAATTGCAACACTTCTGTAACTAAAAAAAATGCATAAATATATATAAGGAAATAGTTATTTTTTAACTGGTTTATATTTGTATTTTTGGTTACATAGTTTCTGTGCTGTAGAGTTTGCTAATGAATAATTGTATTTCCATTAAAAATAAAATCTTTTGTTGTAATAGAAAATTAGCTATTTAGCAAACAAAACTGTTTGGAAGTATTTATTTATGGAGGGTATTGTAACTCGTAAAGAAAGAAAAATTGTTACCTTAGTTAAGTTAAATTACAGTCCATTAATAAGTACATTCCAAAAGTTTTTTTCAGTCTAGATACTTTTTTTCATAGATAAAACTTTCCCGAAAGTAATTTTTGTTTCATTTAACCCCCCACCTTAGAAAATTGGCATGTTTGTTAGGGACACCATAGAGTGTCACATGGCAGTTCTAGAAATCTATTCTTGATCTTTATTTGTTTCTGTTCTTTGAGCTGTAGAGACATTGTCTTTGATTCTGCTAGGGAAAGGTAAAGCCACATGGTTCTATTATCTACACTCATCAACTAAATCTTTTTTCCATTGTGTACCCTTTCCACCTACTCTCTGTTGATGGAATAATGTGTGTAGAATTCTACCATGAGACACATTGCTGTGTTCTTTCTTTTAATACTACTTGTATGTATATTATATCTATAAAAAGTTAAATGTTCTTGTATGTGTAAACAAGCTTATCTTGTCTTTGCTTGTTGTGTTCAATGTTAGTATATCACATATATACTAATGTTAATATTGGTCCTTGATGAGTGAGGGCCTGACTAAATAAATAAATTTTTCAAGCAGTAAAATATTGATGTATAATGCTATACTTTCAGTGCCAAAGTTGAGCCTCTTTAGGGTACCAATAACTTGTTACATTTGAAGTCGTTATGATAAACTTTGGAAATGTCGAAATTATCTTTTTTTATTTATAAATCTCTTTATGGCAAGGTTCGTCTGTAAAATATAAAAATAGGTTATACAACCTTTTGAAAATTAGATTAGGGTTCTTCAACAAAATAAGTTAGGAAACCTCTGCATTATTGAATCAAACTGGGTAAATAGTTGTTTTCAAATTTATGTTTTATATTGTGATTTTTCCTCTGCAGATCATCAAATTTTGCAACCCTGACAACTCAGTATATACTTATGAATTTCCAGAAGTCCTTGCAAACCATTCTTGACTTCAATGATAACCATTAAGTGGAAGGGAGAGATTGATGAATTTAGTTTCAATGATGACTTGAACTATGATAGCACTGGCAATTGGCCAATTGCATATACAATTCCTAGAAATAAATCCTGTGAACTAATAGACAATCTGAATGACCATGACAACAGAAATATATTTTTGATGTCATCAGTCACATATACTGTGATCTCTTTTCAAGTTACCATATCAATGAAGACAACATTTTCCCAAAATTGTTGGCAAAGTTCATGTTATATTTTATGTTTTTTGATTGCATACAGTAAGACGTAGATACCATACAGGACATTTGTAAATTGTTTTGCCTAAGATAAAAGGAAAATCTATGAAAGAAAATAGTCCATTTATACATAATTGTAAATAATGATAATAATAATCCAGACACCCAGACCAAGTGTTAATTAACAAGAAAAAAAACTTACTATCCAGTGGATTCTGCTGTCCTGCAGACCACAGAGTGAAAATGAAAGCAAAAAGAAACAAATCCTTAGATCTTGTTAGCTGCAAAAGCTATGGAACATGTAGGTGTGGGTAATGCCAATTGAAGTTATTGTGCCTGGAAAAGAGACTGATGGGACTGGAAATGAGAGGATAAATGAAGACCATCCGGACCACTTCACTGTTAAGATCAACTAGAATAATAGGAAGAGTCAAGAAGATCTGAGGAGATTTGTTGTTATTCAGACTTCAGTGAAAGACCCACTGGTTAAAACTAGTGTGAAAAACTTGTATAGATTGAAAATAACTTGTAAATCAGGAAAACAGCAAAACATTCTGAGAAGGAAAGAAAACTTCAAATACTTAGGAATATTAGAAGCAGAAACCAACAGAGATTAACAAATAATAAAGGAGAATCTCAAAAGAACAAGAATACAACTGGAAACCAAACTCTGCAACATATAATTATTAAAAAGAATAGGCTCTTTTGTAAGGTACTCTTCCTAAACTGGACAAGAGAGGAGCTTTGAAATCTGGGACACAGAATGAGAAAACTGATGATGATGCAGAAGACCTTACACCTGTGAGATGACCAAGAATGATTACATATTACAAGAAAAGAAGTTAAGAAAAACACTCGTTAGCATTTAGGATTGTGCTAATGTTACAATTCAGGGACTTAAAGAATATACAAAATAGTAATAAAAGACAAATTACAGTTATACAAAACAGCAACAACAAAAGTAACACAAGGACAGACAAGAAAATAGGAATTATAAAACCTAGAAAACAAAAATGAAAAGTAAATCAACAACATAAACACTTCTGAAGATAAACTAAAGAAATAGCATATAAGGTGACCAAAACAGGGCTATGCAAAGGAAACCTAAAAAGAGAAATGAAAACGTAATTTTCTTTCATTTTTTTTATCAAATTTTTTTATTACAACTCATTCAAATCCTCATTCTACATCAGCATTTATAGTTTTTTTTTAGTTTGGGTTGTTTAATGGCATATCAACTCCTTATGGGTTATTCTATGTCAAAATTTGATTCATTTCTAAATGTTTGATTACATTCATAACTATATTTTCAATGTTCCATTGCATTTTTAAAAAATTGCACTTTTTATTTTATTATAATCATTTGTTTGCATACATATGATATCAAGTATTTCTGTCTAATACAAATAATATATACACAGTTGTAAGGTTTCAAGTATTCCTATCTAATACAAATAATATATACACAGTTGTAAGGTTTCAAGTATTTCTATCTAATACAAATAATTTGCACACAGTTGTAAGGTTTTAAGTATTTCCATCTACTACTATAATTTGTACACAATTATATTGTTTAAAGTAACTATTTCTATTTAATAATAATCATTTGTTTGCACTGTTATACAGTTTCAAGTATCAAATAGTGATAATAATAATTATACACAAGAGGCCAAGATGTGATGCAGTAAGCTAGCATAAAAAGTGTACAAGACTAGACATGATTGGGTGGGGAAGGTGAGCCACTGGGAGTTATGCAATGTCGAAGTTCTGTTGTATCTTGTACTTGAGTGTAGTTCATGTGTTGAATTATGCGTCAAAGTGAATACTCGTTTGAGTATGAGGAAGGGAAGATTATATGTGCATCGGGGCGTTCCTCGATGTGTGGGTGGTCTAGCCTATTCCCTGTGTTGTGATTGGCTGCCAGCCCAGGAGTAGCTATGCTAGCGTGCATATATTCTAGCTCACTCATTGACATATTTTTGTCTGTTAGTCGGATGCCAGTCAGGCTGCCAAGCTGGTAAGTGTTGTTTATTATTTCATCCTAGACGTTAGGGCAGTAGCTTCTTCATGCAAGAAATTGAAGTTTGACCATGCTACCAAATGTTATATGCACAAACCAGAATCTGTCCTAGAGAATGAGAGAGACAAAATTCTCGGGGATTTTAAGATGCAAACACAACACCTAATCCTCGTCAGAAGATCAGACCAAGTGATAATAAACAAAAAGAAGAGAATCTTTTGAATAGGGATTTTGCCATCCCAGCAGACCACAAACTGAAAATCAAAGAAAATGAAAGGAGAGACAAGTATTTTCTAGAGAACTAAAACGTTATGGAACATGAAAATGACGGTAATATAATTGGTGCATTCAGAACATTCCTTAAAAGGTTTGGTAAGGGGGCTGGAAGAGTTGGAAACCAGAGAACAAAGTCCATCCAAACTACAGCATTACTAAGATTGGCCAGAATACTGGGAAGAGTTCTGGAGACCTGAGGAGACTTGCTGTCACTCAAACTCCAGTGAAAAACCATCAGATAATGCTGATGTGCAAAGAGTAATATAATTATCATCCTTAGTAAATAACTTCAGGTAATGATTCTTAATACAAATAATTTGCACACAGTCATATGGTTTCAAGTATTCCTATCTAATAGTATTTGCAAACAACTATATTGCCTCAAAGATTGGTTGGTTGGTTTTACTGCATGTCAACCCTTATTAAGGTCTTTTTATGCTGAGTTCAGTCTTGTTCTTTTTTTTTTTTAAAAACAATTATATGCTTTCAAGTAATAATAATGATTATTTGGAAACAATTTGATCTTCAAATGCCAATTCTTAATACAAATGATTTAAACACAATTATATGGTTTCAAGTAGTTATTCTTATTAATACTAATCATTTTCAAATAGATATTTTTGATCCACAGATAAGAGTTTAACAGATATTATCACTCTGGGTAAGAGTGGACCTGGGAGTAATGGGCATAGAGATGTACTCTGTACTCTTCAGAGCTCCAGGATTGGATCCTCACCATTAGATGCAGTTTAGCATCATATCTAGGATGCCTTTTTTTGATGGAATGGGTGAATCCTCTGCAGATGATACAATCAGCCTATTCTATGCTTTGCAGACAGGGCAGTTACAGACATTGCAGAAGCCTATACAATCATATACACTGCAATCTAAATATCATCAAAATACACAGGAATTGACAACAAAAGTGTGACTCCACACTCTCCAGAGCTCAAGCCTCACCACTGGATGTCATTTTGTGTTAAAACCAAGATACCCTTTTGTAGGGTGGGTCTTACCCTGCTGCAGCAGATGCACTCAGTATCCCCTTTCAATAATGCAGGATAGTTTTTTTAGTTGTTGAGAATAATATGAACTAAAATAGTGACCCAAAATTTGTAACTGCCAAATTTTGGCTCTACTTGTGTGCTTATATTTACATTTATATTGTATTTAGGTAAAAGCACATGAAAGATAATCTCTACTCACTCTTAAACTGCCTATGTGTAGTTCCTCTGTGTATTTGAGAGATAAATGTCTTGTGACAAAAATATCTCATAACTGATTAGTAAATTAGTTTTCACTCATACATACCTTAAATTTGTATTTATCTTTTTTTTTTCTGATCATGCGCTATAAATGTAAATCCTCTTTCAGCCTGCTATCAGTTTGTTCTGTAATTAAATTTATTTTTGTATTCTAATTGAATATCTGCATTGCATTCGTTTCTTTGTGTGATTTCAACTGAAAAATTTAGGATTAAAGGTCATATTTGAAGGTCAGTGCTTTTACAACATGGTAATGTTTAGCCTTATGGCAACCTAAAGACTGGACCGACAACCACAATGCATAACTTGATAATCTTGCCTCATCCACCCAACATTTATAATCTGGAGTATTCAACAGTTTTTAAGAGATTAATTGCTGGTTTTATCAGACAAATTCTTGAAATATGTAAGTATATGATTGATTGATTGATTTTAATGGTATGCCAACCCATCAAGGGTTATTTTATGCCAAGGGGTTAAGGAATTGCATTCATTGCATGTTTATATTTACATTTTTTATGTAGTTGTTTCTTAAGAGTTTTTTTTTGCATACTGTCTTATTAAATACGAATAATTTTTAAAAAGAAGTTTTTGACCCATAGATGGGACCCTAACAGGCACAACCTCTTAGAGTGGATCTGGGAGTAATGGCAAGGAAGAGGTACTCCACATTACCCAAATCTATAAAACTGATGCCTCACCATCAAGTGCAGTTGAGTGTTATACCCAAGACAGGTGTGTAAGTATGAACCATGTGGATACTAATACCAACATTGTATAGGGATTCGGTTTCATGTTCTCCTCTTTGTTTGAAAATCACAGAAAACATGACACTCAGTCACTATACAGTGTTTATTGCTGTGGGCATACTGTTTATACTTCATCATCATCATGTCATGCTGCTAGCATGGATTTCCCTAACTCTCTCTCGCCATTTGTCTCTATCATCCATTGCTTCTGGCTGGTCTTCGAGACTATATCCTATATGTCTGTATAGTGCTGTTGCAGATAAGTTCTAGTTGGTCGTCTGTGTGAAGAGGTCCATAGGAGATTGTTACTTACGAGTTCATCCTTCCTTCTCCAGCAGTGTCTTCCATGTCTCGTTTGTCTTATTTGAAAGATTTTAGAGATGGGAGGTAGGTGGCCTTACAGCTGCCGTTTCATGAGATAATGTTTCCAAGATTTGCTCAGTATAGTTTGTAGCATTCTTGTGTAGTTCCAGTCAAGCTTTTTCTCTGTACAGTTAGTCACTGTCCATGTGGTGCATCCATATAATAGAATTGACATAACTGCTGCTTGGAAAAAACTGCATTTTATTTTATCAGATAAGTTTGACTTCTATATGATCGATAACGTATCAATTGCAGTCCAAGCCTTTGCTAATCGCATATTGATGTCACTTTTAGTGGATGAGATGTTGCTTCTGAGATTGGTGAACTAGTCCACTAGTTTCCGAGAACTACCATTTAGTGTGGAGACATCTCCTTTTGGATAAAACCACATATACCCCATTTTGTCTACATTTACATGGAGGCCAATGCCACCTGCTCCAGACTATGCAGTAGAGATTCAGCTTGGGTAGGTGCATTTTTCATCTGCGTAGTCTGCATCTGTAATAGTTTCTGTGGGGTATTATCTGCTTCTTGTTTTTTTTAGAGTAAAAGATTATCATGACTTTCACCAAAACCATATGTTTATACTTACATATGTTCTATCCTTGGCATTAAGATAAACTATAACTATATGCATACATAATAATTGACCATGGCAGTGTTAAATCAGCCAGGATATTGAGAAAAGTTCTGAAGAGCTGAGGAGACTTACTGTCACTCAGACCAGTGAAGAACCACCAGTTGAAGCTGGTGTGAAAAATGATTAAAATCACATAAGTGAATACAGCAAACTGGCACAAAAGGAATACAAGACTAGGCTTGACTGGGTAGGAAAGGTGATCCACTGGGACTTGTGCCAGAGATAGATATTTGACATGGTATAAGCATAAACATGAATCTGTCCTAGAAAATAAGACTCATAGAATTCTGTGGGATTTTGAAATACAAACTGATTGCTCAATCCCAACCAGAAAACCAGACTCAGTTATAATCATCGAGAATAAAAAAAAATATCAAGTGGATTTTGCTGTTTCAGCTGATTGGAGGGAAAATGAAATAAAGCAAAAAGATCGACAAATATTTGGATCTTGCCAGAAAGCTTAAAAAGCCATAGAACAGGAATGTGATGGTGATACCAATTGTAGATGGAATGGTTCTCAAAGGCCAGGAAAAATGAATGGGAGGATTGGAGATCAAAGGAAGAATTGAGACCATCCAGATCACTTCACTGCTCAGAATAGCAAGAATATTAAGGAGAGTCCTGGAGATTTGCTGTCACTACAGGCATAAAAAAAACTCAGTGTAAAATTAATAGAGACTTACTGTTGACTGATAATTTTTTAGTTTTGGCTTCTTTGATAAATGGCATATCAACCTTTGTGGGTTACTTAATACCTGTTGTAAATTGACCTTTGACAGAGCTGTCAATCAAGGATTTCTGAGGCTGGATGTTCCAGCAGCATAAACAAAGACAGCGGTGCATGAGTGTAAGCTGCTCACATGGGTTGACAGCTGGAAGTGGGTCATGTGGGTTGACAACTAGACACGTGAGTGTTGGGAAATTATATATACATTGGTAATCACAGCAATCACAGAGAGTGGCCAGTAAGTGCCTGGAGGGGGTGGGGGCTAAGTTGCCCTCTGGTGTGCCCCAGCCAAAAGCCAGAGGAAGTGCTAAGTGAGGCCTTAGATGGAATCAACATGGTTAAGAAGTTATGAGTCAATATAGCAGTCCTCTGAGTCATTCATGTCTTCACCTCCCTGTCTTTCTCTCTCACTTACACCAATTTCAACCCTTTTGAGAAATAAAGATGTGAGAGCTCTATTTTTGCAAAGAAAGTGTTATGCCTCTTCAGTCATTCGTTCATCATATTATACAACAAAGAACAGTAGTGATATTACTTAACCCATAACTGGGAAGGTAAGGGGGTTTATACCTTTCCCAAGGGTATTAATATGAAAATGACAGTCAATTTTTATTGCTCCAGTCCACAATATCTGTTGATACTCTACTTATAAAACTGTATTAAACGTAAATCAAATTATTCTAAAATAATTTGCAGTGAATTTTGAGAATCAAAGGATTTATATAAGCCTTTTATCGTAAAGCCTTTAGCAATGTATTTACATATGTTCTATAAATCATTTCTATTAAAAATGATTGAGAATTAATTTCTATAGTAAATCCATAAGTAGTACATTAACATAATAAAATTTATGTTGTATTTTTAAAAAATAATTTGCATTGCAATATCATTTTCAATGCATTTCTATTCTATAACCATTAGTAATGCATTTACATATTAATAAAATTTGCTGTTTTTCTATGATAAAATAATTTGCGCTGCATTTCTGTAGAATGAGATTTGCAATTCTTTTCTATAATAAAATAATTTTCAATGCATTTTTATCGTAAAATAACTAGTAAAGCTTTTGTATACTAGTATAATTTGCTGAATAATTTGGGCTGCAGGATTTGCAATTCATTTCCATGATAATTTGGAATGCCTTTTTATTGAAAAATTATTAGCCAATACTTATATGATTTCCATTGTATTTCTATGAAATAATTTACTGTGCATTTCTTTGGTAAAACCATAACAAACATTTACAAACTAAAATAATTTGCAATGCATTTCTATAAAATTGTTTGCAATACATTCCTGTTGTAGATCCTTTGGTTTTGCTTTTGGTTTCTTTGTTTAATGGCATATCAACCTTTGAAGGTTATTTAATGCCAAATCCATCCTTCTAGAAGAACAGCAGTGTTGCTATTCAACCCATAGCTGGGAGGATAAGGGAGTTCATATCTTTCCTAAGGGTATTTGTCCAAAAGTGAATATAATAGTGCAACTGGAATTCGAATTTGCTTACTACGATTCCGCGGTCCATCGCTTTAACCATTACACCACGAGGACACCCCCTGATCATTAGGTAGTGCATTTGTATATTAATATAATTTGCAATTATTTTCTATCATAAAATAATTTGCAATGCATTTTTATAGCAAAATCTACTAGCCAAGCCATTAAAAACGAATTTGTATTGAATTTTTATGAAATATTTTATAGGCCATTTATGCTTTCAGCGTTTACAGTGTCACTGTTTATGTGATAATTAAAGTATAAGTTTTGATACATTTCTGTAACAAATCTTACCAATGACATGGCATTAGTCATATAAATACCAAGTAATAATAATCATAATAATAATAATTATAATATTGATAATATATCTTACAAGAACTACAACTTTGGTAATAATGATATTAATCCTCTTGCTAGAAATATTACAGTAATGCCATTCCGGTTGCAAATTCACAATGACATCATCTTTATACCCCTTCCCATCTCTCAGTCTTTGGTTCGAAAGTCCAAGTATCTTGGTGCCATTTGTATCTCTGCTTGGCCTGGAGCTATTTTTGTCTATAACCAAGTTCTCTTGCGTCAGCAGGAAAAAATCCTCTATTGACTCATTTTTGATTTACTGCAATTTCTAAAAGAAGAAAACAATACCAATCGAAAATTAGCCATTCTATGATATACAGTATAGACTTGTGTAATGTACAACACTTTAAAACCATTTTTTTCACCAAAAATCATGTTTCATACATGATATATATTTTTGAAACTTACCATGTTTCTACATTTAAACTTCCCTTAACTTTGATCCAAAGTGTCCCTGCCTATACCTAAACAAAGGCTATTAGTTAAGATAATCAAATTTTTACTCCACATTGTTTACAATATATAATTCCTGGGCATATATGTACAAATATTATAAATAGTAAATGTAAAAGTTATGTAAAAACTTCATTATCTTAACTAAAAGCCTTTGTGTTTTTTTTTGATATCCAAGTAAACACAATAGGCTACATCAAGGTCTACATTGCTTATTTATGGTATTGCGTTGAGTTCAATTGAATTACAGTAGTTTTGAAAGTATGAATAATTATTTGAATATTTTATCTCTATGTACTTAGATGTTGAAGAAATATTTTTGAAGGCTTGGATTGCCAAAAGTTAGAGGTCATTCATTACTTGCAATATATGATAAAAACACCTTTTTATGGCTAAAAATTCGAGGTTGTTTATTACTATAGTATATAGATAAACAATTATTTTGTTCCTTGTGAGTTCTCCATACAAGTTTTAACGGATCGTTTTCCCACTGGAGTCTGAATAACAATTATCTATGGAAAATACTGTATATTTCCTAAGTGAAATACTTGGAGAAAAAGCTAGATGAAAACTACACAAGGATATTACATGCTGTTTTTGAAAAATCCTGGAAGCAGCATCCTACAAAACAGCAGTTGTATAACCATTTAGCTCTGATCTTGCAAACCATTGAAGAAAGATGAGCAAAACATGGTAAGCACTGATGAAGAAGGATGAACTCTCAAGCAATGTTCTCCTATGGACTCCTACTCATGGACACACCAGTGTTGGCTGACCTGTAAAAATTTACATTCATCAACTCTGTGTTTGATGGCTGATTGAAACAGACGATAAGAAAGAGTTAAAGGAATCCATGCTGCTGGCACACCTTTACGATGAAGATAAATACTGTATATCATAAATTGTTTGGTGTGTTTTTATTCATGGACAATAGAGTATTTACAAAGCTTATTCTGGCACATGGTCACTTATTCATGGGTATTTCAATGATGTTTTTATTTTTGTGATAATTTGCATTTCTCTGAAGCAAAAATGTTGGGCTACTTTACATCTTTTTTTTAACCGGCCATTTGCAATATGATCTGCACACAAGTGCACATTCAAGTCCATAATATTACCATCAATTATAAATATGCATAAGTTGTTGCGTACATAAGTGAAGGATGGCAATTTTAAGAAAATAACCATTGAAAGTGAACCAGAATGAGAAGGATATTTGGTTGAAGTGAATAGAATGGACCTTTGTGAGAGAGATAGAGTGAATGATGAAATGAACATTGTCATCAAAGGAACCAGACTTTGTGGTGAAGAGAGAAAAATAATTTTGTCTGACTTTGTCAGTTACGGGATACAAGAAACAAGTCTAGTAGCATTGTTTACAAAGCAACAAGTCTCTTAACATTGTTCACTACAAAATAATAAATTTTTTTGGTATTGTTCAGTACAAAGAAACAAGTCTCTCAGCATTGTTCACAATAATTTTCCTTCTATGAAATATTATCTGCAAAGTAGTTTAATAAAAATATCTAATATATAAACTGTGCTGATTGGGCAAACCATACTAATAAAAGAAAAGTCAGTTGGCTATAATATGCCAACCATATCCCCTGAAGAAGATTAAAGCCACCCCACCCAGAAAGAGAGTTAGCTGGCTATTCTGGAGATGGTGAGATTTTAGTGTATATGATTGTATTGGTTTCTGCAGTGTTGGTGAACACCTTGTTAGCAGAACCTAGAATATGATGACTGTATCTTCTGCAGAGAAGTAAGACTTACCCCAACAAATAAAAAGATATCCAGGGTATGACCCTAAACTGCATCCTGTCGTGAGGTTCCAGTTCTGGAACTCTGGGGAGTAGGGAGTCACCCTCTCATTTTCATTATTTCCATGTCATCAATTACCCTGAGTGGTAGTACCTCTTAAATTCCCATTCATCGGTAAAATATATCTGTTTGAAAATGATTAGTATTAAATAATCATTAACAAATAAGAATAACTCCTTGAAACTATATAATAGAGTTCAAATTATTGGTATTAGATAGGAATATTAAAACCATATAATCATGATAGATTATTGGTATTAAAAGTAGTTATTTGGAGATATAATTGTTTACAAATAATTATCATTATTTACTTGAAACCAGATAATTGCTTGCAAAAAAAAACAAACTTCAGCATTAAATAACCAACCAGCTAATCAGTGAAGCAATATTATAATAAACAAATAAAAAAAAAACACCAAAAAAAAGATTGCAATTGAATGTTTAAGATATTAATAAGTATGATTATTATTAAACATTTAAGAATGAATCAAATTTAGGCATTAAATGACACATAAAGAGTTGATATGCCATTAAGCTAATAAAACCAAATCAAAATGTTTGAATGATTAAATTAAATGAATTGCGTGAGTAAGGAAACAAAAGTGCCGATCTGTGTGTAAATAATTCCTTCATTTATAACAGGAAACATGTTGATAAATAATTATTAAAAAATATGTTAATAAATAATTATAAAAAACATGCTAATATATAATTATTTTAAAATATGCTCATAAATAAAATGCAAATGTTGCATCTTGATAAAATTCATAATAAGCAAGAGATTGCTTTACATGGTCCAGGAAGAGAGAGAAAAGAAAAGGCACAAGAGTAAATCAAAATTCCATGATTTCCTGGCTGAAATTCTTGTAAGTTAAAAAGGTCAGATTTCCTTCCAATCAAAATGGTCCTTCTACCCATTGAAGGAAACAGCTGCTTCACATATTCATTGAGTTGTTTGCTTTTATATACCCTTGTTGGGTTATTTTATGCTAAAGTCAGTTTTTTTGCAATTAAATGGTTTCATTTAACTACTTCAAGTGACAAACTTATTCATTACTATTACTACTACAAATAATGATTGCAGCTAAGAAGGGGAAACTTCATGAAAGAAACAGCAGAAGAAAATAATGCCATAAGAACCAGTTAAAGTCAAAATCGATAATTCACAGATGAATAGTAAATGTAGATGAAACAGTTAATCACATAAGTGAAAGTAGCAAACTGGCACAAAAGGAATATAAAATAAGTATTATCAGGTGGTAAATATGATCCACTGAGAATTGTGCCAAAGATTCTAATTTGACCATGCAGAAAAATGATATATGCACAAACCAGAATCTGTTGTAGAAAATGAGACTCATAGGATTCTCTGGGACTTTGAAATACAAACTAATCACCCAATCCTGGCTAGAAGACCAAGTTTTAATTTATAAGAGGAAAAGAAATTTTAATCTAGTGAATTTTACTATTTTAGCAGATCATTGAATGAAAGCAAAGGAAGGTAAAAAGCTGGACAAATATCTGGACCTTGCCAGAGAATTGAAAAAGTTGTGCAACAACATATAAATATAGTTTTGCCTATAACCCGATAAATAATTCTTTCATAAAAAGTTAATATTCTTCTAAGTGAAAGTTACCAGCATTTTATTTCCACATATATCTATCTATAAATATGTGTCAATCCAAAATTCAGGACTCCCCTTGTGTGTGTGTGTGTGTGTGTTTTGGTTGCAGAAGTATTGCAATTTTATTTTTGATTACTGAGTATTGATGATGTAGATTTTTGTAATAAATCATCATCATCATGTCATACTAATAATACAAAGTTCCCTGATTCTCTCACCATCCATCCCTATTGCTC
This sequence comes from Sepioteuthis lessoniana, assembly GCA_963585895.1. Classification (NCBI taxonomy): domain Eukaryota; kingdom Metazoa; phylum Mollusca; class Cephalopoda; order Myopsida; family Loliginidae; genus Sepioteuthis; species Sepioteuthis lessoniana. The sequence continues at coordinate 393,168 of OY757933.1, forward strand.
ATTGCTCCTGGCAGGTCCTTTAGACTGCAGAATTGATGTAAGTCAGTCTTTGTTGGATAGCCAAAACTGGTGCATCTATATGTAGAGAACATTGCTCATGAGTTCATCCTTACTTCTCATCTTCTTCATCTGACTTGGATAGTTTGTAAATGGGAAGTAAGTGACTTTACAATTGCTGTTTTGTGAGCTGCTGTTTCCAGGATTTGTTTAAAACAACACATAGCATTCTTGTATAGTTCCCAACTTGTTTTTACTTCATGCATTTTGTTAGAGTCCAGGTGATGCATCCATACATAAGTACTGACATAGCCACAGCTTGGAAGAAATCTTATTTTATCAGAGAGATCAGATATGGTAAATAACCTGTCACTTGCAGGCTGTGCTTTCCCTATGCATATGTTAACTTCACTTTCAGTGGATGAGATATTGCTCTCAAGGTATGTGAATCGGTCTACTAAGTTCAGAGGTTTAAAACACATGGACTCTATTTTACTTGCATTTACCGAATGACTAATGCTTCCTGCTGCTTGCGCCAGGCTATGCAGAAGTGATTCAACTTGTACTGATGTATTTGCAAGAAGTGCTAGATCATCTGCATATTCTGTGCCTGTCATAGTTTCTGTAGGATATTGTCTGCTTCCTGTCTTTTTTAATATGAAACCATTTTCTTTTATGAGATCTATTGATGCCTATAGTACAGAATCTAAGCAAAGTATTAGCATATATAATGCAAATGTATTTCCTTGTAAGACTCCAGTGACAGTATTGTAGAAGTTTGTCACCATCTGGTAAAAAAACCCATTGCTTTTGTGTTTTTGTAAAGCATCTTTATAGCAGTAACTGTTTCTTTGGGGAGACCATCATTGGCCAAATGAGTAGTGTTCTCCAATGGTCCTGAAGACCGGGGTTCAATCCCAAGTTGAGTCATACCAAAGACGCAAAAAACAGTACTTGATGCTGCCTTGCTTAACACTCAGCATTATAAGGTAAGGATCAAGTGTAAAGTGGAGCAATCCAGACTATAGAGTAGTGCCCTCCCAGACACCTCAGTGTGGTAGCTATTGAAAAGGGAACCTTTAGATCACCCTCAACTAAGGTTGCCAACTTCTCTTACTTATAGGCTAGTAGTATTTGCTCTATTTTTCCTCTGTGTTTGGAATAAAATAACTTGAAGAAATCTACTAACAATAGTGTTGCCTCAAGATTTTTTGTCTGTACTCCTTCAATTATTTGATGGATAATCAGAGTCTGTGATGTTGTGGATCAATGACTCCATAAGCAGTTCTGATTTCTCATGAGGATTTTCTGAACTTCAGGTTGGATACAATTGAGAAGCAGGGCGTTTTAAGCGTTAGCAGCTGTTACAGTAAGAGTTATGCTTCTGTAGTTCTTAGTGATTCCAAGGTCACCTTTCTTGGGACAGAGGAGGATGCAGCCTTACATCCATTTCTCTATCATACTTTGTTTATACACAGTGTTGAATAATCAAAGTAGTATGTTATCAAATTTCCTTGTCTTTCACACTTCATGAAGTATTTCATTGAGGCCAGCAGCTTTTTTGCTTTTAATTTTTTTCAGTAGTCCTTCAAGTTCTTCTTTCATAAACTCTCCTAAATTGATGTCTATTAATTGACTATTAATAATTTTTTGGTCGGATTATCAGTGTTTTTAGGAGGGTTTCTAAGCTAATTCTTGAAATGTTCTTCCCACTTCTGAAGTCTTTCTTCTTGTCTGGCAGGTTTTAGTTTTGCTCTTTACAGTCATTTATTTTCTGTTATGTAAATTGTGATTGTCCATCTAACAAATCTTGAATTGTTTTATTGATTTGGCCTTGAATGTATTCTAGTTGTTTTTTGTTTTTTTTGGTATGTGTTTGTTCTCTCAGGCCTTTCTTAAGTTTCTGTGGCATTTGTTAGATTTCTTTTATTAAGTAAGAATGAATTTTTCATGTTATCTCAATTTTTTTAGACTGATATTGACTCTCAAGAACTCTAAATTAGGCACTTGGTTTGGTTGGTATGAATTCAGCTGTTGTTTCAATATGGGTGATAACCAAGTTTTCATATTCATCATTTAGGGTAAATCTTTCAGATGTCTTTTGAAAAGTATAAAACTTTTTTCTTACATTTACCATGTATTGTTTGTATTACTATAGGCAAGTGAGGACCAGTCATATGGTGAAGCTTCAACTGTTTCTTATTTGTACATAGAATCTATGCTGAGATGATTCTATGATCAGAAGATACTCCCTCAGAAGGGGAGTAGGCCTCACAGTTCAAAGAGATATTTATCTACTTCTTGTTTATAAATATATATTGTAGCAATGGTTTATAGTTTTTGGTTAAGTGTATAACCATAGTTTTCCCTTCCTTTTTTTTGGAAAACAAATAATGCCTTATAATATCTGTTTCGATTGTATAATGTTCGACAAGAAATAATAAGAGCTTTGGTTTAAAAGAATAATAAGAATCTTTGGTTTAAAAAAAAATTGACTTTTATTGAAAACAATTGGTTGGGTCTACTTATTTATGGGTGATATATATATATATGAAAGACTGTGAATAAATCTGACAGTATGAAAATGTACAGGGATAAAAAAAAAACAAGGTCTTCAGAGGATTTTATTTGAAGAAATATTTGTTAACATTAAACATTTTGGTTTTTAGAACTTTATCAGGGCATGTAAGTTACTAAATGAAACAAAAAAGCAGAGAAAGTTTTAAAACATTCTATTTTCGTTTGTAGCATTCTATTTCAAATTTGTGTGATGTAATTAGCATTCCCAAAATTTATTTAAAAAAGAGAAGGAATCCATATCACATCTATCTATCTATCTATTTAGTTCATATCTACCTATCATAAACATACCATAATATATATGTCTTCAACTTTCTATCTCTGTCTAATTTGACTCTTTGCTTACCTACTTTTGGCTCATCTATCTATCTATCTATCTATCTATCAAGAGATTTATGAGTGATACTGCATTGTTATAGTTTTTTTTATTGTCTAACAATGTTTTCTCAGGTTTGGAACATTAACAAAAAAAGGCAAATAGATTCTATTCAAAATTTAATTCTGCTATAAGAAAGAACTATATATATGCTGTTTTGTTTTGTTACTGTCATTTCATTATTAAAGATTATATCATCCAAATATTTACCGTCACCTGGTATTTACTCCCTTAATTTCTGCAGTGCTTGCCAAGTCATTACCCTTGGTATTGCTGCAGTTTCATGACAAATAAAATCTTTCAGTTTATCAGTTGTTTGTAGCCAACATTTAAAACTTGTGACTTCAGGTATTTCCCGAGGAAGTTATCACAAGGGGATAGATTTGGTTTGGAACTCTTTCCTGTCATTCTGAAATACTCATGGAAATAACAGCTGCATTGGATTAAAATAAATTTTAATTTCAAATGCACAATGAATAGCAAATTAGTGTGATGACACTTTAAAATCTTGGTGATCATTCTATCGAATCCTGTATTTATAAACAATAATTTTTATCAGCTAATGCACAAAAGGAGGATAGAAAGTAATGGTCATAAGTATTTGAACAACCATACAATTCATGAGCATTACTTTATAGAAAGTACTAATCATAAGTATTTGAAAAAAAAAGAAAATCTGTTGTGGGAGTATTCAGAATTTTGAGCTGGTGGGGATCCAAATTAACTGAGGAGTTAGGCAGCTCTTTTGAATAAAATGAAAAAAAACTATTTTTTCATTTTAGAATTAAATGAAAAAAAAAACAAAACAAAAAGCCAAACATTTTCCAAAAATTTAGCATTTAGTACTGTAAAACTTTACAAAATGGAGACTTTGTTATGTAACAGTGTGCAAAATCTTATCTGCTATGATAAGTGTGACCAGATATGAGCTATCTACTGCCCTGTATTGAAAACAGCAATTAATGACAAGTTGCTTAAATCACCAGACTTGATCAGCCATCTTAGTACTTATGGGGGCTTGTCAGGCAATTCTACCCATGCAAGCTAGGAGTAGGAAGGTTGTTATCCATTTATACATACTTCCACAATTTCAGAATAAAACAACAGAAGGTTCTACATTAGAGGAAAGTTATGGTCCTACATTTGAGGGGTTCATGGCATAACAGTTAACAACATAGGAAATGGAATTGGTGAACTGGGTTCAAAACCTGGATTGGACTCTTTGCATTTCTCATAATGCTAATACACTTGGGAAACTATTCTCCTCCTAGTTATGGATTAATAGTAGAACAGTCTGGTCTCTGTAACCTTGGTATAGCAACTGGAGAAAGAAAACTCTGAATTCAAACCAGTTTCTTCTGCTTAAAAACTAACCTTGCATAATATTCTGTTTGTGGCAAAGGGTTTGGGTAAATACATACATTTAAGATGAATTGCATTTTTGTGTTTCCCCTCCCTCATCAAATAATTTGGTATCACTGATGCAACAGTTATCAATGACTATACTACACTGATAGTGATGGTAAAAAAAATTTTGTTCACATTTTTAATTCTCAAAACCAAAGGATCAGAAACGGAATATCTGTTTGTTCAAATAATTATTAGCAGTAATATGTGTGTGTTAAAATTTTGTAGAAAAAAGTTGGTGTAACTATATATATATATATATATATATATATGTGTACAGTTGGTGTAATATATCCATTAGTCTGAAGAATGTTGTCTGATCAAAGTGAGTTCATTAGGTTTCATATATATATATATATATATATATATATATATATATATATCTGCTTCTCTCTTGTGAGAGCACCTGTTTTAATGTGTTTTTATTAGATTTGAAGGGAGTCTGTGAATTTTTTTACAGTGTTATTTTTAAGGTGTGGCCCCTCAATTTTATTCAAAAGTTATGCAGGGAGGCATTATATATGTACATAGGATAAGATTTCTATCCATACCAAATTTGCTTTATAAGAAATTATTTCCTAGTATGACCCCATTTTGGATTTTGACTGCATCATGGTGGGATAGGTTTTAAATACAGTACATCATTAATTGGATATCAACCTTTGTGAGTTATTTAACGCCAAAGCCATCATTGAAAAAGAATAGCAGTGATACTATTTAAGCCATAGGAGGTGAGATCAGAGGGTTCAGAACTTTTTGAAAGGTATTAGGCCAAAAGTGAATGTAATAGTACAACTGAAGCTTGAACTCATTTACTTCAAGGTTGCTGTCCAGCACTTTAGTCATTACACCACAGGGATGTCCTGCAATGAGTTTGAGTAATCTTTGATGTTATCATCAAATTTTAATTGGCATTTGAAATATATAGTATTATCTTTGTAATAATCAAGAGTTGATTAAAAAACTCTACTTATACTAAATGATACGATGAAGATATTACACTTCCATTAAACTAGAACTGATCCTTAAAAAAGTTACAAACATAAAATTCCAATGTTATTTAACAGAAGCAGTTAGTAAATCTGGTCAATATTTAAAAATATTTGAGTGAAGGAATAATGGTAAATTAATGCTGTACAATTAATTTTAAAAGCCTATACCCCCCCAAAAAAGCATTAAAATTGTTTTTAACAGGACAGTAAAAAAAAAACTAAACCATTTTTTATTATTGCCACAAATCTTAATGAAACATCAGTAGCTTAGACACACATAGGAAGTGATCAGTTTTTGATTTTTGTTGTCACAGTTCCTTTAGTTGTAGCAAATATCATATGTCATTTCCAATTTTCTTATAACTTTTGAGGAACACATCAATTGATGAATGCTTACAAGCCATTAGCAAAGACTAATCACAAATTAAGATATCAAAAAGAAAATTCTAAAAGATTTCCTATCTTTTGGTATTTCTGAGAATTTTCTTTGAAGAAAATTATATGATTTTTTGCTGCAACTAAAGGAACTTTGGCAACAATAATCAAGGAAAATAATCACTTCCTTTGTGTGTCTAAGTCATTGGAGTTTCATTAAAATTTATGGCAATTATAAAAAAATCATTAAGTTTTTTCAATGTTTTTTTTTTGTTCAATACTACTCATTAGACTTTTAACAACTTTTGACATCTTATTCAATATAGATTTATATTAAAAATCAATTATTTCATTCATATTGTATTTGTATTTTTGAATAAAAGGAAATGGTTTCATACTAAAAATGGTAGAATCAGATAATATCCCGTGGAAAATTATTTCTGATGCAGATTATACAGATGATCAAATACATCTTGCAAATATATCTGCTAAAGCTGAATATCTGCTGCAAGATGCATTGGTCTCCTTGTGAACTTAGGTAAAATAGAGGTGATGTGTTTTAATCAAGATGGGGCCCATGTCCTTATTAAATAGTAAGTCTCTGAAAATGTAAACTAGTTCATATACCTTGGTAGCAATATCTAATGAAAATATTGTCAACTAATTCTTAGATAAAGCATGAACTTCTATTGACAGGTTATCAATCCTATGGAAATCTGATCTCTTTGATAAAATAAAATAGGAATTCTTCCAAGCTGAAGTAGTGTCAGTACTACTGTAAGGCTGCACCACTTGGGTGCTAATAAAATGCTTGGAGAAAAATCTAGTTGGGAACTAGACAAGGATGATGTATGCTGTTTTGAACAAATCCTAGAAGCAGCACCCTACAAAACAGTAGCTGTATGGCCATCTTGCAAACAATCCAAGAAGGACAAACAAGATCAGTTGAACATGACTGGTGAAGTAAAGATGAACTTATACATGACATTCTCCTATGGAATCCTACACATGGACACACTAGTTTTGGTTGATCAGCAAAAACTTATCAGCTCTGTGTAGACAGTGGATGCCAACTAGAGGACATTCCAACTAAGATGAATGATAGGGATAGATAGCAAGAGAGAAATAAAAGAACCTATGCAGTGTCTTGATCATGATATATTTGAAATGTAAAGCTATTTATAGTTAATTTATATAAAAGTTGCTGTTTGTACAGCAACTTTATTTTACAATTTTAAAATAAAGGAAAAAATAATTTCATCAAATTCTTAAAATAGGAAATGCAATGGTTTTACTCTTTTTCTAATAATTTGAATATATTTAATTTCTGTTCAATAAAAGACTTTAATTTTTAATTGAAATTAGATTTCAACATTTTTAGTTTCTATTTAAGAATGGATTTTATTTTTGAATAAAGGACTACTGAATTACTATTGTACAATTAGTTTTAGATACGAAAAAAACATAAAAGCCTTATAGATATTTTAAGCAGGATATATCATTCCTAATTACATATTTAATATAAGCAATGTTCTTCAATGGACTCCTACACATGGACACACTAGTGTTGGTTGACCAGCAAAAACATATCTCCATCAGCTCTGGGTGGACACTGGGTGCTGTCTTGAGGACTTTTTAAGTGTGATGGCCAAGAGAAAAGGGCAGCAAGAGAGACTCTAAGGAAACTTTACTGACAACACAACTTCAAGATAATGATGAAATCTTAATTCAAATTTTTATTAAAATCAATTATTTTATTTTGATCATGTTCATATCTTATAGTTGTCTTGAGTTCATTTTGGTAAAAGGTGTTGGGCATACATTTAATTTATTATATGATATTAAGATATATAAAAAATAATTTCATCCGATTCTTAAAGTTGAAAATGTAATGCCTTTTTTCCTTTTTGTCTTCCTAATAATTTTAATATTTCTGTTTGATAAAAGAATTAATTTATTTTTAAATGTAATTAAATTTCAACATTTTTTGTTTGTCTGATAAAGGATTTTATTTCTAAATCAAGGACTTTTTTTTATCTCTCTTCATAAACTTTATAAAACATTTCTGGTATTGTGTGTGCATATTTGGGTACTTTTATTTTGGGGTTCTGTTCGGGAACAAGTGGCACCAAG
>OY757933.1:401227-606227 GCA_963585895.1 Sepioteuthis lessoniana
GCAAGTGTATGAAAGGGAGAATAACCCCCAGGAAGAAATATAAAGAAAGAGAGAGTGAGTTAGATAGAGACAAAGTCATAAGTAGAAAGTTAAATAGAGAGATTAAGATTGAGAAAGAGAGAAGATGAAGGGGAGTTTGACTGAAACTTGGTGAGAGAGAGAAAGGGGAAATGCAAATGAGGAAGATGCAGTAATTCAAAGAAGGAATATATGAAAGAGAGGATAAGTTCTGGAGAGAGAGAGAGAGAGAGAGAGAGAAAAGTTATAACAAAATAAGGTGAGGGTGGCAGATGACGTTATTAGTCAGCCCAACAGAAGAGGAGAAGGGGGCTAAATCCGCATTGTTGCCTAGCAACCAGTCACTTTACGCACACTGACATAAAGCATATATTGATCAGTCGTAACATGAAAAAAGAGGAGCTGGAGGGGAAGGAAGGAATAAAAAAAAGGGGGAGTAGGAGAAGTCAAAGAATGACAGCAAGAAGGGGCACTGGTGGGGAGGGTGCATTGGGGGGATTGTAAAAAAAAAGAAAGGTGGGGGGGTTTAAAAATGCTCAAAAACATGGACTGAGTGGTAGTGGCAGGATGGATAATGTTCTATGACAAAAGGTCAATTTTTACTGTCCAGAAAATCTGTGTGTCATAATATTCGGAAGAATTGATTTTTGCTTTGGGTTGGGGTTGGGGTGCTGGCGGTAGATATATTAAGACAAGAGAAAGAAATATATAATAAAAAAAAACTAACAACTATAAACAATGAAAGATGTCTTGAAATGATGACTGACTGACTGCTGTCATATGCATATTCTTCTTTTGGGTAGCTGAAGAAGTGTGAGTGGGGAGTGTGCCAAGAAAGAAAGAAAATTCTTGGACTGGGGATTAACTGCACATCCCTCCACACCCAATCTGTCATCATAAAGTGATCATTGTTACTTGTAAGCTTGTCTTTGACTTGTCAGATAGGGGGAATAGCTATTTAGAAAGATGATGGGCACCGATTTAATGGTTTTGTCAAATCAATCTCATATCACTACACATACACATGCACATTTTATATATATATATATATATACGCACAAACATGTATGTATATATATAGTTAGGATTCAGATACTTGCTCACTTGAAGATTGGCAAAGTGAAAGTCAGAGTCATGAGTATTTATCCTGTTTTTAGCTTCATTCTAGTTTATAGCTAAAAAAAATTATATATATATATATATATATATACACACACACACATACATGCATACACATATATAGAAAAATATAGTGATGAAAAAAAATGGTCTTCAGAAGATGATTTTATTTATTAAATTATTAGCCAATGTTAAATGTTTCGGTTTTTAGACCTTCATCAGGATATGAGTCCCTAAATAAAACGATAAAGATTATATATATATATATATTATTTAGGTAGGTACAATTACCTATGAATTAAAAACTAAAAACTATAACATCAGTTTAAGAACTAACAGCATGTCTACCTGTCTGGGGTTATTTTATGCCAAGAAGTTAGAGAATACCATTCATTGTTTATTCATATTTTTGTGTAGTCATTTCTTAAGAGTTTTTTTCCTTTTGTAGATAATCCTATTGAAAATGAATCATTTTTAAACAGTTCTATTCAACCCTAACAGGTTCTACCACTCTGAATAGATTGCCCATTTGGTTGGGGCTGTAGAATTCACCAACTTCATCTCTGCAGAGGGATAAAAAAAAAACAATGAGTGTCCTGGATATGACACTAAACAATCTGATGTTGAGGTTACAGTAATGCTAGAGTTTTGGGGAATGCGGAGTACCCCTTCATTGCCATCACTTCCAGGTCCACTCTAAGGGAAAGAGAGAGATGTGTAAAGTTTGGAATAAAATAAAGTATTAGAAAAGGAAAACCACATGGAAAATTAAATAAATAGATATCCTGTATTGGTTAAATTTTGAAGCTTAACTCTTAATATTATGTTCTGCTTTGTTCTGTTGCTATACAGAGTTCATTCTACTGGATAGTATGGAAGGTGCTACACTTATACAATTTGATATTTTATTAAAAACTGCAGATCAAAAGTTATGTTATGTATATGTGTGAGTAAATTTCTATCTCTCATTTCCAATGATTAATTTCAGTTCAAATATGAAAAAAAACCAAAGAATAAATAGTGTAGTTGTCATTGAATAGAACCCAAATCAAATCCTTGATATTTCTGTTAATATTAAAAGAAACAGCATTGGAATTTGGATGATGGATGGCATGAGAATACATCCAAAAGGGTCAGTCTGTATGAAGGAACTCTGAAATGTTCTTAAGCCAACCAAGGAAACAATTATATGAAGAGATATATATTTGGGTGTGTCAAAAGTTTTGCTGTATCTTGGTATATGATAGTATGTATATATGCATATATAAAAGAAACTGACCCTTCTCTTCTTCATGTTGGTTTCATGACTGAAAAGTTTCATTAATTAAAAAATACAGTCATCAAATAAAATGCTAATAGTTGTATTTTTAATGCTTGAAACTAAGCCGTGAAACCAACATAAAGAAGTGAGGTATCAGTTTTATATATATATATATATATATATATATATATATATATATACAAACTTATCACAACAAGCATTTAAAAAGATAACAAATATAATGCTGACCAAATAGAGACAATGGTAGCAAGTAGCTTTATTGAAGTTATTTCAAATTCCTGTGATGCTAACAATGCTCTCATAACTGAGGTGGTAATGCAGCTGGTACATAGATACAAAGAGTATGACTTCAAGTCTTACAGGAACTTTTTTTTTTCTTGCTTTTGTTGCACAGTGTTCCTTTCTGTCATAGAAGGGATAACCTGAATGACTGAGATGAAGGATAATATGAATCAAAATTATCAATAATAATGATTGACAAAGCAACTAGAATTAGGAAAGTGGGAGATGATACAAGTCAAAGTTATTATAACTACCAAAAATTCAGCTCTGTTGCCTTGAAGAACTTTGATCTATTGGGCAATGACTCATTGTCTCAGACCACAGGAACTAAAAAAATCTCATATTCATAAATCTTTTACATCTATAGTATAATGGTTCTGGGTGACCTGATTTCAAAACTTGAACAAGGCTATTTACACTTCATTTTGTGCCCATGTGAAAAGCATAAATCCATATATTCTCTGTCCAGCTATGAGTAAATAGTTGGGCAGAATAGGTTCTTTAGCAATGGCAACCAGTCTCAGAGAAGGAAAACTCTAAATTTAAACCAGCTGTACTCTTCTAAAAAGCTTTAAAAAATTGAGTTTGTATCACATCCTGCTCAAGTTATAAGTGCCAGGAATCATGTGAGATGCTGAGATTGTTTATATATCTTACATCCATCTCTTTTGCGATTCGGAAGATGTCACAACACTTATAAGCTTTCAAGGTTCCTATTTCCAGAAACCTTTGTTATATCATAAAATTTTTGGTTGCCATTTTGTTTTACTTTTTCTTTTGTTTGTTGATGATTTATTAATGTTGGGCCCATAATGTAAAGGATGAAAGACTTATGATATCTTTTATTCTGTTATTTTAGTTCAAGTTTCTTTTACACAAAAAAATGACACAGATCTGAAATAATATTTTCTTTCAATTTGACTTTTTTGATAAATCACTTGAAAAAACTTATTGTTCTTTCTTTTTTCTAGTTCCTTTATTCATTAAAAAAATTTGCTACCCACTTTTTGTTTAAAAAATTAAAAAGTATTTCTTCATTAATGTGATCAAAGACTAATGGTTTTATTCATCTTAAAAATAATCATTTTTTTACTTCCATTTATTTTCAGAAAAATATTACATTTTAAATTCCATTCTGATTTTTAAAATACAACATAGACATTTTTAAAAAATTAATCTTGTATTCTCAGTTTTTTCTAATTTTTTTTTTTTTTGATTTAGAAACATTATTTTATTCTTCTTCCAAGCTTTAGCTGTGTTAGTACTACTGTATAGTTTTATCACTTTAATGAAACATCTGGGGAAAAAACTAGATGGGAACTACATAAAGATTCTGCATACTGTTTTGAACTAATTTTTGAAGCAGCACCCTACAAAATAGCAGCTGTATTGCCACTTAGCCAGCGTCTTGCAAACTATCCAAAATGAGTGGGACGTGCTGAGCACTGCTGATAAAGTAAAGACAAACTCATAAAGGACATTCTTTTATGGACTCCTACTCATGGACACAGTAGTGTTGGTTGACCAGCAAAAACTTCATTAGCTCTGTGCAGACACTGGATACTGTCTAGAAGACCAACTGAGAATGATGGCTGATAGAGACGAATGATGAGAGAGAGAGAGAGAGAGAGTCAAGGAAATCCATGCTGTTGGTATGTGTTACAGAAGATGTTTTAAATTCATTTTTAGATGAAATTTTGAGAATAAAATTTTTGCTGGAAAGCTGATAAAGTTAAGAAGATAATGAGTAAAACTGATAAAAATTGATAACATTATTTTAAAAATAAAATTGTTCACTTTTGTATCCTTGAAAAATTTGGTGAAAAAACAAAAAGTAAAACATTTTGGTACTTTTATGTTTTCAAATTAGAAAAAAATGGATTTTCAGTAAATTCAAAATTCACCATACCCTTTCTTTTTCTGGTTAGAATACTTGTTTCCAAATATACGAGACTTACCTGCAAATAAAAAAAAGGAATTTAATCAATTAAAAAAGGGACAAATAAAATTCAAAGAAAAAAATATTTTGTTTAAGAGATTAACAATAAAAACTAATGATCAAATAGGAAGATTATAATGATGCTGGTGTTGTTGGTTGCTTGGAACGATATTTAACTCACTTACCAAGGTCCAATGTGATCATTAGTATATCCACTGGTGGACTGAAACTGAATAAATGGAAGGAAAGTCCAGATAGGCTCATTTACATATATAGGGACATTTAATACATTCATGATATGCATAGAAAAACTATTGACAAGAATACACAAGTGTGTGCCAACAGATTAAAATGTGCACATATTGTTCTAAAAACAAGCAGTATATGAAAGGGGTGCAAAAATGGTAAATATCTTGTAAATGAGTATAATGTACAGTAAACCCATCTTGGCTTTACATTTCAATGATGAGGTAGAAAACAATGTAAATCAGTGGAATCTGAGACAAATTCTCAACTATTCAACAGAGATAAAAAGGTTCATCTTAACAGTTCAAAGAACAGTGACCAGAAGAGAACATCTTTATCATTCAAAGATAAAAGAAACCAAAATGGATTTTGGTATTCTTATATTACCATGAGATGCTCAAAGGACATGTCCCCAATATCCCAGGGGAAACAATTATTTATTGTCTCCCAACAACTTTTATTATATTATCCCTATTATAAAACTTTACTGATACTGTAGATTTTAGCAAACTTGCTCCACAAATTTGTCCTTTTTATATTAAGTTGAGAATTTTCCCTTTTTTACCTTCCTTTGACATATCTGAATTGTGTGAACCACTGCTCTTGCACTTTGTGTCTATTAAGTAAAACATTATTTGTCTATTTCTGGGGTTAAATGCAAGCAAATAAAATCATATATATATGGCCTGTAGGCTTTACTCCTTCATATATATATAAAAGAAATTCAAATTTCATCTTCGACTATAATTTCATTATTATAAATTTCATGTATCAATTATGGAATAGAAGGTTGAATTATACGATAAAGTTTCATCTGATGATTGTATCTTTCATAATTGATACATAATTTTTTGAATGGTTTAAAAAAACTTGAGAAACTGTAAGCTAAGAGTGTTGATCTTTTGGATGAATAGGTGGAATAAAGGATTGAATAAATTAGCATCTAATTTAATGGGCTGTTAACTTATGAATGTTTATTTAGGGAAACAATAAAGCAAAGCAGATGGTTAGAAGGGAAAAGAAAGGTAAAATTTGAGAGGGGTTGATGAATTATGTAAGAGTTGAGTGTCCTAATTGGAGTTCTTTGCTATTAGTTACAAAAACCACTATGACTTCTTTTGTAGTTCAGAAAATCCACAACACGATGGGTTGAATATGAACTGGTAAATATATTTTGTAGTTTTAACTGGTCATCTGGGTGCATGGAAATACATTCATTTTCTCTTTCTTTATCCATTGCTGAGTTGCAGTCTCTCTCTCATATACACACTCTCGTTTTTAGTCTTTTCTTTTTTCTCTCGCACTTTGTCTTCTATTTTTCTTATACTCACTCTCATTTTCAGATCGTTCATTTTTCTCTCTTTATCTTCTTATTCTCTCTTATACACATCACTCATTCTACCTCTCTTCGTTTTTCTCTCTTTATCTCCTCTCTCTCATACACTCAAACTCATACATATCATTCATCAGATTTTTCAAGTATAATATAAGAACTAGATTTTGATGTTGAAAATAGAAATAAATTTATGGCTTCTTGTATAACACAGGTACATAATTTTGCACTAAGTTATGGCAGTTCTGTGTTTTCAGATAAAAAGCCTCTTTGAAGTTCAATGATTAGCAAACAGGTATCACACACACACACACACACATACACACACGCGTTTTTTGAAGCTGCACTTAGCATAATGGTTATCATTATTGGAAATGAACTCAGTGACATGAATTCAAAATCCTGTACAAGGCTGTTTGCATTTCATATAACACTTACACTTTTGGGAAAAGTATGAATCCTATTATTCTCCCTCTCAGCTATGGCAGATTGGGTTCTTTAACCATGGAATGGCAATCAGTTTAAGAAAAGAAAAACATTGAATTCAAACCAGTAGTACTCTGCTTAGAAATTGACCTTGTATTGAATCTTGCTGGTGGTGGTGGTGGGTCAGATAAATGTATATATGTATATGTGAGTATACATGTACATAAAAAAAGTCTTCTGTGTGTAAGTGTGTGTGCGTGGCATATGTATTGGATATAAATAATGCCAAATGCAACCAAGCCAGCCACCCCAAAAGAAAGTTTGTATGCGTGTGTGTAGCTAAAAAGAACAAAGATATAACATTTTAACATTGCTAAAATTTCTGCCACCATCCACTCATTTTTCCTATTTTTAACCAACATTTTTTGGTATTGGCACAATTCAGTTCTAATGATTGGTTGAATTATTTCAGTAGTTTCCTCTGTTTTAGATCTTTAGTTTCAGTTTCATTGTGATTAAATCAAATTTTTATTTTTTGCTTTATTCATTAATATATACACATATCAATCTGTTTGATAAATTCATAAGTGATTCATTAGTCTCTTTGAATCTTAATATATTTGTCAATCTATTCCTCTTAGTTCATTTATATTAAGGTATGTCTGTTTATATCTATCTAAACATTGGCAGACGAAGAGCTTTTTTGTGTAGTTGTTGGTTGGTTGATTTGTTGGTTTTATAGCCTGTTGGATTATTTTATGTCAAAGTCAGTTTAACAATTCTTGTCTAATTATATACAGTTGAAAATATATCTTCACAATATAAAGCAGAAAACAATTAATACTTCGTCACAATATTAATATTCTAACATCCAATGTATAATGTATTTTAATAATTTTAAACAGATGAACACTTCATACTGAGTTGAAATATTAATATATTAAGAGTCAATGTATAAATGTAGTTCAAAATCATTTTGAATATAATTTCAAACAGATCTCTTTGACCCATAGATAGAACTCTTAACAGATACTACCACTCTGAGTCAGAGTGAACCTGGGAGTAATTATAATAAATGGGTCCCTTCATGCTATCCAGAGCTCCAGAATTGGAGCCTCACTACTTGATGCAATTTAATGTCATACTCTAAACATCCTTTTTTGAGGAGGACCTACTTCACTGCATAGGATACAGTTGGTGCATTCTAGGCCCTGAAAACAGGGTGGCTAAAGAACTTGATTGGTGATTTGATAAAGAGCTTAGCTTAGTTTAGCACAAGTTGCTTACAGAAAAAAAAACCCTCCAAACATTGCCCATATTTGGCAAGAGGCACCAAGTGAGGATCAAACTCAATGGTAATTGATCTTCATTGAGGTTTGTCAGGCAAAATTCAGAATTTACACTCCACATGGCAGTGAGATGTAACACATAACTAGGATTTAGTACCATGTGAGTATCATCCAAGATTTGAACTTGACTTGTCTATTTTTTATGATAACCATTGTACTATCCACACTTCTAATGAGTTGTTAGAATTATTATAACAACCAAGATAAGGATACTCGTTCTAGTAGATCAGTGTATTATGTTTCCCTACTATTTTTCTAAATAACTAAACTTTAATTGCAGTTTGTATCAAAAGTATTTTCATCTTTTACAGACATTTACTCCCACGCTTATTTCATGTACACATTTAAATGTTATTGATAGTTGCAGTATATTATTAATGTTTATATTATTATTGTTATATATAAAAAGTTTTCAGCCTAACCAAGAAGGAAGTAACTGTTTTAATTGAAATGATGGGGAAAATAGGATAAACATGTGAAATAGCATATATATTTCACATAGTGTGATTACCCTTGGAAAAGGCATGAATCCAACTATTCTCTCTCCATCTATGGGTAAAATAGCAGGGACAGACTGGATTCATTAAGCTTGAAATGGCAACTGATTTAGGAGAAGGAAAACTCTGAATTCAAACCTGTTAAACTTTGCTTAAAAAATTGACATGGTGTCACAACCTGCTTGAAGGGTTGGGTTTATACATTCATGTAAAAATAAAATTTTCTTTTGGTTGACCTGATTTTCTGTCATTTGTTTTCTTGCTTGTTGGATTTCATATAAATTGGAATTGTTCTTCAAAGAGTTTCTTTTTCTCTGAAATTTTTATTTCCTTTTATGTTATTTTTTATTGATTGATTTATTTTTTTATGATGAGTTTTTGTTGTCAACACAATGATTTAGATATCTCTTTTTCACAGCATCAAAAAAAAAAAAAGAAGTTATTCCTGAAATTCTTGGAAAGAAAAGTTACTCAAATTTGTATTCAGTGCATTATACAAAAAAGAAATGATAAAAGTTCAATGTAGTCAAAGAGACGGACTCTTGAAAAATTAGGTTAAATGACAGTAAATTCTTTATCTGCTTTTTCATCCTGATAAAGGTAACCAGTACAATTTTTGGGCTGATGGGATTTCAAATATGCTGACTGTATCCTCTGCAGAAGGACAAGGTCCCTTCCATTAAAAAGGAATACTTTATACGATATAATTGTAAATTATTTGAATTAAGGATAGATACTTGGAGCTTTGATTTTTTATTAAGTATTATTATTAGTTATTTGGAACCATAAAACTGTGTGCATACAAATGACTATTATTGAATAGAAATAATTACTTGAAACCCTATAATTATTAGTATTTGATAGGAATACTTGAAACTATATAACTTTGTGCTAATTATTTATATTAGATAGAATTTTTTTCATATCATATAACTGCAAAAAACTCTTAAGAAACAATTATATAAAAAATGTTAATATAAATGTACAATGAATACAATTTATTTGGCATAAGAAAGCCAAGACTGTTTGACATGCCATTAAAATCAACCAACTAATCAATCAATATTAGCTTATTCTATATTTTCTTGCAAAAAATTATATCATTAATTTAAAAAATTTAACTTAGTTTCTTTATGGAAAATTTTGTGAAGTAAGAACATTCAGCTATTAAAGAAAAATGTTTTAAATCTTATAAATAATTTAACTACAAAATAAAAAACCCTAAATAAATATAAGTGTGCACAATTGCACAATTTTTGTCATGGGTAGTAAGTAGGTTATGGTTTAGAATTTGATTACTCAGGTTCTTAGGGTTATAATTAAAACATTGATAATTCAGTCTCAGAGGTTATTACAATCACAGTATTTTGGCTGTTGTACTCATCAGCCTTCTTTAGGTATCTCTGATAATCAGTGATCTTCAAAGAATTTTAAACCAAACCAGTTATTCGGGTTGATTGTTTTCATTCATCTTTTTCCTGGTTAATTCCTCAAGAGTATGTGTTTAGTAGTCAGGCAGATAGGCGACTGTTGCTTGCTATCAAATATTTCTAAGTAGGACCTGTCAGAAAATGGTAACTGTTGTTTTATGTTTACCTTTGAGCTAATGTTCTTAGGAAAGGCATGAATCCATACCTCCCAGGTAAATACTAGGGCAAACTGGGCTCTTTAACCTTGGTAGAGCACACTGTTTTGAAGACAGAAAACTCTCAATTCAAACCAGCTGTCAAGGTTAGCAAATATATGATTGATTTTAATGGCATATCAACCCACCTAGGGTTATTTCATGACTAAATTTTAGAGAATTGCATTCATTATATGTTCATATTAACATTTTTTATGTAGTTGTTTTTTAAGGGATATTTTTGGCACACAGTCTTATCAAATTGAAATGATTTTTAAACAGATCTATTTGACTCAGATAGGACCCTAAAAGGTACTTTAACCCTGGTCAAAGTGGACCTGGGAATAATGGTAATGAATGTATACTCCACACTCCTCAGATCTCAAAAACTGAGGCCTCACCATCATATATAGTTTAGTGTCATACCCAGGACCCTCTTTTTTGTTTGAGCTCTTGCCCCCTGCTGGAGATACATTCAGTATATTTTAAGCCCTACTGATCTAATATTAGTACTGATTAACTTTATCAATATGAAAAAGCTGATAAAACATCATGGAATTCATAGGCCAAAAAAATAGGAATTAGGTAGTAGAAGTACATATACCTTTGTAGCCTGGATTTTGGTTGAAGAATCCCCATTTCTACATTGCTGTTAAATAAGAAATTACAAAATTTTACATTGTCAGCTATTCTTCAGCAGAAAGTTCAAGGTAGAGGACCCATTGGACATGGGTCACTCAAACAAAAAGATTTGTGCACATTTGAACAGCTAATATAATAAAGTGGTGATGATATATATTTATACAGTAGTGGAAATTATGTATAAGGCACTACACTAAATTGTTAATAATTTTCTTATTACTGCACAAATTCCTCTGAAAATTTGTGTGTGGTACCCAGATCTGATGGGCATTAGTATACATATTCGATTTTATAACAACTTTCAACCAAAAAGTTATTAACAAAACTTCATTTTCGAGAATGGAAATAATTATAAGACAGTTTGAAAATTTTCATATCTGGTTTATTTCAGAATGCCAAAGGAAGAATAAATGCATGCGCAGATTATGAAAAGACTCTTATCATGATTTTAAGCCACGTGAGTCTTATTTAAACATTTCATAATTAAATACAGTCACTGCAAAATGCCTAGGAACTCCCTCCGTTATAAAAATGAAAAAGGACAAATTTCTGCCTATAAACTGAAAAGAAAATCTTTAAGTTTCAATGCAAGAGAACTGTTGAGAGAAATTATCAAAAGGACCATCAAAAAATATAAAGGTCATCCACCTAAAATTACAAATGTAGCCAGATGTTGACTTTTTTAGAAGCTTCTAAAGGACAATCAAGCTTAAGAGATCTGCAAAAATCTTAGAATTTACCCATCACTCCAAAAAGAGTTTGTCAACTTCTCCATAAATCACCAAATCTCGTATATCGAAACAGGAAGACAGCTCCTACTTTAACTGCTAAACACAAGAAGATGTGCGTAGATTGGGTAAAGAAAAAAGTTACAAAGGAGAAATGGGGAACCATGGTGTTTTCTGATGAGAAAAAGTTTAATTTGGATGGGCCTGATAGCTCCCATTGGAGGAAAATCTGTTATGGTTTGGAGAGCTTTTTCTGCATCTGGAAAGGCTGATTTAGTAGTGATGGAAGGGAAACAAAACCCTATTTGATATATCTATGTGTTGGAAAAAAGTATTTTCCCATTTATGAATTGTCTAGATACCAAATGCCATTTTTCAACAGAACAACGCAGTCATACACTCTTCAAAGCTCATGAAAGACTGGTCTAAAACAAAAAATATTGAAGTTTTGGACTGGTCCACTAAGTCTCCAGATTTAAACCCAATAGAAAATTTGTGAGGAGTTTTGTCAAGAAGAGTATACAAGAATAAACGTCAATTTGTAGATAGAGAAACTTTAAAATCTTGCATTAAACAATATTTAAATGAAATTCCATCAGAAACTCTAAAAAAAACTTATTGATTCAATGCTAAACAAGTATGTTGAAGTATTACAATTGAAAGGGAATGAATGTAAATATTAAATTTTGTACAATTTTGCTGTTAAATACAAATTTTCAAAACTGTCTTATATCTATTTCCACCCTTGAAAATGTATTTTTCTTAGTAACTTTCTTAATAACTTTCTTTTGGTGGAAAATTGTTATAAAATCGAATATGTATATTAATACACATTGGATCTAGGTATCACACACAAATTTTCATTGGAATTTGTGTAGTAATAAGTAAATTATTAACAATTTAATGGGGTGTTTTATACTTATTTCCACCACTGTATATAATATTTTTTTCAGATCTGAGGAAGAAAATATTTTCTCAATTTACCCAAAATATTAAAGTATTTTTTCTTGAGCATCAGCATTTTATTCCCAAGCCATTTGGATTTGACTATTAGACTTATAAAAGATTGAGCAGTCAATGGTTGGTTGAAAAACTGGAATTTTTAATGAAAAGGAAACCAAATCTTTCTTTTTTTTTAACAGCAAATTGAGATAAATAAGTTTTTTTGGCTGTAGAATTTTTATTCATTTCTTATTTGATAAATATTACAGTGTTGCAAAGATCAGCCTGAATGAACTGGGGTTGATAATGATCAATTGAAACACAATATTGTGCTTTTTAAATTCAGTCCTAAATAAGCAAAACATATATGAAGACATACATATGCATACAAGGTGTGTTCAAAAAGGTTTGATTTATTTGTTTAATGGCTTATAAACCTCTTATGGGTTATATAATACCAAAATTTTTATTGGTGCAGCTTGGGTCAAATCAGTATGTGTGCATGTGTAAATGAATGAATTAACACCTAAACAGGTTTTATCAATCAATCTATCATTATTATATCACAAAAGAAGCAATAAAAAATGAACTGGTAATATAAGATATCCATTTGTTGAACAAAAATTATTTTTTGGTATCTAAGTGTTAACCGATATTTAAATTATGTATTTGTTTATTAAAGTGTTTATGTGTCAATTCATACCTATCTATCCGATTTAAAACCTGTGTTTTGAAAATGGCATGTTTATGAACAACAGAACATAAACATGGATTAAATCAATGTAGAAATCATCTGATGGATTCAATATTTTGAGCATCTTCGGTTGTGTCTTCATGAGTGCTACAATTTATCTTTATGGGATTTAACAAGGTTAGTTTTCATAATATCAAGCCATTTAAACAATGATGTCAACAGGCTTTTTGCAGATTTGCTTTTGCATTATTTAGATGAAGTTAATATTGGCTGTTGAAGCTTTAATTTACATCACAGTTCAAATGAAGATGGTGTTGGCCATTGAGGTGCAAAATTGTCATACAAGTGTCATGAGAATGAATGGAATTTTAATTGTTAAATAAATTTAAAACTCCTTAAATCCTTGAAGGTTTTTTTGTTTATTTTACTGTTTGTTTTATATCTGGGTGTTTTTGATAAGAATTCAGTAAATGTCTGTATTTACCAACCCCTCTGTACAAGGAGGATGTGATGCAAGGTTAATTTTTAAGACAGTTTAACAGGTTCAAAATTGCAGTTTTCCTTCTAGACCAATTGCCATTTTAAGGTTAAAGACTCCAATCCGTCCTACTATTTGCCCATAGTTGGATTTACTCCTTTTCCAAGAGTATTGGTGCAATGTGAAATGTAAACAGTCTTGTCCATAATTGGAATTGGTGATGTGAGTTCAAATACTGAATGAGGCTGTGTTTTACATGGTACTAATGGTCTTGGGAAAGGCATGAATCTATCTGTTCTTCCCATCAGCTATGAGTAAATAGTTGTGCTGACTGGGTTCTTTAGTTTTGGTAAGGCAACCAGTCTAGAAGGAAAACTCCGATTTCAGACTTGCAGTTCTCTATTCAAAAATTGGCCTTGTATCATAACTTGACTGTGGTGGAGAGGTTGAGTAAACACACACACACACACACATTGTCCTACTGAAAGGTGATACTGCCATTGTTGGTATGAAGGGTGTACCTAGCTAGGAGGTACTTAACAAAATACCTTCAATATGAATGGTAGGACCCAGCGCAGAAGGTTACCCAATTCATCTCACTGATTCCACCAGCTTCATTGTCTTTCCACAATTCATCCTGATGCTGGCTCTTCCCCAAGATAAGGACATATACAAACTACTTTCCACCTTTTTTAGAAGATGGGATTCATTGTATAAAATAAACTTCTTCCCTTGATATAAGGTTCAGTTTTGATACTTGTGTGCTTACTGAAACCATTTTGAGCAAAGGTCAGCATGAGTACTTTGAGTGGCCTGCAGCTACAAAGCTTCATATACAACAAAGATCAATGTACTCTGTTTTGCAATGTATCTTTTCTTTTGCCATCATTAAAGCTATCTGCAATTTGCCTCATAGTTGCTTTTCTTTTGACTTTTACTAAGCAGAAAAACTTGTGTCAATAAGATTTGACCACCGAATGACTTGACAGAGGTTAGTGATTTTCTCTCCTGGTCACTGTCAGTATTGAGTCAAACTGAATGTGAGTACCACACATGCCCTCATATATATAAAATTTTAAATCATAATCCCTTGTAACTCCTTCCATTTGAGAAAAAGTTATAATCTAAAATTCTATATTTTAAAACTGCTCTCTTTTCATACACAATTATTATAATAACATTATATATACTTGTTGCTGCTACCAAATAAACAAAATAAAAACACCTGTGCAGTCAACAAAGTCTTCATTAGATGGTGATTCTAAGGCCCTAATTATATCCTATAATACCACCAAACTATGTTGGTTTTCTGTCACATAATAGGAAAGTCAAATCAAGATGCACTGTTTTTGTAAAATCCTTACTTGCATTAACAACTTTCCAGCAACAAATTCAATGATGTAAGATTTGATTCAACTGAAAAGATGACTTTTCATTACAATGAACTTGAATGACAATAGAATTTTTGTCGAATTGATGAAAAGTAGATTCTCATTCAGGGTAATGATTATCAATCATTATTATCATATATAAAAATTTGTATGTATGTGTGTATGTGTATGGGGTGTACATATAATGTGTGTGTGTGTTACTCAAATGTTTTAGATCATAATTTTGATCTAAAAAACAAAACCATAATTTATTACAAAAATTAATGCATAAAAAGTCTCTTTAATTGTAATCCCCTTGACTCAATTTAATATTGAAAGATGCAAACAGCAAAAAAATGACTGCAACTGGCTGAAAAATAGTTTCCATAACAATGGAGTTAGATTTTAGAATTTAGTGTTTATACATTTAGCATAAATTATGTTTGTTTCCCTTTAAATTAGATTTGCTTTTGAAATAAAATAAATTTGCTTTCAGATGTTATCAACCTCGAGCAAAACAAGTCTGTTTAATTTTTCAAATTGTCTTTCACTAAATTTTATATATATATATATATATATATATATATATATATTTATTGAAGCACTCATAATCAAGTACACCTTTAGCAATTTTTTATAAAAAGTTAATTTTCTTCTGAATCAATTAAACTAGGATTTTATTATTTCTAGTGAAACATAATACAATCAAAATGGATATTATTAGATAATATTTATTCCCAAACTCAACAGCATTGAAACTCTGTTGCCAAACATATATAACAATCCAAAAATAAGTACATCCCTATACAAAACTCTATCTAGTAATTATATTCATTGAAGCAAAGTTTAATTTTCCTTGGTTACAGAATTTCAATGCAGCAGAATTTGGTAATAAATAATATATAGTAATATCCATTTTGATGGTATTATGTTCTATGAAAAATGAAAAATTCCTGGTATCTTTCCTTTGGAATAAAATTAATGTTTTATAAAAAAAATTAATAGGAGTGTATTATTCATTGGTAATAGTGTGTGCACATGTATGTCTTAGGTCTCCTTTTTTTAATGGTATATCAACCTTTGTAGGTTATTTAAGGCCAAAACTATTCTTGTAAAAGAACAGTAATTGCACTACTTAACCCATAGCTGAGTGGTAAGGGGATTCATACATTTTCCAAGGGTATTAGTCCAAAAGTAAATGTTGTAGTGCGACTGAAGTTTGAACTTGCTTATTATGATATCACTGTCCTGCACATTAGCTACTGCACCATTGGATCTCTCCCTGTGTATGTGTACACACACACACACACATATAAATTGATATATATATATTAGGAGTATGCAAATATTTCCAGACAAAAAGCAGTTTTCAATTGTGTATTCAGTCTTTAGTTTTAAAAACTTTTGCACACACACACACACACACACACACACACACACACACACACACACACACACACACACATATATATATATTATATGTGTGTGTGTGTTTGTGTGTGTGTATGTGTAATCTATGTTAAGTGACTAAATATGAAAATCATTCCTTAATACATATGTAATATATATATGTGTGTGTGTGTGTGTGTATATATATATATATATATATATATATATCTAATCTATGTTAAATGACTAAATATGAAAGCTGTTATTTGATATAGACTATATATATATATTTTTTGTGTATATATTTAGTAACAGTGGATGTGTATATATATATATGTATATATATATATATATATACAGACACACACACACATATATATATATATATATATGTGTGTATGTGGTTTGAGTGTGGGTCATGGTTATCTTTCGATGGCTGTTTTTATTCTCATCTATAGAAGGCACTCTTATAGATGAGCAGCAGTAGTTCCCTGATCGAACTGACGATTCTGAGCGTTAAGCCGCAAAACTCACACGTCCTGGACCAGGTTAGGCATTGCGTTTGGCTGTCAATGTGTTTATTCAAATACCTTTACGTCCATCATGCTGCTTCCCGTGTGTACGTAAAAAAAAAAAAAAATTACGAGCAATATTGAACAAGTCCTGGCAGCAACACCCCACGAGGCACCAACTATACGGCCACCTGCCTCCCATCACGAAAACTATCCAAGTCAGACACACCAGACATGCAGGACACTGCTGGAGAAACAGGAACGAGCTCATAAATGATGTACTCCTATGGACCCTCATATATGGCCGGGCAAAAGCAGGATGACCAGCAAGAACATACATACAGCAGCAATGTGAGGATAAGGGATGAAGCCCGAAAGACTTGCCAGAGGCGATGAATGATAGGGAGAAGTGGCGAGAGAGGGTCAGCGATATCCGTGCCTGTGGCACGACATGACGATGATGATGATGATATATATATAGTCTCTGTTTAGGGATGTTTTTCATGATTAGTTTTCTTTTTAAAAAGATTTTTTCCATATTTTTTCAAGTTTAGTTCACTCCTAGCTTCTTGAAAATAAATTTTATTTCTAAAAAAGAAAAAAACCCAGAACAACCCACTGCAATAAAAACAAAAATAGTAGTAAATTAATAAAAATAACCAAAAATAACAACAGGGGAAAAACTAATTCTGCCAAAATGAGGCTAATGTTAAGCTGTTGACTAAGTCTACTGTCCAAGTCTACAGTATTTAGTTCATACATGAAATTTTAATCCCAGACGTCACAACAATTAAAATAAAACCTCAAGCATTTGGAAAAGAAATTATGCCACATCTAAGTATTGTATTTCAAACGAGTTTTTTTTTTTCACTTTATCATATTCAAATTCAATTTTGAATAAGTAAAACATGTACACAGGAAGACATACACAGTGTATGTTCAAAAAGATTTGGTTTAGTTTATTGTAAACATTTGATTCAAATAGAAGTAGAGAGAGAGAAAGGTTTAGTTTGGTTTATTTGCTTAATAGCACATCAATTCCTTATGGGTTACTTAATGCTGAAATTTGAAATATGATAATTAAGGAGAAGAGAGAGAAATAAAAAAGGGGTGGATAGTGTGAAATTGAAAAAGAGAGGAGAAAGAAAAGAAAGGAAAAGAGAGAGGTAAATTGAAGAGGAGGGAGAGAAAGAAGAGGGTGAAAGAAAGAAAAAATGAAAAGAGGAGAAATAGAAAGAGGAAGAGAGAAAGAAAAAAAGAAGAAGGAGAGAGAGAGAGAGAGAGAGAGAGAGAGAGAGAGTTCTAGGTTGGTGTATTTGTTTAATGGCACATCAACCCATCATGGTTTATTTAATGCTGAAATTTGATTCATTTGTAAATGATAGAGAAGATAGAGAAATAAAAGAAAAGACAGAGAGAAAAAGAAGAGACAAGAAAGTGATAAAAGAGAAGACGAGAGAGAAATTGAAGATAAGAAGAGGGAGAGAGTAAGAGAAGAGGAGAAACAAAAAGGTTGGGTTTGATTTAGTTGATTTGTTTAATGGCATATCAAACTCTTATGGATTATTTAAGGTTGAAATTTGATTCATTTCTAAATGTTTATAATAGAGAGAGAGAAAAAAATAGGTGAGTGAAAATGGTTTGGTTTATTTAACAGCATTTCAACATCTTATGGGTTATTCAATGCCAAAATTTTATTGAAATAATCAGTGGGATTCAAAAAATCCTAACATTCTAGATCAATGAAGACCTGGGAGTAATGACAATGAGAGGCACTCCAGAACTGGACCCTTACTATTGGATGCAGTTTAGTGTGATACACAAGACCCCTTTTCCTACCAACCTCTCACCAGGGCTTAGAATATACTGACTGTATCCCTTGCAGATAGGTAAGACCTTCCTCTAAAAAGAATCCAGGGTATGACACTAAACTGCATCTGATGCTGAGGCACCAGTTCTTAATGTCTGAAGTGTGTGGAGTATACCTTCATTGCTATTACTCGCAGGTCCACTCTGATCTAGAATCGTAATACTTATTAGGGTCCCGTTTATGGGTCAAATAGATCCATTTAAAAATTATTTGTATTTGATTGGACTCTGTGCAAAAAGAAACCAAAAAGAAACAACACAAAAAATGAAAATATGAACATACAATGAATGCAATTTCCTAACATCATGGCATTCTTTTTCACTCTAGAGGAGTTAAAATGCCATTAAAATCAATCAAACCCCCTTTTCTGATGAGCTCTTACCCCTCTGCTGAGGATACAGTCAGAATATGCTATGTTATATTGACAGGGGTGTTTTAAAAAAAAAAGCAACTTTAACACAAGGTAATTTTTTTTAAAGCAGAGACATTACGAGAGTGTATATTGTTGTACATTTTGCTTTTAAAAGGTCACACACACCTGACATTTATGCTGGGTAGTCTGTTTAGGAAAAATAAACCAGCTCAGTTCCAGGGGGCCTTCTCATCAAGCAGCACCTGCTACTTCATCTGGTGCCTGAGGTGTCTCAAAAAAGAAACTGATACTATTTTTGGTACCCTGTCCCAAGAGGTTTGCTTCTTATGTGATTGCCACTTTAAACTGACCTTGTGTTAAATTCCAGCATCATAGGAGGTGGATAAGCACATGCATACATGTGCCTATACACAAAGACATACATATATACATACTTTGTAAAAAGCACAATTTTCTCTACTAAAATTTTCAAAAAATTTTCCTACTATTCGAGTTTCACAAATGTTGATCATCAGGTAAGTAGCAAAATAAAATATCTAAGGAAGTAACTATTTTCCAGTTTAAAAATTTCCACATTTAAATATTTTCATTATCTGATGATTGTCATTGGTAAATAGTAGTAAAATTTTATGATTTTTTATAATTAATATTTATTGTATACTGCTGAACATTTTTTTCAGTTTTTACTTGTCATTTTCTTATCATGATTTTAAAACAAGTACATACATATATATATATATATATAAAATGGTCAGTATCAAGAATATTCTATTCAGAGCTCCTTTATGCAGACTAGCGGCTATGATTATATAATATCCATTCTTTGTCATTTCTCAACTCATTTTAAAGCTAGCCCAGTCAGTGGGGCTTAGAATACACTAGATGTATCCTCTGCAGAGAGGTAAGACTTTACCCAAAAAAAGGGATATCCTGAATATGATACTAAACTGCATCTGATGATAAGAACTGAGTTCTCAAGATTTGGGGAGTGAGGAGTAACCCTGAGTTGACATTACCTCCAGTTTCATGTTGACCCAGACTGGTACTACCTGTTAGGGTCCCATCAACAGGTCAAATAAATCTGTTTGAAAATTATTATTAATATTGGTTAGGATTACATGATATTATATAACTGTAAATTATTTGTTTTAATAACAGGATCCAAGCATTGTAACACAGATCAAAGAAGGCTGGTTGGTTTAGTTTCTGCAACATTGTAGTAAGCAAATTGGACTTTCCATTGCAGTACTATGTTCACTTTTGGACTAATACCCTTGGGAAAAATATGAACTTTCTTATCCCCACCCCTGAAGCTATGGGTTAAATTGCACCACAGCTGTTCTTCTATAAAGATGGTCTTGGCATTGAATAATCCATAAAGATTGATATGCCATGAAACCAACCAACCAACCAACCAACCAACCAACCACATATTAGTATTAGATTAGAATATTGGAAACCATACAGCTGTGTGAAAATTATTTGTATTTGATTGGAATACTTGATATCATATAACTGTGTGCAAAAACCTTTTAAGAAACAGCAACACAAAAAATGAAAATCCAAATGTATAAGGAATACAATTCCCTAAATTCTTGGCATAAAATAATTCTAGACAGGTTTCATGCCTTAAAAATAAGTCAGTAATTTTTAAGTTGACACAGTACTGTGTTATTGTCTTTAGATAGAGTGAGGCAAAAAATAAGATGTATGCAGGGATCCTGACCTTGGGTGGCAGCAGAGGAGGCGGAGGCGGAGAATCAGACTAGGTAAAATATTCTAATATGTTTGTGAAACTGGTTGAGTGGACCTGGTAAATATTATTTTTGCCTATGTTTGTAAGTATCTATTTATCTACATCAGTATTTATATCTATATACCTCAGTCTGCTCATATCTATCTATCTATCTATCTATCTATCATGTAGCAGCCCTCAACATTATCCTAGTATTTAGTGTAAGACAAAATATAACTCTTTCAAGTTATTGATCAATCAAAATAGTCTAATTGATTTCTGAATTTCCACTCTTAACATAAAAATCAAGTCTTCCTTGTTGAAATGTATTCCCTTAAAAATCAAATAAAGATCATCATTATCTCATCATGTCGCACTATCAGCATGAATATCCTCAACCCTCTCTCACCACCCCTCTCTATCATCCATTGCTTCCGGTATGTCTTCAGGGCACAGAGCTGCTGTATGTAGGTTTGAGCTGGTCGTCCTGCTTTTGCTTGTCCATGTGAAGGGGTCCACAGGAGTACATCACTTATGAGTTTGTTCTTACTTCTCCAGCAGTATCCAGCACGTCTGGTTCGTCTAACTTTGATAGTTTTTGTGATGGGTGGTTGGTGGCTTCTTGTGTAGTTGCTGTCAAGCTTTTTCTCCATACATTTAGTTAGCGTCCATGTAGTGCATCCATATAGTAGTATCGACATGACCGATGCTTGGAAGAAACTGCGCTTCATTTTATCGGTCAGGTCTGACTTCCATATGACTGATAGCCTATCAATAGCTGTTCATGCCTTTGCTAGTCACATGTCGATGTCTGTCTCAGTTGACGAGACACTACTTCGTAGGTAGGTGAACTTGTCAACTAGTTTCAGAGAGCTACCGTTTAGTGTGGAGATGTTGCCTACACAAACAAAGATAAAAATTCATATCAACTGATTTCAAGAAAAATTGAATCTATATACAAGTGCACATGTGTTTAATTGTAAATCTTGATTTTTTTTTTGCTGTATTTTTTGTTTTCTTTTTTAAACTGAATTTTTCTATTTTGATATAGAGAAACGTTTTATGCATGAAGACAAAAAATTTTCTACATTTTTCTTTTATTTCTATGCTTTCCAAAATGGAAAAACAGAAAACTTCTCATCTTGGCTGACAAGCTTTTGTACATCATGTGTTCCTAATGCTTAAATCTGATAGTCATGTATTTTTATTAAAAAATAATGCATTCCATCGGTGGGGCTTAGAATATGCTGACTGTATTTCCTGTCGAGGGGTAAGACCCTCCCCACCCCTAATGAAAAGGAGCATCATGGCTATGACACTAAACTGTAAAAATGCATTACCAATGATTTTTACCATAAAAAGCACTGCTGCCAAAGTCACAATAATAGTTGTCATAATCGATGTATAAATTAGTATTTCATTCTTAGATTACAAAATTAAAGGCTGCAATTTCAAGTATCCGACTAATATTATTAAATTTTTAATAAAAGCTGAAGATGAATTTCATAATGTCTTCAATCAAATTTGTGGGTTTTTTTTTAAGAAAGATATCCTGTAACTGACACAAGCTTTCAAAAAAGATTCCTAATAATAATGCCAAACTGTTTCTCTGACACTCAGAAATCCCTCATCATGTGAATCTAATTTTATGAGTCAATGTTCAGCATTTTCCTACCAAATCAAGCAAATATTAGGATGCAATCACTTTGTTTCTAGGCACAATTACTTGCTAATCATGCCTATTGGGTAAAAAGCAAAATTAAATTTTCTAACTAAATATAATTTGAATGAGTATTGTTCCATTGTGTTCCAGAGAAACTGACAACAGGATTATTATTTGCAAAGATATAATAAGCAGATAAGAGTACGAGAAAAAAAAAAGTTAATTAAAGATGACACTTGAAGATTCTGAAGTTGAATTTGAATTATTATAATTAGAGTTTAAAAGTTAAATTATTAAAATTTGAATATTTTTAAATCCAGAGGTGAATCAAAAGTTTTGCAATATTTTGGTACATACTTGTTTGTAGTGTGTATATCATGTGACCAAAGCAGTTGAAGCCATGGAAGGCACCTGCTTTGATTAGTAATGTCATGTTAGTTGGTGCATTGACAAATATGAAAGCTGCACAGATGAACAGAGTTTAAATTGGGAGTTTATACTTTACAAGTTCCAACTGAGCCATAAGCAACCAAAAACATTCATTGTGCAAACAGTGAAGGCACAGTTGATCACAGTACAGAAATCTGATGGTTTAAGTAATTTCACTCAGGTTGTGAGATCCTCAACAATCAAGAAAGGTCATGAAGGCCCCAAACCATTGATTTTGAGGGTGTGTCCCAAGCAAATCTGGTGAGTAGCACTTAGAGAGTATCAGGCAAGTTCAGCACCTTACAGTCCTGTTTGGTTGGTTCCTTTCACAACCTCAATAAAAGCATCAGGAGCTGCTGAAATTGTGCTTTATGTTACCAAAATACTGCAAAACTTTTAACTCCACCTAGTATCTTTAATTGATGGTTGCTATGTTATTTCTAATTATTTGACTCATAATGGAATGGTAAATAGCATATTAGAAATGTATTTTCATGTCTGTATTCTGACATGGGCTCTGATAATGTAAATCCAATTCCTTTTTAGATTTTGTGTCAATCTCTCCTGTAATATTTTAAATTCTACAGAATGTTGTATTGTTTAAGGATTACAAAAGTGTCTATGTAATTATTGTGATATGTCATTTTAATTTCAGCATTATACTGCTTATATGTGGTCTAACCTAGATGTTGAGATATCATTAGATACAACTACCTTAAATACTGTAGTGACATATAGATATGTGTGTGTGTGTGTGTGTGTGTGTGTGTGTGTGTGTGTGTGTGTGTGTGTGTGTGTGTGTGTGTATATTTGAACTGACTCAGTGAGATAAATAGATAGATATAAGCAAGCTGACATTGTTAGATATGAGTAGATAGATACATAGATAGATAGATATAAATAAGTTGACATATGTATGCAGATATGCAGAGATAGATAGAGAGAAGCACACTGAGATAGATAAAGAATGCTCAACACTGATGATAAAGTGTTCATATATCAAAGTTAGTAGAGTGCAAATACAAGTCAGTAGTGCATGGTGACTGGAAGTTTCTCATCTTTGTGAACATAAAAATAAAAAATAGATATATAAAATAAATGAACAAATAAACAAGAATAAATAAAAAATGATAAAAACCAAAAAATATCAACAACAAACAAACAAACAATGGGTGAAATGACTATATAGTAGGGGCTCGATTTACAATGCACTTTTAATGCTAAACTGAACCTTGGTTTTGTGTTCACTTTTCAGGTAATAGATGTGATAAAAGAAAGAGATAAATCATCATTTTCTTAATAAAATCTCTTAAAGAAATTGTCACTTAGATTTTTAAAGATGATATCAGGTGTTTATTTGCAAATCATGGCATTAACATTTTGAATTACTATATTATTAACATTATTGGTTTGGTTTCTTTGTTTAATGGCATATCAATCTTTGCGGGTTATCTCATGCCAAAGCCATCCTTGAAGAAAGACAGTAACAGTATTATTTAAGCTATAGCTGGTGGGAGGATAAGGGGCTTCTTACTTTTCCCAAGGGTATTAGTTCAAAAGTGAACATAATAGCATGACAAGGTTTGAACTTGCTTACTGTGATGATCCAGTCCAGCACTTTAGCCATGAAGCTACAGGGACTCCACTCACCAGCATAAGTAGTAGTTTCATTTTGGGAAGTAAAACATCAAAATAATCTTGGCTGAATAGATTTTAAAAATGTCCATAAGAAATGGAATCAGCATCCCAAATGCAAATCCTGGATGAGATTGTGTTTCACTTCACACTAATGTCCTTGGGGAAAGATATGAATCCATTTGTTCTCCCTTCCCCAAGCTACAGGCAAATATTAGAGCAGACTGGGTTCTCTAGCCTTAGTTAGGCAACCAGTCAAGAAAAAGGAAAAACTTTCAATTCATAATGGCTTTACTCTGCTTAAAAATTGACCTTGTGTCGTATCGGTTGTGGAAGGGTTGGGTAAATGCATGCAGTTTAAAAGATTTTCAGAGAAGACTGACAATTCCTGAAATCTGGTTAAAATTGTGGTGGCATCCTGGTACAGATGGACATTTTGGGAATTATAATAAGCTTTATTCACCAATGTTTATGTGCCTGTTTTTTATTCATTATATATATATATATATATATATATATAACCAAGTGTTCTTTTATCCTGACATCTTGCCAATTTTTTGCTTTCTCTTAGAAATAACTTAGTTAATCTATTTATATCTGAAAGTACTTCACATACCAATGACTGTTCTCTTTTTCTTTACTTCTTAGACAACAGGAATATTGTTAGCCATTGTATAAAAATAAAAATGATTAAACTAAACCAAAAAATCAAATAGCACTGAACAAAATTTAAACAAAGAAGCAAGTAGAAAATAATAAATAAAATAAAATAAATAGATAAAAAATAATCAGTTTTTACGAAGAAGTTTGGCAACATTAGAACAGTGACCTTCAATTCTTTTATTTATTTATTTTTTGGGGGGGATGAGGCTGCGTTTATTGAAAATGCATTTTGCACTTGCCTGCATTTCCACCTGCCAAACATTAGGAACAAGCCGCTGCACATGTCCAACAAACACTCACTTAATTTCCTTTGAAATGCAATCAGAAACTATTTATTTATTTTTTTTATTTTATTGTGCAGCTATCAAATGAATGAGAATAAGCTTAAAAGAAATGATGTAATATTTAATCTGAAAGGAAATATTTTCATTATTTTGTGAATGATTCAGATGAGAATCCTTCTCTTTGTTGTTTAGATCACATTATATATATATATATATATATATATATATATATACACACACACACACACACACACACACACACTTATTAGGCCTTCCCAAAAGGGTAGTGAGGAATTGGTTTGGTTTGGTTTGGTTTGGTGGCATATCAACCATTATAGGTTATTAATACCAAATCTGTTTTCTATACATAGAAACAGTTCTATTTCAAATAATTCAGTTTAGCATAAGTACACAGTTTAAATGTCAAAAATGGTTCTTTTTCAAATGATTCAGTTTAGCGTAAGTACACTGTTTAGTTTTATTTAATCTAGAAGGACTCTATGAGGTGCTACCACTTTGGGCCAGAGTGTAACTGGGAGTGATGGCAATAAAGGGATACTCTGGATTCCCCAAAGCTCCAGCATTACTGGAGCCTCACCATCAGATTGAGGGAGTTTTAACCCTCTGCAGAGATGCATTCACTGTATTCTGCTGTCCCAGCTGACTAGGCTCGGTGAAGAATTGAGATCAAAAGATTATATATATATATATATATATATATATATATATATATATATATATATATAAGTCCAATTATTGAAATAAATTTATAATGGATTAATATCTGTTGTGTTTTACTTGATATTAATGATATATATATATATATATATATATATATATATATATATATTGATTAATATCAATGTTGTTTTATGAAATTAATCACTTGCTTTAGATGTCAAAAACATTTCCCTGCAAGATTATACCTATCCCATGTACACTAGATTTCATGTGCCTTCAATTCTGCAACTTATCCTGAGTAAACCTTGCTCTGAAAAACCTTCAAAATTTGAAGTTAACAGATGTTTTTACTCGTCCATTTAACCTTTTCTCTACTAATTCTGACTGTACTCAGATTTCTTTGAACACGTAATCAAAAATTTGCATTTCTGTTGAACTGCAGTCATTCAAAATGTTGGCGATTACATTTTTGTTGATAATTTTTAAATTTAACTTACATTTGTTTTCATATGTTCTTAGGTAAAATGTAATTACTTTTCAAATGCCCTACTACAATTACTATGAGGATGAGTCAAAAGTTTTGCAATGTTTTGGTAATGTGGAGCACAATTTGGCAGTTCCAGATTTTGTTTGTCAAGGGGATAAACCTTACTGATCTGTAAGATATTGAGCTTGTCTGATAAACTCTGAATACTATTTGCTGGATTTGTCTCTATGGTTTGGAGTACAGCCTCAGAATCCACAGTTTTAGGTTTACTTGACCTTTCCTGATTGTTAAGCTTCTTGCAACCCAAGTGAAATTTCTTGAACCATCTGGTTACAGTATTGTGATTAACTGCAACTTCATTTTTTGCTCAACAAATATATTTGGTTGTTTCCACTGTGTTATGACCCAATTTGAATCTTATGTAGTGCTTATCAGTTATTTGTTCAATTCTATGTCAATCTTTGTTGACATAAAATTATTGCTGAAATGAGTTGCAACAAAAACATTTTTTAAACCAACCAAAATTGAAGATGAAAGAAAATACTTGTCAAAACTTATGACTGACATTACTTTATCTAAGAACAACAAGATAATGATTACAAAAAGCTGTCAAATAAGAAAATTGTGTGGTAACATTATCCAAAGTGAAAGAGTGGGTTAAACTTGGTTTGGATTTTTGTTTAAAGGCACATCAACCTGTTATGGTTTATCTAATGCTCAAATTTTAATCATTTGTAAATTGAATTATAAATACATTTTTCATTTTCAATGTTCCATCGCACTTATCAAAATTTGCACATTTTTAATTTGCCCATAATACAGGTCTGCATTAAAAAATTTTTTTCCAAAGATCAAAGGTTTATCAAGTGATATATGATGACCAATTTATGCTGAATTCAAAAATACCATTCATTCTGTTTGGTCAGGTCTGGTTTTTAAGATGTGCTTGAATACTTCCCAAGTTGTACACAATAATAACACTTATATAAAAGCCTGTGGACTTTATTTGTCACAATTGTTTATGGGTGCCTGATGTTTAGTATAGCATATAATGTTATATGTGTACTTAACTACAGTGTACCACTCTACTCATTAACATCCACATACCTGGAGGAGGTGAGGCTTATCCCTCTGCTTAGAATGATTTTAATGTACTGTCTCCAGTGTCAACAACAAGCTGAGTGCTGATTTATTTTTTTTCTCTTTTCAGCTTGACATTTGTATTCCTCTTAGAATGGATCGGAAAAATCCTGACAGGTTCTGTTATATTTGTGGTAATGTGGTTCTTTCTAACTCTCAAGCAAAAATTATCTATTTTGTGAAAAAGACATAGTGTAATTACTTTGGAGTCAAACTAGGGGGAATCAGGATAAGCCATTCACTCCCTACGTTTGCTGTAAAATGTGTGGAGAACTTGAGGGATTGGAGGGAATGGTAAAAGGAAGAGTATATGCCATTTGCCATTCCAATGGTCTGAAAGGAAGGAAAAAATCACATTATGGATTGCTATTTTCGCATGATAAATCTAAAAGAAATAAATCACAAGAACAAGCACCATGTCCAAATCCCTACTGTTCTTTCTGCCATCAGACCAATCCCTCATGGCCCAGACCTTCCTGTTCTGGAGCCTGATGGTAACATGCTCTGATTTCAAACATAGTAACATAACTTGTTGCTGGGGATGATGTATGCAAGACAGAAGAGGATGATCAGCCAGTATCTTTGACACAAGCAGACCTCAACGACCTGACATGAGACTTGAACCTTTCAAAGGAATCTGCTAAGCTGTTGGGCTCACATCTCAAAGAGAAACATCTGTTGGCACCAGGAACAATATTTTACTGGTATTGAAACCATGAGAGGATTAAGACAGTTTTTCATCATTGGTTTATTGCAACAACATTGCTGGATTGATTAAATCAACAGGCTTAGAGTATGATGCTATGGAATAGAGACTTCTTATTGACTCATCCAGCAGAAGTCTCAAAGCAGTTCTTTTACATAATGGGAATAGTTTTTCATCTATCCCTATTGGGCATTCAATACAAATGAAATCATTTGCTGTATGTATTTAACTACCAGGAGTACAAATTGTTGATCTGTGGAGATCTTAAGGTGGTTGGATTGGTCCTAGAGCTTCAAGGTGGGTACACAAAGTATCCTTCTTTTCTGTGTCTCTGAGATATCCAGGCTGATGACCAATGATATGTCAGACAAGAGTGGCTGTTAAGGCAAGGGTTAAAACTTGGCTCACATAACGTTCAGTCACACCTTCACATTGACCTGAACAAAATATTGCTTCCACCCTTACATATCAAGTTAGAAGTAATGAAGAACTTTGTGAAGGAAATGGACAGGGAAGGTAGTGGGTTTGTTTTTCTCCAGGAGATATTCCCATAAATAAGCACAGAGAAACTCAAGGCTGGTATATTTATTGGCCCTCAAATAGGAGAACTCATGAAGGAACCAATGTTTGACAAAGTGCTGAGTGAAGCTGAACTGTCTGTCAGGCAGTCACTGAAGTCAGTTGTTACAAACTTCCTGGGAAACCACCAGAGAGTGGAATACGAGAAAGAGATTGAAGAGCTACTGAAGAGTTTCTGCTAACTTGGGGCATGAATGTCAGCCAAACTGCACACATGGACTACTTTCCAAAGAACTGTGGAGATTTAAGTGAAAAGCAGAGTGAGCACTTTCACCAAGGCATTTGCATTATGGAAGAGTGTTACCAAGGCCGGTAGGATGTAGACTTTCTTGCAAACTACTGATGGTGTTTAAAACAGGATGCGGTGCTTGCTGAGCACAGGAGGATATCCCTGAAAAGACCTTTCATCCATGAATAGCTTCTTGTGTGTATTTTCAGTTTACTATGGTACAATATGACTTTTCTGCAAATATATCAGCCCTAAATTTAGCATTATTTGTTTAATTCAACAAGAAAATAGAGATATAACACTCTTCTATACATTTCAAGTAAGAGGTTGTATCTTAAAAATTTAATTTGATTAGAAAAACTGCCTTAAAATCAGCTATTATATATTCAACCTTGAAAACATCACAGCCCTGTGTAACCATTTGTTTGCACACAGTTATTTAGTCTCAAGTATTCCTATCTAATACAATTAATTTAAACACAATTACATAGTTTAAACTAACTTTTCCTATTTAATAATTATCATTTACTTGTACACAGTTATATTGTTTCTAGTATTTCTATCAAACACCAATACTTTGCAAGCAATCATATGGTTTCAAGTAATTAATATATATTGGATAGTAAGCAATTATAGCTTCAAGTAACTATTCTTAATATAAATAATTTGCTTACGATTAAATTGTTTCTAGTATTCCAATCTAATATCGATAATTCTATTTAATAATAATCATTCATTTGCACTCAGTGATAAGGCATGAAGTAATTCTATCCAAATCCAATAATTTTCAAACAGGTCTATTTGACCCATTCATGGAACTCAAACAGGTAATGTCACTCCAGGTTAGAATGAATCTTGGTATCATGGCAATGAAGGGATACTCTACACTCAGAGCTCCAAAACTGGAGCCCCATCACGAGTTGTAGTTTGGTGTCATAGCCTGAATATTGCTACTGAGGGAGTCTTATCTATCTATAGAGGATTCATTTGGCATGGTCTAAGCCATACCAAAAGGGAATAGAAATGAACTCATTTTTGGGTTAGTGCATACTCATATATTTGGTTATAGATTTCCAGTGCTGTAGAGGTTGATAATAATATCTAATGATATCAGTTTAGATTGTATAATGTTCCATTAGAAATAATGAGATCTTGGTATCTTTGGCTTGGGACAAAATGAGGTTTTTATAAAAAGTATTAAGTTTGCATGCATAAGTGCAAATGTGCCGTTGAGTATATATATATATATATATATATATAGGTAAAATGGTAATCATCATAGGAAATAGATATGGCTAACAGAGTTCAAAACCTGGATGAGGCTGTTTGCATTTTTATATAGTTTTATTATCCTAGGGGAAAGTATGAATGCAACAATTCTTCCCCCAGTTATGAGTAAATATTAAGGTAGATTGGGATCTGTAACATTGGTATAGCAACCAGTCTAGAAGAAGGAAAGATCTGAATTCAAACCTGTTAAACTCCACTTCAAAATTGACTTTGTGTTGCATCCTATTCATGAGAGAGGAGTGAGGTAAATAAATATATAGATACATATATGAATATATGTACTTTATTTTGTTATTTACTGAAATCTTTGTGATTTATTACATTATATATATATATATATATATATATATATATATATATATATATATACACACACCCACACACCAGATATGTAGATTACGAGGTCACTTGATAATCATAGTTGTCAGTCATGAGTTTTTACTCTGCCTTACATTTTTTATAATTGCTCTATATTTTTGTGTTTTGAGCATTATAAAGATTTTAAGATTTAGAGTCACTTTAAGTATCAAATTTTAACCATTTCATATATTTATATAAAGTAAGAGTAATTAGTAAAAGACATTTTTGCTACTACAATTAGATTTCGGGTAAGTTTTGTAAGTTTATTACCAAGAAAGTGTATAAAATTTACAATGATTCTAATTTTAATTGCAGACACAAAAATCCTGTTCACGAGTTTAAATACATGTTGCTTGAAACAATATACTAGAAAGTCAGAATGGCCAATTTATTTTAGACGAAACAATTATATACTCAGAATGAAATCAATAGATGATAATAAACTGCTTCCTATGGAAGAACATTTTTGCTCAATAGACCATAGCTTCATCAGAGACACAAAATTCAGCATAATAGAAAGGATTAAATAAAAAAGTATTAGATAACATGATAATGATACAAGAATAACTTAAAGTCTCAAAATACAGTTTCCAAATGGTCTTCACAGCACATGAAACAACTTGAAAATATTCAAGATAATGGTAAACAAGGATATGCAGAATATCCAATAAATATTATACAGTCAAAACATTATTATATATTATCTTTTACCAAGTATATATATATATATATATATATAGTGATCTCATCGAGTTTGTTTATGCTGTTGAACATATTTGTGCTCCACATGAAACTTTGAGAAACTCACTCAATGAGATATTTTAGGTTTTAGTCCTGCTCTGCTATAGTGGCATTGTGCATTTGTAATGAAACTTTTCAGATTTGCATTTTATCTCCTTTTTTTTCTCTGTCTGTCTGTCTTATATATTTTGAAGAGTGTATATTTAGGCAGCAAGTTATTATTCAAGCAAGTTTTGTTAAAAACGATGGAACATTGTTTATTATTTTTAATTTTATTTTTTTCAAGACTTCTTGTTTTTTTTCTAGTGTCAGGATCTAAATGGTATTGGAATTGTCCCATATCTTCTGCCCAAGTGCTTTCGACCATGCTTTTGATCATCATCAGGGGTAGAGTAGTTTTGAGTTGACTGTTGAGTTTTTACTGTTTTAATGATTGGTAGTGTTTTGTTTTGAAGTTGTCGATTGGAATGTTTTCCGCATTTTGTTTTAAAATGTTTGGTCGGAAAAAGGTTTACTATTAGAGTTAGTGATTTTCAGTTATTAAAAATATTTAATATGTTGGTGCCTATGTTAAGTGCTATTTTATTTATGTTTTTTTTTAAAATCTTTTATGCATATTGCTTCTAGGATTTGTAATCGTTTTTTATAATTGTTTTTATATATAATTATTGTATTATCTGTGAGAATCTTCCTTACAGTGGAAGATGTAAGTTGGTTAGTGCTATTATTGTGTTTTATAAGAAAATGTTGTATGTTGCTATTTTCAGAAAGGTGATTAGTTAGACAATGAGATAAT
Organism: Sepioteuthis lessoniana; assembly: GCA_963585895.1. NCBI lineage: Eukaryota > Metazoa > Mollusca > Cephalopoda > Myopsida > Loliginidae > Sepioteuthis > Sepioteuthis lessoniana. Next base: position 433,759 of record OY757933.1, read on the forward strand.
GTTGTGGTTGTATAGCCAATGTAAGAATTCTTTTTGTTTTTTGGGAGGCACTCATGAAATGCACATATAAATTTATAAATTTTATTGGTTTGGTTTTGGTGTATTTTAGCAGAGTTGGTGTTATTCTTAACAATATGGTTTGATGTTTTAAATTTAGTGCAGTAAATGATAAGTTTTATTTGTTTCTGTTTTTTGATAGGTTTAATGTGTCTCTTTATGATATTGGTTATTACTTGTTTGTCTAATTTGTAGTTATAGTGCATTTGATTTCTGTAATATAGATTAATTCTCACAGATAAAACAATAATTATATATAAAAACAATTATAAAAAACGATTACAAATCCTAGAAGCAATAGGCATAAAAAATAAAAAAAACAAACATAAATAAAATAGCATTTTAATATCAAATATTTTTAATAACTAAAAATCACTAACTCTATTAGTAAACCATTTTTAAACCAAACATTTTAACACAAAACACTGAAAAACGTTCCAACTGACAACTTCCAAACAAAACACTACAAATTATTAAAACAGTAAAAACTCAACAGTCAACTCAAAACTACACTATCCCTTATGATAACCAAAAGCATGGTCGAAAGCCCTAGGGCAGAAGATATGGGACAATTCCTATACTATCTAGATCCCAACATTAGAAAAATAACAAGAAGTCTTGAAAAAATAAAATTAAAAATGGTAAATAAACAGTGTTCCATCATCTTTAACAAAACTTGCTTGAATATATATAATTTTATAAGAAAATGAAGACAATATAAAAAATTAAATTGACACTTTTCCCTATAAGGATAGCTTTATCAGATATGAAATTTTTTTTGCAAAAATGAAGTCTACATGAGACAAGGCAGGGAAATATGCTGTTTAAAATTTAAAAAAAAAAATTCTTTTCTACATATATTGTGTATCCTGTAAGTTTTGGACATTATATGAGATGTATTGTTTCATTTTTTGTTACTTGCTTTCAGCAGTATACACATTCCTTGAGTATTAATTTGGTGAAGACAGGGAGTGGGGATATCTTGTAGAAAGCTGGCTTTTCTTTCTTTCTTTCACACTCATAAGAACCCATAATTATGCTGTCTTTCAACAAGGAAAATTGACTTTTTTTTTTAATGGGTAGCTATATAGTCGTGTATTTCCTGTGCAAACTGTGTTATATATATATATATAAACCAACACTGTCTTTTTATATGTATAACTGATACTGGAATGCAATGAAAGTGTTTACATATGAAATCTTCTTCAGTTTTATTAATGGTTTTAAATTTGTATTTTAAGTTTTTACCATAAATAAGAAAAGGAAGACAATTTGTAAAATAGAATAGAAAATAAAAAAGCCAGTGCACTTCTTTCCCTCTTGTCACTGAGAGACTTAAAATAAAGATAAAATCCTGTTTCCGATGATGCTATCCTTATAGGTAAACATGTCAAATTAATTATCCATATTGCCTTCCTTTCCTCATACTGTTAGATTTGATTCAACACCTTACCCATATAAAATCATGTACTGCTGCAAAAACAATGGTGTGCTGTCCAACAGAGATTTTATCAAATGATGACAATATGGTTTGCTATGCTTGTGGGGCTGAAGCATCATTACCTCTAACCCAGAGTGGCCCAGTAGTACCTTATGATGCTAACAGACATTGTTTATTTTGTGTCACAGTGGGAAAAGGCCAGGTGATTCCTTTCTCAGTTTCTGTACAATCATATCAGAAAAACTATATCTAAACATGAATACTACAGCATTATGAAGGTTGATATGTATATATAAAAAATATGTTTGTGTGAATATTTATATATCTATACACAGACCCTCATACAAAAATAAACAAATATATATATATATAGACATGCATTTATTTCTTTATTCAAATGTCTTCAGGTATTTATTCGTATATGTGCGTATGTATGTTGTAGAGATATCACAGGAATATATCTGGTCAGAGACATGTATACATGTACATATATATATATATATATATATACAGTTAGGATTGCATAGAATCATCTTTTATGATCACATAGACAAGAAACTATCGCCAAGTGCCATTGGCTTTATGTCTATGCTGTCCTAACTTATGCTCTATCACATATATCATTAATTTATATGTGTAAGTAAATAAAGATATAATATGCATGCAGTTATGTACAAAAGAGAGTATATATATATATATATACACACACATACACGCATATATATTTGCATGTAAATATGTGAATAAATAAAAACATATATTCATATTTAAGTTTAATGGGTTTATTAAAGTATAAACTTATACCATAAATGTATGTAATGGTGGTGGTATTTTTATTATTATTGTTGATAATCATATGTATACATATTGCTGCAAACAAAACAAATGTTGTGCAGCCAACAAAGCCTTTATCAGATCATGACTCTGGGGTCAGGCATAGTTTTGAGGTCAATTCATCATTACCATAAGCCTAGAACATACTCACAGTATTTTACAATACCACAGGAATTTTTTTAATTTTCTGACACATCATGACAATGCCAGATCAAGATGCAGTCACTTTGTATGATCTTTTATTTTAGTCAAAAATTTCTGGTAACAAAGTGTTGATTCAATGATGCAAGATTTCGATTAACTGACAATAAGACACTGAAAATGAAGGAAATTAGAATTTCTGTGAAATTCACATGTATAGTCAGTGTACAAGATCTTATTAAGAAATTGTTTATTCATTGATGTTAATTTGAATGGTACGATGAGATGATAATGTCATTAGAAAGTTGAGATAATATTCTTTGTAGTACAGGTTGAAATGACTGATTTGAAAACTGGTAAATTATACCAATAATCAAAGTAATCCCATTTAGTATGTGGAATTCCTGACTTTGGATTCCTTCAATCAATTTACAATCTCAGTATAAGATTTACGCTTTTATCAATATAGGTGACCAATTTCATTGAGATAGCTCTGCATTGTTTTCTGATGTGATGATGTTATTCTAACCCCATTTTGTAGATGCATATCCTGTTCCTTTGAATTATGGTAGCAATTGTATGGTCTTTCCCAGCTGTTATGAGTGTCTCCTAGTATATCTAAGCTTTCTTGGAAGTGTTTAAAAAATGATGTATATATAATATATGTGCATGTGTATGTGTATTTATATAAAATATGTGTATATACAACTATGTGTGTGTGTGCATGTATATATATATATATATATATATATATATATATGTGTGTGTGTGTGTGTGTGTGTGCATATGAAAATATATATGAATAGAAATGTATGTATATGTGTGTGAGAGACTGCTTTTGTGTGGTGTCAACGGAAATATTCTTTTAAAAACTTCTGGAATCTGTGACTGCTTTTTAGTTCAGTAATAAATTCCATTATTTCCCAGTCTTTAGAAATTGTTTTTGTGCCATGTGAACGAAAGTTTTTTCCTTATCTGTCTGATATGCCATTATCTGCCCACGGCTTAAAGAAACTGAGCAGACAATGACCCAGAAAGATAAAAGCAGGTATTTCTTATGAAAAGCATATAATAATATATATGTTACCTATCAATCTCTTCAGGGTCAAAGGGTTGTTCATTTGGGCAATGATATTGAAGAACCAGATTCAATTCTTGGTTGGAATATTAATGCTTCATTCCTTCAGCTTTGTGGCTCAGATTAACATCTATTCTTCTCAGCTGTGTTCTTGTCTTTGATTAGGACATGGCCAAAAAAGATGAACTGACCCTGATCTCTGTGGTAGGCTCATCATTGACGAGTGGGCTTGCCCTCCTTAAAATCAATCCCAATCCTGAATGTTTGGTAACCTATCATAACCATTCATGTATAACATGCACTTTTCCCTCGCATTTTTTTAGCATAAAACTTAATGTGTATTATACACAAGAACTACAATTCCACTTTTTATCTGGGTATGTGCCTCACCATAATCAGGGTGCTATGACTGAATGTAATATCTATGATCCCAACTAATTAATATGCAACTAACACTTCTGTTTCATGCCACTACCAAGAAATAAAAATATATAATTTTGTTTCTCTTAGTGTAAGTGTATTTTTGTCAGTAGTTTGAGGTTTTTTGTGTGAAAATATCAGTGTTTTTGTTCTAAACACTGCTTAAATGTTTTGTTTCAAAACATAAGTAAACTGTATATCTATTTTTAGTCCCTACAAGCCAGATAAAAAGTTGAACAAATGTTAAATTTAGCAGCTACAAATTCTAAAAAATCTGTGCGAAAAAATGTTTTTTTTTTCCAGCATTTTGGAGCTCAGGTTTAGGAGTGAGTGTTATACACAAATAACTGTGGTAATTTTTGTGTGCTAAATTGTAATAAATTACTTTTACATTTTGTTGCCCTTATTTGTACCCATACCCCCTCCCCCTCCCCAGTAAATATATGTCCTCTTCCAATTTACAATACCCTGTGACAGCAGTTCTTTGAACTAAAAAGTTGAATTGGAGTAGTTTAATACCTGTGTGATATGGAAAGTTGGTTTGGCTCATTTCAACAGATCAACTCAGTTTAATACCAAAATCTGATTCATTTGTAAATGTCTGATTGTTATCATAACTAGTTATTTAAAAATTTGGTTTGGTTTGGTTTGGTCTATTTGTTTAAAGGCATATCAACTCCTTATCGGCTATTTAACACCAAAATTTGATTCATTTGTAAATGTTTGATTGTTATTATTACTAAATATTCAAAATTCCATTGCATTTTAAAAAATTACTCTTTTTAAAACTTGTCTATAATCATGTTTGCATATAATTATATAATATCAAATATTCCTATCTAATACAAATGATTTTTAAATAATTATATGGTTTCAATTATTCTTATCTAATATTAATAATTCATACCCAATTATATGGGGGGTGTCCTCGTGGTGTAATGTTTAAAGCGATGGACTGCGGAATCGTAGTAAGCGAGTTCGTACTCCAGTTGCGCTATTACATTCACTTTTGGGCAAATACCCTTGGGAAAGGTATGAACCCCCATATCCTCCCAGCTATGGGTTAAATAGTACCACTACTGTTCTTCTAGGAGAATGGCTTTGGCATTAAATAACCTAAAAAGGTTGATATGCCATTAAACAAAGAAACCAAACCAATTATATGGTTTCGAGTAACTGTTTCTTTTTAATAATAATCATTTATTTGCACCCAGTTACATTGTGTTATATCTATTGTTACCTTTTTTTAAGAAGAGTTCTGGGTTAGTTTGATTTTTGTTTTTAAATTTGTTGGTTTTTTATTTTTTTTATTTCTTTTTTGCTTCATTTTTATTTATTTTTTTGAGGTTTTGTCTGTTTTAGTTCTTTTTTGTGGAGAGGAGGTTTTGGGTTTGTTTTTTGTTTTTTATTTTTGTTTTTATCTTTTGTTTTTCTTTTCTTTTTAAAAATCTTTCTGTAGAATGTTTTTTAAATATTTTTTTGTTGTTGTATTTTTCTCTTTTTTGGGTAGGTTAGATTGTCAATGCTATATTCCAAAATTCTTAATACCTGAAAAACCATTACAAGAATGGGTACTCACTAGAACAGAATTGATTCCTATCTCCTAGAAAATTTTATTATTGACACAATCATTATGAACACAGATTCTGCTGTCTTCAAGACTTGCTAACAAACAATACACAGCACAGCTTAGCATGGTACATGCACTTATGTTGATCACCCAGTGCAGATTAAAATCATTACTGTAGTAATAGTCTGCAAGACATGCATACAAATCATTCAGACTAGCATACATTCACACACATTGAATGAAAGATTTCTGAAAAGTTAAGTACAGACATTTGTGAATTCAATGTATTTATTATTACACCAATAAAATGTTATGCATATGGTACCTGCTATTTTTATATAGTCAGCACTAAGATTGCTATACTCATGCATTAACACTATACTTAAAGAATATGGCATCAATCATAGATAGATAGATATTAACTGATAATACAATCTACTTATTTGTTCAGATATATTTATTTATCTTTGGAAAATGTAATAGGAGCAGTTTATTTTTTAAATTTCAGTATTACAAGAGAGTTCTTACCAAAAAGATATTTCAACCCTCACTGTGGATGTCGTCATTTAAACTTCTATGATGGACATATTCAAACTTGCATTATAGAAGTGGCTCCTCTTAACATCTTGGAAGCATATTTAGCATAAAATTTGTTGTTGTAGCAAAAGAAATTTGTGACTTGAGATCAAATCCTGAATGGAGCTTATTGTGTTTCATTTCATGTTAATGCCTTAGAGAAAGGTAAATAGCAGGAGAGATTGGCTCTTTAAACTTGGTAAGGCAACCAATTTAGGAGAAGAAGAAACTCTGAATTTAAAACTTGAGGAATGTTGTTCTCTGTCACATAGTTGGATCATTCTTCTGTTATCAGCTCATTCAAAAAAATGTGGCTGGTTCTACACTGACATTTATCAATATAAACAAATCAGCCATGTAGGTAGTCTAACCATTCACATCTTTAACTAAATCCCTGGGTTCTTATAAACAGATTAATAAGACCGTCATTTTTATTTGTTTATATATAAATAAATAAATATATATATGTGTATATATATATATATATATATATTAGGAAGCACACATTGTGTAATGGTTGTAGGAAATGGACATGGTGACCAGAGTCCAAATCTTGGCTGTTTACATTTCACATAGCAATTATACCATTGGGAAGGGTATGCATCCAGCTATGAGTAAATAGTAGGGCAGACTGACTCTTTAACCTTGGTTAGGCAACCTGTCTAAGAGAAGAAAAACTCTGATTCCAAACCTATTAACATGAAAAATTGACTTTGTGTCACATCCTGCTTGAGCAGAGGGGGTGGTAAATATATATATATATATATATATATATATATATATATATATATATGCACATAAACAATATTTTTGAATAAAATAGGATAAAACTCATGACTCTGGGTTTCACTTGGTGAACCAGTATCAACATGTTTGAAAACTGTTAAATTCAACTGAATAAATATCTGTACAGAATGTAATCTTTAAGTCATGTGACCATTGCTTGGCGGACATATTGTCACATGGTTCAATTCAGCACCAAATCACAAAATAAATATTTACTTTCATTGTGACATTCAGTTACCAACTCTGATTTTTTTTATCTAGTGCATTATTTGCATTTTCCTCCAAGCACAATTTTAAAGTTTTCAAACCCTCATTAATCTTAATGATAATTTATATATTAACCTTATTTTTTTATAATTCATATATATATATATATATATATATATATATATATATATATATATATATATATATATAAAATGACCTTTTTTGACCAGAACCTTATCATCAAAAGCATATTTACATTTTTAACTCCCAAATATCATCAAAAGTTCTGTGTGACTTCACAGATAGGTTTATGTTACACACCCTTAATTAACCTATTATCAAATTACAATAGTTATTTACCCATAGCTAAAGGAATAAATGTTTTCATGCCTTTCTCAAGATCTTTAGTGACCTATGTTTAACAACATCTCCTCAGGTCTTTTTAACATGGACTCCCATGTACATCAGTAAGGCCCAAGATAGCCCTGGTCTCTATGACTGTTCAGTCCTGTCAGTGGGGCTTAGAAGATACTAAGATTATCCTCTCTGCAGAAGAGTACCCCCCACCCCTAAAAAAAAAGGGTGTTCTGGATATGACACTAAACTGTATCTGGTGGTGAAGCTCCAGTTCTTGCAGCTCTGGGGTATATGGAGTCACCTCTTTATTGCCATTACTTCCAGGTCCACTCTGACTCAGAATGGTAGTACCGGTTAGGTTCCTCTCTAAGGGTCAAATAAATCAGTTTGAAAATTATTTGTATTCAATATGAATACTTGATACCATGTGCAAATTATTTGTATTAAGAATAGGGACTTCAAGCTATAATTGTTTACCGAGAAATATTAATAGTTACTTGAAATTATATTACTGTACATACAAATGATTATTATTAAGTAGTAATAGTTGCTTTAAACCATATAATTGTGTATGAATTATTAGTATTAGATTAGAATACTTGATATATAACTGTGTGCAAGCAAATGATTAAGAATAAATTCTGACAAAGGCCATTTTTAAAAATGTAATGGAACTTTGAAAATATAGTTATAATTACAATCAAACCTTTACAAATAAATCAAATTTAACTGTCAAATAATGCATAACAAATTTGTAGGCCTTTAAACAAATAGAGATGGACATATTCACAAAAATGCGACTTGTGGTAAAAATAAGCTCACACTAGGAGAAACAAAATTATAAACACACGTTCCAATGGCTATTTTTCTATAGTTGCATAAAGCAGATATAACTTACACTTGGTCTACAGGCCTGAATATGGTGATGCACATAGCTGGATAAAAAATAAATACGAGTATTTAGTTCTTGTGTATAATATGCACTCCTAACTTTTACACTTAAAAATGTAGATAAAAGTGTATGCTGTACATGAATGGTTATGATAGTTCACCTAACATTCAGGATTGGGATTGATTTTAAGGGCGACTAACCCACTTGTCAATGATGAGCCCTCCACAGAGATCAAGGTCAGTTCATCTTTCTTTGCCATGTCCTGCCCAAAGACAAGAACACAGCTGAGAAAAATCGATATGAATCTAAGCCACAAGGCTGAGGGAATGAAGCATTAATATTCCAACCAAGAATTGAACCTGGTTTTTCAATGTTATTGCCCAAATGAACAACCCTTTGACCATGAAGAGATTAATAGGTAACACAATGAGAGTGATTATATACTTTTCCTGAGAAATACCTGCTTTTGTCTTTCTGGATCATTGCCTGTTCAGTTTCTTTAAACTGAGAAAGATAATAGCATCTCAGATGGATAAGAAAAAAAGTTTGGTTCACATGGCTCAAAATCAATTTCTCAAGAAATATGATAGATAGGTAGATAGTTAATGAACAGTCTAAAATTGCTTGCTAGCTAGATAGATATATATAAGCATGTTGGATACACAAATGTAAAGAAATTTAAGTCTTAACTGTTTAATGTTAAATCCTTCACAGGAATCTCCTCTCCTCTCTCCAAAATCTCTTCCTCTTTGTAATTGTACAGCTGGTACCATGTAACCTAGTATAACTTGTCGCTTATTACTTGAAGAAGAAATGGGATGCTCTAATAATTCTCATTGCACTTTCCAACTTTTTTCTTTCTTTTGTCCTTTCTTTCCAACCTTTATTTCTTTTTCATTTTCCACCTTTCTTCCACCCTTTTCTCTCTGTTTCTTTCTGCTTTTCTTAGCTTCCTTCCATTCTTTCTCTCTCTTTCTTTCTGCTTTTCTTAGCTTCCTTCCATTCTTTCTCTCTCTTTCTTTCTCTCCTTTTTTTTCTTTGTGTCTTTCTTCTTTTTACAATTTCCTTCCATTCTTTCTCTTTCTTTTAAATTTTCCAGTCTTTTTCTCTCTCTCTCTTTACCATCTTTCTTCAAATCTATCTCACCTTCCTTTCCCTCTTGATACTTACTGAGATAAGCTTAGTACAACACAAAGTAAATAAAGCAGAAAAAAGAAGATTGTTTTACTCTTAAGGCGGAGAAGGACACTTGCTTGGCTAAAAAATTGTAATGAAGAGGCCACTTCACATCACTTGGGATCCTGATGCCAAGCTGTGTGACTTTAAAAAAGTCAATCATGAGAACTCTTGCAGTAGGAACAGCAGAAGGATTCACCTGAGACATACAGAATTTTTAAAAAGGAGCAGTCAGTCAGCTATCAAGAGATGCAACAAGTTATGGCATAAATTTTGGGGCTAAGCAAAATCCCACCATCAGAGGTGGGCTACAATTTGTCAAAAAATATATCTTTCCATGATCAACTTGAAAATACCACTTCATGTTTTTCTGGTTTTGAAACTGGTCCAAAGGGAAGTTTTAACATTGGCAGTAAAGTGAGTGGAGTTTTTTGTGACCAAGTGTCTGACTTTTCCTTTCTTGACATGAATCATCTCATTTTGTAATCTATCTTTGTCTCTTTGTCTCCACCAACTTTCTTTGTGATGTCTGCAACAAAATTATCATTAAACATTCTTTTACTTTTTATTAAACACTGACTTTTATCATGTATGAAAATGTTTTTTTTGTAAATTGGAGCTCTGTTAATATGATCTTGTGCCAAACTTAGTTCCATTTGTATTTAACTATTATATAACTAATTTAGGTCACTTTAACCTCCAATGAATTAAGAATTATGAAAAAATAGTCGGATCCACAAAACAAAAATATCTGGTGAGTGTAATTCTAGGAATTTAAATGAAAATTATATGTTCAAGTTGGTAGCCTTTCAGGTTTGATGGATTTTAAACAGTTTATGGGTGGGGTCGGTGAGTAGGTAGGTAAGGAGAGAGAGATAGAGAGAATAGTAAAAAGGAAAAGCGAGAAGAATGAAGATGAAGACAGTGAGAAAAATGAGGAGGGAGGGAGAGAGAGAGAGAGATGAAAAGAAAGTAAGAGAGAAGAATAAAAATGAAGAATGTGTGGGAGATAGAATTTGGGAAAAAAAAATAGAATCTTCAGAAGAAACATGTTTCATTTGAAGATTGTATTTTTTCCCCATATCCATGAAACTATCAGTTATGAAACTGACAAGAGGAGGTGAGAAAACTATTTGAGGTTTTATCCTGCTCTACTGGCTAGTATTTGAGAATTATTTTTTTAATTGATTTTTTATAACAATTTGTTCATTCACCATTAAAAGCTCCAAATAATGATTTATTTGTTTGAGCATTCTTTTTGTTATATCTCAATACAAAGACATGTTTCATTTGAAGATTGTATTTCATCCAAATGCATGACTGATTGATTGTAACAGCATGTTGACCTATTTAAGGTTATTTTATGCTTACATTACCCAGTCTCTTGGGGCTGTTGAATACATTGACTGCACCTCTATAGAGGGATAAGAGCCCCTAACGAAGCCACCTGTTGGCTGTGAGTAGCAACTTGTAAGGCTTGAGGATAGGATCCTCGTGGCTGAGCAGTCCATGATGCAGCAACTGTTGTAGATATATGACCTGCAACACTCCACTATGGTCTTTACTGGACCAGATGGGTGGTTGGAGAGACCTGATCGAATCAATCAGCTGGTCATGTCAAGCCCTAGCACCTAAATGACTGTCTTGACCATATTCTTCAAATTGGTCTTGTGGTAAACAAATATGCAACCCCATTTTATTCTAAAAGTGCTAGAAGTTTGTGGCTGAGGGTCAGTTGCACTCAGATGGCAATACATGAAACCATTAAACTGTGTGGAAACAAATGACCACTGACAACTCTTTTAAAAATAAATTTATCAACAAACTATTAACCTACAATCAAACACACACACACACATATATATATATATAAACAGTATTTGGCGTTGAATAAAGCACAAGATTTCATACACTATAAAACCAAATAACCACTTGAGACCATTTAACTGAATGTGAACAAATGAATATTAAATAGAATCATTAATGTTAGATAACTATATTTCAAACCGTTTAATTGTGTGCAAACAAATCATTAATATTAAATAGAATTATTAGTGTTGGATGGCAATACTTGGAATGATTTAACTGTGTGCAAACAAATGAGCTCTAACTTGTTTAAAAAAATAAAATTACCTACAAACTATTCTCTTAAAAATCGTTATATATATGATTGGACCTAAAATTAATGGTAATGAAGAGGTACTCCTCAAATTCCAGAACTGGAGTCTCACTATCAAATGCAGTTTAGTATTGTACCCAAGACATCCCCTTTTTGGGGTCTTACCTCTTTGCAAAGTATAGTTAGCATATTCTAAACCCCACCAACAAAGCAGATGAAACTTTTAGTTCTGAAGTCAACATGAGGAGGTGAGATAATTCGTTTTAGATTTTATTCTCCTCTACTAGCCAGTATATCTGCACTTTCTTGATTTATGAAAAACTTTTTTTTTTTTACAATGATTTGTTCATTTACAATTATATAATGCATAGGTACTGCAGTAAAAAAAAAACAAAAACAAAAAACCCAGCATCTTACTGATGTATCTTGCTTATTTTATACAAGGAAGTTTGGAGATTTGATCTATGAGGTGCAATTTAGGGAAGATGCCAAGCAAATGAGTAAATAGAAGCCAATAAGAGGATGTGAAGCATTTAGCTAACTGACAATCAGACATTAAGAGCCGATAAACTTTGAAATCACTATACTAAAGAAATATAAGATAATAACTATTATATGCTGAAATACTCTGCTGTTGGCACATAGTCATTTTAAAAACAAGAGACTCTCTTGTATGTCAGAGCTAAAAATAGGTCAGTTCCATTGGCATTCTTTTTTTCAGGGTGCTAATACCTTTGGGAAAAGTATGAATTCATTTTGAATTCTTTACCTTCAGTAAAAGGCAAACAATCTAGAAGAAAGAAAAATTCTGAATTTAAATCAGCTTAATTCTGCTTAAAAATTGACCTTGTGTTGCATCCTACTTGTGGAGGAGAGAGAGAGAGAGAGAGAGAGATTTTGCAGATTAGTCAGGAGGAAGAGAGAGAAAGAAAGAAAAATCATAAAGCTGACTGGACAGAAGAGAGAGAGAGAGAGAGAGAGAGAGAGAGAGAGAGAGAGAGAGAGAGAGAGAAGATTGGTTAAGAGAGAAAGAAAACAATCAAGCAGGCTAGTCAGTAGGAAGAGAGAGAGAGAGAGAAACGATTCGACGCATTGGTCAGGAGAGAGAGCATAAAATAGATTGGTCTGAAGAAAGAGAGGGTTGAAAAAACATTAAACGGAATGGTCAGAAGAGATAAATTGATGGAAAAGTTTAGTTTAGTCTGGTTAATTTAATGGAATTTCAAACCCTTATCGGTTATTTAATGTCAAAATTTGATTTATCGATAAGTGTTTAATCATAATCATAACTATATTTTCAACGTTTCATTGCAATCATTTTTTTAGTTGTATTTTTTGCCTATAATTATAATTTGTTGGCAGATGGTTATATGGTATCAAGTATTCCTGTCTTATACTAATAATTTTCAAATACTTGACCCAAACTGGATCTGTTTCCATTTGTAATGCTTGAAATTATTCCTGACCAATTACTATACCTTCTTGATTTTAAATGTAATGCATTTCTGTTTGAAAAAAATAAGAAATATGTTTATATTATGCATATAATAATCCTATTCTATCAGTAATACTTGATTCTTGACCACCAACAATCCCTCTCTTCCTGATTTTCAGTGTATATCTATATCATTAAGAATTCATTTATATTGAACATATAAATGCTCTATCCAGTCAGTAATGTTTCCATAAATTCTTGACCATCCAGATTCCCTTTTTTTCTTAATTCTCTCTGCATTTCTCAAATGTTTACATCACAATTTTCTTGGAGGCATGCTTAGCATAATGGTCATCATTGTAGGAATGGTTGAACCGAGTTCAAATCCTGGATAAGACAGTTTACATTTAACTTAGAGTTCACGCCTTTGGGAAAGGTATGAATTCATCTGTTTTCCCTTCTACCATCTAGTAAGGCAGATAGGTTCCTTTAACCTTTGCCAAAGCAACCAGTCTAGGAGAAAGTAAACTCTAAATGCAAACCAGTTTTACTCCACTTAAAAAGTGACCTTGTGTCACATCCTGCTCATGGTGAAGGTGGGGTATTGGATAAGTGCACACACCTTCATTTTATTTGATGTACTGCATTATATTCCTTCTTTTTTCAAATAATATTAGAGGATTTTTGAAAATGTTTGGGAATTTTGGCTAACCAAATGAAAAATCAATAGAATTAGTCAATTATATTTTTGTTATGTTTTTATTTTTTAAATTTTATGGGTGAGTTGAAAAGAAATGAAAAGAAAGAAGAAAGAAAGAATGAAGAAATGAATTCAGAAAAGAAAGAAAGTAAAAAAGAAGAGAGGAAGGAGAAAAAGAATTTAAAAAAGAGAAAAGAAAAGAAAAGAAAAGAAAAGAAAAATATGGTATTTTTGTTTAATAGCATATCAACCTTCATGGGTTAATTAATGTCAAAGCAATTCTTGTAGAAGAACAGCAATGATATTAACCCTTAGCTTGGGGGATAAGGAAAGAAAGAATAAAGAAGAAAAAGAAGTAAAAAAGAAACAGAAGAAAGGAGAAAAGAAAGAAAGAAAGAAAGATTGAATAAAGGAAAAGAAAGAAATAGAGAAGCAAAGAAAAGAGGGAAAATCAAGATAGATAAAAGAAAAAAAAAGAAAATGAATGAAAGAAAGGAAGACTGAATAAATAGAAGATAGAAAACAGAAAAAAATTAAGAAAGTATGGAAACCACAAAGAAACATAATTACATTTACTTCAAACTACTTTTCTGTTTTATAATTGACAGTATCCATGTAAATTACACTTTTTATAAGTTTTCTTTTTCATATTTATTCATAAATTTTACAAAAGAAAACTTTATTAGATTAAAATGGAAATGCATCTTATTTTGAATAAGTTTTATACTATAACTTTTGCATAGATTATTTCATAGATTATCCTTCTTCATTATCATTATTATTTATTACTTGTTTTCTTGCAAATAAATAAATAAAGGTAATTAAACCAGTTTGAATTTAATGTTCTGTTTATTTTCATTTTTTAATGAATAAATACTGAAAACTTATTGAAATTGAATAATTTGTTGACTTTCAAAAGATTTGACCATCATTCATGAAATATAATGTCATTTTGAAATTTTAGGAATAAACTTCAAAAATAAGTTTTCAAAATAAATATTCTTCATTTCTATCTATCTCCTCCATTTCTTTCTTTCTCCATCTTCCTTCTCTTTTTTTAAAAATCTTTTCATCCTTTTTTCTATTTTATTTGAGCAGACAAAACACATCTGAAGTATAACATTATTGATTCCTCTCTCTTCATTTCCTTTTTCCCCTCTCACTCTCTCTCTTTATATATGTTCCATTTCTTTATCTCTCTACTTTCTTTATTTTTCTTGGCTTTTGCTCTTTATTCCTTCATTCATTTTATTCCATTGAAGCAGGCAATAAACATCTGATGTATAGCATCATAGCTTCCTATCTTTCTTTCCTTTCTTTATTTCTCTCTCTACCTGTATATATATATATAATCTCCCATTTCTTTCTCTCTACATCTTATATACTTTCTTTTTCTCTTGGTTCTTCTTTCCTAGTATACCACTTGAGCAGATAAAAAGCATCTGATGTATAGCATTTTTGTTTCCTGCTCACTCTCTCATCTTTTTTGTTCTTTTTTTCTATATATCTCTTCCCTTTCTCTTCTGACTGTCTTCCTTTTTCACACTTTTTGTTCTTCCTTCCTTCCTTCTATTCCCTTCAAGCAGACAATAAACATCTTATGTATAGCATAATTGTTTCCTCTCACTTTCTCTTCCCTTTTTTTTCTTATTTGCTTTCTTTTTCTCTGACATATAGCTCACTGTCTTCAGAGGAGATTAGAATATGCTGGCTATATATTCTGCAGAGAGGAAATACCCTCTACACAAGGTGTATGACACTAAACTACATCTGATGGAGCGGATCAAGTTCTGGGGATTACCCCCTTATTGCCATTACTCCTAGCTCCACTCTGACCTGGAGTAGTAGTACCTGAGTCTCATCTCTGGTTCAAATAGATTTGCTCAATAATTGTTTGCATTCGATAGGACCGTGGACAAAAAAAAGACTCTTCAGAAACAACTACAAAAAACAAATAAACATGAACTTCCTATGAATGGGATTCTTTAACTTCCAGGCATAAAATAACTCTTAACAGGTTAACATACCATTAAAATCTATCAATCTGCCATGTATGTTCTTTTTCTCCCTTCCTTTTCTCAAAATCAAAAGAGGAATGGTCCATTATTTATCTGAGGTGATGACAGGGCAAAACATTTTAGCACATATGTTCATGTTTTATTCTATTTGCATTTGAGATTCTACCCAAATAAAAGTCCTAATCAATACCGTTAAATCAGCACTTGTTCCGTTTTAGACTTTCAAATTTGTCCAATTTATGATCATAACACTTGTAAGCCGTCATTTTTTTCCTACTTTTAAAGCTGATTTTAGTCTCTGATTCATATGAAAGCAATTGATACCATTAATAGATTTCTATACTTTGAAATTTGGTTGTAATTTTTGATCCTTGAGGTGTTCTGTAATTTGTAAAGTGCTAACATTCTGTGATCATCAAAATTGAGCCAGTTTTTTCAAATACCTAATGCTTCATCTTATTTGTGTCTGGGATATAATATTGGATTTATGAATATTTTTATGGGGGAACTGAAGGGCAATTTCCAATTATATCTAATATTATTAAACCTTAAAATGCTGTTGGCATTTTCAGGAATATTTAATCAATAAAAAAAATCTTTAGATGAAGTTCTGTTATCATTATTAGTGAAGTCCAAAGTTTTGATATTTTGGCAACGAGAAGCACAATTCAGCATCTCTAGATGCTTTTGCTGAGGTCATGAACGTGACAAACCAAACTGGACTGTCAGCTTACCTGATACTCTCCAAATGTTACTTGATGGACTTACCTCTTAGCTTAGAGCATAGTCTTGGAATCCATGATTTTAGACCTACTTGACCTTGACTGGTTGTCAGCATTCCTACACTCCAAGCAAAATTTCTTGAACCAACTAGTTACTCTACTGTGATCAACTGTGTTTTTACCTTCCACAAAACAAATGCTTTTGGTTGCTTCTATGATATTAAGGCCCAGTTCAATCTTGTATAAATTACTGAATTAGACTACATATTCATCAAATTAGCACATACTAAAATATTACAAAACTTTTGATTCATGCAAGTATCAGTATTTTTTACTAGTATTATCCTTCATCTTCCCAATTCTACTTGCTTTGTCAGTCATTGTTTTCAATAATTTTGACTTGCATTATTCTTCCTCTTCCCACTTTGTTAATCATTATCATTAATAATTTTAATACAACTTAGACAGCTTGTTACTACTTTATGACAATGACGAACAACAAATATTGTAAAGAACAATAAAGAACAAACTTCTGGTAAGACAAACCTTCTGCCTTTTTAAATACATTTAGTCCATTGGATCTAATATCCAACAATGACCAGTGCTATTTTCACACGTTCTGAGTCAGGTGAAATTAATTAGTGCCTGACAATTATTGATTTTATTTAATAAAGTAATGATCTCTAGACTTTGTCTTGATAAGTTTGTGCCAATTCTCAATATTCATTTTAGATTATTGTACAAGTGAAGTACCATCCATACTCAGCAGAACTCCTCACTTCAGGCAACTTTTTCTTGTTTTCTAAACTTTTTGAATAAAATATATTTGGTGGAACACAGAATCGTGCAAGTTCAGCACCCTCTATACTCAGTAGGACCCCTCACTCCATGCAACTTTTTCTTATTTCCTAAACTTAAAAATTAATCTCAAAGTCAAGATTTGTTGACAAGGACAACATTAAAAGAAATATGACAGTGTAGCTTCACACTATCAAAAGATTACTTTTAGAGGTTGCTTCGACCAATAGAAATCTCCCTGGAATAATTGTGTAGAATGCTGAAGGGTATTTTAAAGAAAACCTTTCGTTCATTGTTCCTTTCTGTTTTTGTAGTGACAGTTTCTGGCTTATAGCTTTTTGAACATGTCTTGTGTGCAGATAAAAATTGGTATCGCTTTAATTAATTTTATATGTCTATTTTTCCTTGCAGTCTCTGCACCAAATGTTTGCAAAATGAATTTTCTAATAAAGTTGCAAGTTCTCAAGCAACAGCCGATTGTTATTGACATTTTTATGTAAATCTAAGTCAGTATTTTGGATTTACCTCTTGTTTTTTTTTGTTTTGTACGATTAAACAATGTTCACTGCTTTTTAGTTGAAAGAAAATAAACCATATATAGTCATACCCGGCCATACATCATTAATTGGTCCCAAAAAGCTGTGATATAATCTAATTTTTCATCTAAAGTGGACCTAATACCTTAAAATGAGAACAAACTTGTAAAGACTAGTGGAAATAACCAATGAAAAATATAAATATCACTAAACATTATAAATTTTTTAAAGCACACTTTAGCCCTAATTTTATATCTACTTGTATTATGACTGTCTGGTTGAGTAATTCCTCAAGTTTTTTAACTTATCGTCATAAAGAAGGTAGGGAGGAAGTTTCTTTTTTTTTTTAGTAAACACTATTTGTCAGTAGGATTGTACCTGTTATCTTAATCCAGCCTGGTTCAGTGCGAGTGAATGTACTCATACAAGATATAGAAAAAAGACGAGCAAATGGTTTGTTTGCCTTTATAATTCGTCGCGACTGGGAGGGAAGGGACATATGCCATTTCTCCTTGGCCAATTCCATTTTAAAAACACATTAGCAGTAGCATTTTAAAAGAAAAAAAATTTTTTTTGAGGTGTGAACTGTGTGATTTTGCATGCTTGGTGAACTTTTTATTGCAGGATCGCCGGCCGGAACAATAGTTTTGGTAGGGTCACTTGGGAGAGCAAGTATGATGTTGGAAGACCCGAAACTTACAAGGACCCCAAGAACATCACTGACGAGGTGATTCTGCACACTTTTTTTTTTTAAGTGTGTGACTATAATATATAGAATTAAAAAATTCAATATATAAAATTACAGTCATACTCCTACCTAAGTCATTAAATGGTTCCTAACGCTGTGACATAACCCAATTTTTGATGTAAACCACATGTAATACCTTAGAATTAGAACAAACCAGGTAAAACTAGAGTAAATAACTCTCACTCGACCTTAAAGAATATAAAAAACATATTCCAGTCATATTTTAAAAGAATGATCAACACAATAAAATCATGTACGTTTGTTTACAAGTTTTTTTTATGTAAATATTTTATTGTACTCTATAAATTTTTCAATGTGTTCTATTGAATTTTAAATTCTTTTTACTTTCTTTAATCTTTTATTACTATTTTCTATATATTTTATTTATTTTAAGTGTATTTTTAAGAGAAAAATTTATTCATTTATTTTACATACTTTTATTATGATGTTGGTGACATTGATAAGTGGCGTAATAACATTTGCTGAACTGAACTTTAATCTAGAAAAGTAAGGTGAATTTGATGTTGGCTGAAGTGATATACTGCAGGATATTACTATATATATGTTTGTTTTTTTTTTGCTCTAGGAATAGCATCATAAGTATGCAAAGAAATATATTGGAAACCTGGTCAATCTGATTTTCTTTCCATCTTTTTTTCCTCTGACAAACTTTCATTATATATATATATATATATATATATGTATATTCACTATTATAACAAGAAAAATGAAACATAGCCTAAAAAAGTAATGAAATTTCCCATATTTGTCTTTCTTTTTTCTATTTATTAAACTTCAGTCTTGCAAACCACTACACCATGGCAAGTCAACATTTAAGTCTCATCCTGGTATTAGTGTGAAGTATTCAATAAAGATTGAACTCATTACATTTGTAACCGCCTGTGAGACTAGCTCACTAATCACTAATCCATGTTAAATCAGCTTTTACTCCTAGTCTGGCAGAAGGTCATTTGTATGAAAAATTCAATGAAGATTGGTCTCACTACAGTAGTAATGTTCCAGATATTGTCACTTATTATATAAGTTGTTCAGCTGTGAACACATCTTTGTTTAAATTTTGAATTTTTTAATTCAAAAAATTTAAAGCATCAGTGTCAATACTTTTGATTGCACCTCATTAAAACACAACATAGCAAAAAAAAAAAGAAAAATAGCATCAACTTACTACAACATTTCAAAACATTGTAACCTTTGTCTTGAAGAAAAAATAGTCATAATCACTTTCTCAGAATAAACCCTTAAATGATCAGAACTCATATCCAAATGTAGACATGGATATAAATTCCCACTAAACCATCTAAAAACTAATGATTCCAAAGAAAAAAAAATTAAAATAAATAATGTAATTATGAATAAATGAAAATGATGAAAAAATAACTTAATTAAAATAAAGATTGAACTAATATAAATAAATAAATTAATAAATAAAATAGATAAATAAATAATAAAGAATAGAAGAAGAACAACAACAACAATAATAATAATAATAATAATAATAATAATAATAATAATAATAATAATAATAATAATAATAATAATAATAAAAAAAAAAGGATTCAAGGAAGTGTGATATATTTTTTAAACTTAAAATGTTTCTTAGTCCCATAAACTTTAATGGATAAAAAACTATTAGTCATCATAATTTATTTTTAATTTTAAAGTAAAAATTAATGGTAAATATCATCATAAATAATCTAAATTTTAATTCATATGAATAATTTTATGAATACAGAGTAAATTTTTTGTAATCTGAAATATTTTAACGTTCATAAAATATAAAATTTTAATGTATAAAGTTAATGTAGTTTTTCATTTTAATATATCATTCAAATTTAATTCATAAGCATAATCATTTTTAACTGTTATTAGCTTTATAAATTTATTAATTATAATTTTATTCATTTGTTATTTTATTAATATTTCAAATTCCTTTGGAAAATCAGTTGTTCAAGTCAAATATGATTGCTGTTCATTTTAAATTCAATAAAAGACAAATAACAACATTATTAAAAGGATGTTTTTAAATAAATCAATAAATGTTATTTGTATTTTATTTTTCATTTTAATATTTATAATCAAATTGTATTTAAAATGTGAAATGTAATTACATTAAATTCTGTTAAGACAGAAAAACTTTTTCTTTTAGCTTTGAGAGGGCACATCATACTTATTTGAATTAAAAAACACATAAATTTGTAATATCATTTATAACATAATATAAATTCTTTCTTCATGAATTATCAATAAATATGATAATAGAATTTTTTATGCTGATGGTTCCAGCAAAATAAATACACATCTTTACAGTAAGAATAAAATACACCAAAACCATATATTGAAATCACTCTTTATGACACACCCTACATTAGTTTTCCCACAGATGAAAAAGGACTGCATCTCTCAATAATAAACCAGGTTGGCATCAAAAACTTAGAAACTAGGACAAAATCCTCTACTCACTTTGATAGTTATCAAAACTGGGATAATCCCAACCCTGTCCAACCAAGATCTTCCCAACAACTAATACAAATTAAAAACATAAGAAAAAAACTGGTTAAAAGAAGTATTATATGCATTCTTTTATGCAATCAACAAACCAATAGAAAGAAATGTCATTTAAAGAGCCTACAACATATGTTGAAAAAGGATACACACTTGGATCCCAATAAATTAACAAAAATTATATCCATAAAAATATCTGCTAAACAGATGCTGAAAAAGATAGTATCAAAAAACAGGCAGTTGTCAATATTCAACAAAATGAAAGTAGCACTTGAAATAAATGCAGCTAGTAATGAAATTGATGATACATTAAAATCATAAAGCAATGAACATATGAAAATTTCATCAATAGAAAATGAATGCAACAAATTAGAAAATTGCCAATGTTAAATAGAAATCCCAGACTACACAAATCAAAATTAAGATCAATGAAATGAAACAAAATATAATCAGAGAATTCACGTATATAACCAATACTGATGTGTAAGATAGAGCACCTCTAAAACATGGCAAAAACAACCAAATGCAGATAAAGTTGGCAAACTATGCGATTGAAGATCTTCTACAAGACTGTAAATCAAATTTTATGCTTCAGCTCAGTGTGGACATTGGATGCAGTCTAGAAGGCCTGCCAGGAGTGATGGATGATTGGGAAGGAGAGAGAGAGAGAAAGTGTGTCAGAGAACTCCGTACTATCAACATAATTTGACGATGATGAAATAATATATGCGTCTCATACAGTAATAAGTTGAGTAACCATAACACATAAACAAAATAGCTTTAAGTAACCCAAGTGAAAATTAAGGATACAAAACAAAATAGAGGAATACAGAGGAGAACTATGCATATGTGATGAAATAAGTAAGGGTGTCAAAGTGAAAACTAGGAAAGAAAAATCAAAAAGAAAACATGTGATAAGATCAATTGATTAGATTCTGATAATAAAAGAAAAGCTGAAGCAAGAAATCCAACTGAAGGCCGAGCATATCTGAAGATATGAAAAATGAAAAAAATTCTTTAGACACAAAATATTTTAAGACTATCCTCAAAAAATTCTATTGAAAAATAGGAAAAAGAGACAATAAATGTGAAGGAAGCCTCCATGATTAAATTGAAAACATTTTGGAGTAATATATATAAAAAAGCAAGGTGGATTGAAAATATTGAAGACATAAAAATAATTAACTGCAAATGTACAAAGATATTACAATAGAAGAGATTGTTAATACATTTAAATGCAAACATAAACAAAAGTCACCTGAAATTGATAAAATGAACTTTTCGTTCCACTGCACATCAACTAATGATGAAAATTATTTCAGAAATCATTAAAGAACCTGAAAAAAAAAAATGCCTGATTGTTTCACAAAAGGAGTAACATACCAACTACCAAAAAACAAAGGAAACAACAAGTGCAAAAACTAATATTATAACATTGATTCTAAAGAAGAAGAATCATATTTATACAATGTAAGGACGTTTTCTCTTTAGAACAAAAGGGATGCAAAAAAGAATTATATGGCTGCAAAGATCAGTTCCTCATAAACAAGATGATCATAGAGAATGGTGGATTCAACCAGAAAAATGCTATGGTTTGGATCAGCTGCAAAAACTTTTGATTGTGTATGGATTCTAAAAGTTCTTGATATTTTAAAGATATCCCCAGTTCTGATAACATTCCTAAAATACAATATGCAAAGGTGGCAAACAAACCTTAGATTAATCCCTGAAAAAGGTATGTTCAAAACTAATAATCTGAACATTAACAATGAAATCTTCCCAGGAGACTTGGTTTCTCCTCTTCTTTTTTTTTTTATAGCTCTAATACTTCTCCCACTCAAACTTAGAAACCACGACCTATGGTTATAAAATTACTTCTGAAATAATAAACCACCTATTCAATATGGGCAATTCAAAGCTATATGCAAAAACTGATGATGATTTCGAAGGTCTACAATGCACTGTGAAAAGATTTAGTGATGACACAGAGATGCAATTTAGTTTGGACAAATGTGCTAAAGTCAGATTTAAGAAAGGCTTGCTAATATGTTATAAAAATCACTCTAGAGATAAACACAGAAATTACAGAGTTAGAACACAATAAGCTGTTGACAACCATAGTCGAGAGGGACCAGAAGGCTCCCTTTTCATTTGCTACTACACCAAGGTGTAAGGGAGAGTGCTACTCTTTTGCTGGGAGAACGTAATAAAACCTATAAATATTTACGAAATAATGAAGTGAATGATATCAATCATTTTAAAAGTAAAGAAAAAAAAGAATTCTATAGGAGAATAAGAGCCATATCAAGAATAAAATTGAATGCAAAAAAAGTTATAGCAATTAACACCCAGCCTGGCAATACCAGTAGTGACACAATTTTGATATAATAAACTAGATGTTAGCTGAAATAAAAAAAAGATGGATATTAAAGTCAGGAAACAAATAAAATGCCACAGAATGCATCACCCAAGAGCAGATATAAAATGTCTCTACATAAAGAAGGAAAATGGTGGAAGAGGCTTAATTCAACAAGAATTGACCTATAAAATAACCACTATTGGATTAAAGAACCACTTACACACAACAACAGATTGAATGCTACACACATAAGAAGCAAAAGGAAAATCATTCACTTAGTGAAGAAATCAATAAACTCAAGTGGTTAAAGACTATAAAAGAAAAATATGCCAACTAATTGATATGCCAGTGCCAAATAATAATAATAACATATCAGTGAAAGAGTAAAATAAAATCAGTAAATATAAAGACTGAGATATAGAAATGGAAAAAATGTGGCACATTAAAATTTCTACTGAAGCAGTAATAATGGGAGTCCTGGTATGATCAAGAAAGGGACAGATAAACATTATCAAGATTCCTGACAGTCACAGCCTATCTGAAATAACTGAGTACTATCAATGTGATTGAAAAAGTAACTCTCAAAAGTAGGGATGGAACATAGAATACATATAATCACAGCTGTCTTTTATTCTAGGTCTTGGGTAAAGACTCAAAGAAGTATTGTAAGAAACTGAAAGTAAAGCTGAAAATAATAAGAATCAGAAAACAAAAATGGGAAGAAAAACAACTGTATTGACATTCTAAGCAACTAATAAGTAACATCTCACACAAGAAAATGTGGACATGATTAAGAAAGGGAAATCTTAAAGAGAGAAACTGAATCATTTCTAATAGCAGCACAAAACAATGCCATAAGAACCAATCATATCAAAGCAAGAATAGACAAGATGCAACAAAACAGCAAATGTAGGTTATGTGGTGATAGAGATGAAACAATCAATCACATAATAAGTGAATGCAGCAAATTAGAATTGTGCAAGAAATCGAAATTTGACCATACAAACAAATGCTATATGAACAACCCAGCATCAGTCATGGAGAATGAGACACATAAATTCCAATAGGATTTTGACATACAAACAGATCACCTAATCTCAGCCAGACTACCAGACCTTATAATAATCAACAACAAAAAAAAAAAGAGAACATGCAAAATTATGGACTTTGCTGTCCTGGCGGACCACAGAGGAAAACTAAAAGAAAGTGAAAAGAAGGATAAATACCTCGACCTTGCTAAAGAAATGAAAAAACTGTGGAACATAAAAGTGATGATTATACCAATTGTAATTGGTGCTCTTGGTACAGTCAATGAAGGATTAGTAAAGAGACTGAAGAACTTGGAAATAAGAGGGCGAATGGAGACCATTCAAACTACTGCATTATTGAGATTGGTCAGAATATTGAGAAGAGTCTTGAAGAGACTTGCTGTCACTCAATCTCCAGTGAAAGACCACCAGCTAATGTAAATGTGAAAAACTCTCAAGGAGTAAAATAGTAATAATAATAAATAAATAAAAACACGATTAGATAAATTTTGAAACAAAGTAATTGAGAAAATAATAGATTAAACATTATAGAGTAAATAAATTGATAAAACACAAAGTTATCATGATATAGCCATGTAAATAACCATAAAATAGACCAGCCTTCCCAGAATACCTCAAACTAGATAACTCTTCCCATCATGCCTCACATAGCAATGGTCCGACAATAGCATAAATAAGAAATTGACCGTCACTAAATGCCATTGACATTATCCTAACTTAGATATAAATGCAATATCACTGAGCACTCTTTATCTATAAAATATAGCAATCTGTAATATATATAGATATATATTTGGGCAGAAATTTTTCGTGCAAAACAACTGAGTGACAAGAAATATTTCATTACTTTTTTTCATTTAAATTCTTTTGCTCTCTTACTAGGAAATGTGTGTATGGATCAAGTGGCTGTGACAATTCTGTAGAGTTTATTTTTGGGGGTGGGTGGGTTCAGGTCTGCATGGTGTATTGGTTAACATTCGACTGCAATATCATAGTAAGCAAGTTTGAACTCCAATTGTGCTATTGTGCTTACTTTTGGACAAATGCCCTTAGAAAAGGCATGAACTCTCTTTTGCCCCCGGGAATAATTTAAATAGTACTACTACTGTTCTTTTATAAAGATGGCTTTGGCATTAAAAAACCCACGAAGGTTGATATGGCATTAACAAAACAAAAAACAAAGGTACTATTGACCATTCACCGATCATTATCAGAACAAGATAAAGAATGAGAAATAGATGTTAGCATCTTAGGATAAAACTGTTAAATTGTCTCCAGCATCTTTGGTTTTGGGGGGCTAAGATTTGAATTATGTTGTTAGATATCATAAAATCAAGGAAGCCTATTTAAACAATGTAAATGTTTACCATCTCACACAGTTTTTTTGTGTGTATATATATATATATATATATATATATATATATATACACACACACAAGCAACAGCATATACACAAACATACTAACATTCAATAACACACAAACTTAGGCAGGCACACACACACAAATAACCCCCTCTTTTCGAACAAAAAATTAACCATATTAATCATGTTTTTAAAATCTTCATTCTGTCCAATGATTGCTGAATGCATGAAACCCAGGGTCACAGACTGTAATATATATATATATATATATATATATATATATATACACATGAGTGAGTATTTTACAATTATTGAAAACAAAACAGTGGCCTCTCAGCTCTTCCCTGTTGACTTTATTCTGTTTCTCTTTTCAGATTATTCCTGGGAAATGGTTAAGATTTTGATATATTTAACCAAATATACCAAACTCATGCCTTGGACAATGGAACAGAAGATCTTTTGTGTGAAAACATTATGAAACAAAGTCTTTCAAGATTGTTCAAGCAAGATACAGAAGGAAGTTCAATTTCAACACATTTCCAAACAGGATTCAGATTTTCAATTTGGTCAAGAACTTTGAAGCTCATGACACTTGTAAAGATAATAGGGCAATGGGTTCCTCATCATCTAAATCTCAAATCATCCAGGAGGACTGTGGATGCATTATCAACAACTTTGCATTCAACTGAATGGCAGATATCTGGAGCATGTACTCTAGGGTTCCTCTAGTCATAATTCATGTTTATGACTAAATAACTGCAGATCATAAAATGTTATCCTTTTATCTTTTAATAAATGGAAATTTTATTACTCTATCATTGGTGTTCCTTGATTTGTCCTCAATTACTTTGTTTCAAAAACAGTAAAACACCCTTAACTCTTGAATATGGCTGTAGGGATTATTTTACTCTCTGTAAAAACAAGAGTTACATGTCCTTGGTAATGAAAGCTGGAAAAGTTGTCTATTCATTTTTCTTTTTTAGATAAAAGTTCTAGAAAAAAACTTAGGAAAAAGAAAAGTTAAAAACGTTTAAAAAACAAAAAAGCAAATTTACCTGCGATTACATTGGGTAACAAAATTGGAGAAATTCCCTGATTTGTAAATTTCCAATTAGCAGAGCACCTGCAGAAAAAAATCAATATAAATTAAGAAAACCATCAGACAGAAAACAAGGAGTAGTATTATACACTGACAAAATAAAATTGTAATTTATTCATCTTGAAATATATCATTAAA
This sequence comes from Sepioteuthis lessoniana, assembly GCA_963585895.1. Taxonomy (NCBI): domain Eukaryota; kingdom Metazoa; phylum Mollusca; class Cephalopoda; order Myopsida; family Loliginidae; genus Sepioteuthis; species Sepioteuthis lessoniana. The sequence goes on from OY757933.1 coordinate 460,901, forward strand.
CCATGCAAACAAAACAATGCATAAATATTTCAGAAGAAAAAAAGATTGTTCTTGATATGACTGTAATAGGCAGACAGAAACGCAGACAAAAATCAAGCAGAAAGATAGATATAAGAAGATAAATTGATAGATAGATAAATATGAACAGAATAAAATATATGGATGAATAGATAGATAGATGTGAACAAAGACATAGATAGATAGATAGAAATTAATTGAGTTAGATGATTAGATAAAAACAGACTGGCTTAAATAAAATAAGAATACTCTCGATATGTATTTCAATCTACTTAAAATTTAACATACATAGCTGGATTATATTACATGACATCCTATACATATTATTACATTCACAGGTTTGAAAATAAAGGGTTTTGTTAGTCAGCAGTTGGGTTTAAGAGTTACTTGAGAGCTTATTAATGGGAATTAGTTATTAATCAGTTATTAATGTTTGAGTTGTAATTTTGGTAATGAAGATGATTATCATCAGTGAAGATGTGGCAGTTGTCTAGTGGGTAGAGTGTTCACCAATGGCCTGGGAGACTGTGTTTCATACTAGAGACTCAAAAAAATGGTACTCAATACTTCCTTGTTTAACACTCAGCATTATAAGGTATGGATCAAGGGTAAAGTGGAATAGTCCAGAGAAAGGAGCATTGCCCTCCCCTACACCTCGGTGTGGTAGCTATTGAAAAGCAAGTCTTCAGTTCGCCAACTTTACTTTTTTACTTATAAACAATTAAAATTTCTATTTCTAACGGAACACTATTTAACCAAAATGAATGTTATTAGGTATTATTTATTATTCTGTTATCTGCTAATGACAACAGCAGCTGATAAATGTTTTCTTTGTTTAAAGCCACAAGATCTTATTTCCTAGTTTTGGTGATCAGTTGGATTTTCAAAATCTCATAGAATTTACAGGAACTTTTGGAATAATTTCTTCATGTCATGTTTTCTTCTAATTGCTTTGGTTCACATTACTTTTTGGTTTGTTTGGGTTTTATGGCATATCAACCTTTGTAAGTTATTTAATGACAAATCCATCTCTGAGAATTAATTTTTATTTATTGCGGACTTTTTGTCCTCATCTTGGTAGTTTTTGTGTTGTTTCTTCTTACACTATGTTTCGGCCAAATTTCACCTCTGGCCTTCTTCAGGTGATTTACCGCAACCTCGGATAGGAATGCTGAGTCTTGTAACTGTATCCCCAGTAATTACTGTCTTCCATAGTTGTTGTCTATCGCACCACGTTTTTGACCAAGTAAACCTCTGGCCGGACTGGGTAGGATTTGAAACCGCTATCTTCTGACAATGCTCACCTGGAACCGTAGAGACTCAACACCTCTATCTGCTGTGCCACGGGCTCCAAAGGGCTATCAAGGATGGATTTTTTGGTCTTATAAATCCAATTATTTGTTCTCCTTATCTGGTCTTCCATAGTCGGGTCCGTACCGAATTTTTGTAATTTTCTTTTATTGGAATCATTTTGAGATGAGAATTAATTTTTATTTATTGCGGACTTTTTGTCCTCATCTTGGTAGATTTTGTGTTGTTTCTTCTTACACTACGTTTCGGCCAAATGATTCCAATTAAAGAAAATTACTATGCTAGCTGGAAGAGGGAGGACATTGACTAATCTTTTCACATATCCCTATAAAAAGAAATCACACAGGGACAGGTCTGGTGACTGCGGTGGCATTTTCATCAGAAAACTCTCTTCATCTACATCACACCTGATTCATCTCTTTGGCAGATTCTCTTTGAGATTAGCATACTGTCCTCTTCCATCAAATATAAAATCTTGATCTGTTTCTATACACTCAGTGAAAATTTGAGGTTATTTCAACAAGAATTACCAAAATTATTGCCCTGTGAAATAATCCAAATGTTTAGGGATACCCTGTATATATGTGTGTGTGTGTGTGTGTGTGGAGGAAATGGATTCACCGAGTCAAGTTCAAATATTGAACAAAGCTGTTTGCATTTTCTTTTGAGCTGATGCCTTTAGAAAAGGCATGAATCTCTCTCTTCTCTCCACCCTGACTATGAATAAATAGTAGGTTAGTCTGGGGCTTTCTGGCTTTGGTATGGCAAATGGTCAAAGAGAAGGAAAACTCTAAGTTGAACCAATTGTACACCACTTAAAAATTGACCTTGTATTCCCATTCAGCCTGTACTCGAGAGTTTATATATATATATATATATGTTGATAGATATAAAAATATAAAAGATGTGTTCAAGGGTACCAAGACTAAAGCTGTGTTTATCAAGGCAGAAATAATGAAATTTTCTTCAAAAAGAGAGATGTTTTACCAAAAACAACAAATAAAAAGTATTGACAATTGGCACATCTTCATTTAAATTCTAATTTATATATATATATATATATATATATATATATATATATATATATATATATATTCACAGTGAAAGAAAAGAAAATTAAAACGTATATATATATATATATATATATATATATATATATATATATATAGACAGATAGATAGATAGATATGCATGAGTGTATTTGCAAATGCCTACATATAAATATATACATTAATATACAAGTTCTCATAGCATGATGGTAAACATGCTGGACTTTGACATTTTAAGTGAATTTGAGCTCCAGTCATGCTATTACATCTGTTTTCTGACTAATACCCTTGAGAAAGGTACAAACCTTTTTATCCCTCCACTTATAGGTTAAAGAGAATTACTACAGTCTTTCTACAAAGATGACTTTGGCATTAAATAACCCACAAAGATTGATATATCATTAAACAAAGAAACCAACTGATATACACACACATACAAAAAATAAAGAATATATCAACAGTCCATATTAATACCTCTTTGGGTATATAGGCCTTGATTCTTGCATGCATATGATTGTACAGATATCATAAAGACTGAAAACTTAAGAAGCATATCTACCTTAGCATATATATCATGTACCTAGATAACAATCATCATCATCCTTCAAGTTGTTATTTTATTTTATATTTTATTTCATATATTTAAAAAAATCATCATCATCATCAAGTTTACAAACTCACAGGAAAAGATAAGCCACCTTATATGTGGATGATCTTAAGATATTTGCCAAAAATAAGAAAGAACAAGAAATCCTTATACAAACTATAAAAATATGTGGCCAGGATATGGGAATGGAATTTGGGATGAAAAAATGTGCCATGAAGGAATAGAATAACCAAATCAGGAAAGTATCAGAACACTTGGAGAAAAAGAAAATTATGAGTAGCAAGAAATATTGGAAGTGGCCACTGTCAAGCAGAGATGAAAGAAGGAATTTTAAAAAAGGTACCACTGAAGAACAAAAAATTTCTCAAAACCAAATCATAGTGTAGAAATCTCATCATAAGAATAAACACTTGGGCAGCCGCCCTTGATAATCAGAACCTTTCTTAAAATAAACATGGGAGGAAGTAAAACAAATGGATTAAATAACAAGGAAATTGATGATGATGCACAAAGCCTTACACACAAGAAATGACATAGATTCTATGGCGTCAAGAAAAGAAGTAGGAAGAGAACTTGCCAATATTGAGGATTGTGTAGATTAAACAATTCAAGGACTCAAGGAATACACAAAAAGGAACAAAGAAAGATTATTTACAGCAGCCAGCAATTGCAATGTCAACCAAAGGACAAACAGTAAAAAAACTGGGAAGAAAAACAAATGTTTTGATATTTCAAGTGACAAACTGGCAAGATTGCACATGAGATGATCTGGACATATCTAAGAAAGGGAAATCTCAAGAGAGAAACTTAATCTCTTTTAATAGCAGCACAAAATAATACCCTAAAAACCAATTATATTAAAGCAAAAATTGATAATATGCAACAGAATAGCAAGGGTAGATAATGTGGAGACAGAGATGAAATGATTAATCATATTATCAGCAAATTGGTTCGAAAGGAGTACAATACTAGGTACAACTGGGTGGGAGAGATGATCCTCTAGGAATTGTACTAGAGATTGAAGTTTGACCATACTAACAAATGGTATATGCAAAAAGTAGAATCTGTTCTAGAAAATGAGATGCATGAAACTTTCTGGTATTTTGAGATACAAATGGATCATCTAATGCCTGCCAGAAAACCTGATCTAGTACTGATTAATAAGAAAAAAAGAATTTGTCATCAGGTAGATTTTGGTATTTCAGCAGATCACCGAATGAAAATGAAAACAAAATAACAGACAAATACTTGGACTTTTCAAGAGACCTGTGATGATGGTGAAACAAATAATAGTTGGTGCACAAGGAACAGTCTTGAAGGGCTTGTTAAAGTGACTGGTGGAAATAGAAATCAGAGGAAGAATTGAGCTCATACATACCACAGCATTGTTAAGCTTGACTAGAATACTTTGAAGTGTTCTGGAGACCTGAACAGACTTGCTGTCACTCAGACTTCAGTAACACTGATTTGAAAACTCAATACAATGACAAGTAAAAACTAAAAAGGTGCTCAATACTTTATAAAGAAAGCACTATACAATGTTTTCCTACTATGCTTGAGTTTCATGAATGTCAATCCTCAAGTGGGTAACAATACAAAATAAGGAAGTAATCATTTTTTTTCTGCTCAAATATGTTTATTAAAATATTTTACTGTTTTGTCATTTGTTGTAAACAGTCATGTGGCTCCTATATTCTGAATTGGTTCTCGTTTGTTAAAATATATCTCATGATCTAAACTAGTCATGCAATAAACACTTCTTTTTTTTCCCTGTCTTTATTTGATTTAAATTATCTAAAATAATTATCACCTGATCTAAACTAGTCAGGTAGATTTGAAAGGAAATGTTTTTTTTCATGTATACATAAATTATATATATATATATATATATATATATATATATATGGGTGTGTGTGTTTGTGTGTTCATGGGATTACTACCCTTGTCTGTCAACACATATATACAATAAGAACATTTCTTTATACATCCATTTATTCTCTCTATTTGTAGCTCATTTCATTTTGCATTCTTTCTATTAGGTCCACTCAAGCAATAAAATATGGTATAGTGAATTGCATATAATTGCTCTTACATTTATTCTGTACAAAAAAACTACATCTTTTTATTCTTTTATTTCCTACTAATATTCTTATACGAAATACAAACATGCAAACTTTTGAGGTATCCACACACAATATATATATATATATATATATATAAAAATGCATGTAAGATTTTCCGATATTTACATGCATGTGTGTATGGGGGAATTACCAGCCTTGTCTACCAAAGAATTTTCACTAATAACCACCAGACAGCATTACCAAAGGAGTATGAAAGGGAGCATGAAAATCTCATTTTTTTTATTTGCCGCTTATCTTGTTAATTTGTACATAATTGTTCTTATATTTATTCTGGTCAAGGAAAAAAGATTTCTTATTCTGCTATACTACCAATTAATTTTCTTCTACAAAATATATGCAAAATTTTAACTTATCCATTCTCCCCCTCCACTCTCCCAACTCACATGCATTCTACAGAATAAGAAAAGGAAGACAATATTGTAAATTGAATGGACATCTTCCCACATAAGAATAGCTGCAATAAAACTGAAATTTTATTTTCCAAAAAAGAAGTTTATATCTCACAACAGGGAGAGAAACATGCTAATTTTTTTTTTGTCCACTACAAGAACACATATGACAGCAACTTTGATTTAATTAATGCAGCTTTGATAATAATAAAAATAGGAACAGAATTTCTTACTGATCCATTTACAGCCAGGTTTCTACAATATAATCCTGGCCCTTACCAAATTAACACTCAAGGAATGCGGAACACTAAAAGACACAAACACCAAAAAACTATCCTCCCACACACAAAGAAAAATTAAACAAAAACCCCCTCACATAAGGTCCAAAACTTTACTAAAACAGTCAATAAAAAAAAAATTGAAATAGTGGCATGCTTTTCACCCCTTAATCACATGTAAACACATTTCATTTTTTTTATTAGATTGGAATACTTGAAACTATAGACTAAAAATTATTTGTATTAAGAATACTTGATGCTCAAATCATTTATAAAATATTATCATCAGTTAACTGAAACCATTTAATTGCTTGAAATACTTAAAACCAAATAATTGTGTACAAGTTATTAGTACTTAATTGAAATACTTAATGCCATATAAATTATTTGTATTTAGAATAATTACTTAATGCTATGGTTATTTACAAAAGATTTTGATCAGTTATTTGAAATTATAATTACTTTCAAAAAATATGACAGACTTCAATATCAAATAATCCAACAAGGTTTAATGTGCCATAAAACCAACCAACCAAAGATTTTTATCTATTCAAGACACATCACCTGATCCATTAATTTTGACAACAGATGTTCAGGTAACACCTTTTAATCTTAACAATATTATTCTCAACTAACAATAAAAAATGTTGTAACATATTTTTGCACTTGGTTATCTGCAAACTTTTGTTAGATATTGAACTTTTTTTTTTGTGATTCAATTTTTTTTTTATCTTTGCTTTAGTTATTCTTTCACTTTTCCAATTTGTTATGAGAAGTCAATTTTATTTTAAACCAAAAATACCAGAATTTTATTATTTCTCATCATCAAGTCATTCTGATAGCATGGAATTCTCAACTTTCATCAACCATTCCTATGAGCCATTACTTTTGGCAGGTCCTCTATCCAGTGTCTGCATAGAGCTGATGTAAGTTAGATTTTGCTGGTCTGCCAACACTAGTATGTTCCTGTGTAGGAGTCCATTGGGGAAAATTACTTATGAGTTCATTCTTGCTTTTACAGCAGTGCCCAGAATGTCCTGTTCATCTTTCTTGGATGTTTTGTAAGATAGGAAGTAAGTGGCTGTACAGCTGCTGTTTAGTGAGGTACTACTTTAAGATTTGTTCAGAACAGCAAACAGCATTCTTGTATAGTTTTCATCTAACTTCTTCTTCAAGCATTTGTTAAACTCCAAGTGATGCAACAATACAGTAGTTCTGAGATGGTCACAGCTTGGAAGAATTCCTATTTTATTTTATCAGAAAGATCACCTTTCTATATAGATTGATAATCTGTCAATAGTAATCCTTGCTTTTGTTCTGTGTATATTCATAACACAAGAACAACATTGTTCAGTCAAAACTGAATATTATCAAGCATGACAATATCATTCAAAAAAGTACACTTCTAGCAATTTTTATCAAAAAGATAATTTCCTTCTAAATCAAGGATCATCATCATCATCATCATCATCATAAAGACATGATGACACTACAAATTCCCTTGACTGTCATGCTATCTGTCCCTAATGGCCAACACTTTTGGTAAGTTATTGAGACAGCACCCAGTCTCTACACAGAACTGATGAATGTAAGTCCTGTTGGTCAGCCAAAACTGGTGTGTCCATGCATAGGAGTCCATACAAGAACATTACTTATGAGTTTATCCTTGCTTTTCTGGCAATGACAAGCATATCTTGCTTGTCTTACTTGAATGCTTTGCAAAATGGTAGAAAACTGCTTTTATTAATTTTAGTGGATTATTATTCAATCAAAAATAGATATTAATAAATATTTACCCATAAATGAGTAAACCCAAGCAATTTTTTATAAAAAGATCATTTTTTTTATCTAAACCAAATATACTAGGATTTTACTATTTCTAGTGTAACATTTTTCAATCAAAAACGTTTATTATTAGGTATTATTTGTAAACTTCACAGCACTGAGACTTTGTAATTAAAGACATTAATATGCAGAAGTTCAAAAATATATATACTCCTATGCAAAATTCTATATAGTAAGTATATTGATAAAAATCAGCAAGGCTAGCTCTATTAGTGATTATTATCTCATCAAGAGGGTCTTAAATGAATATATATATATATATATATATATATATATATATATATATATATATATATATATATACTAACTTTGATAAAAATGATGGAATTAGCACATTTAGAGGAAGGTTTTTTTTTATTTAACAGTAAATAAACTTATAATAGATAGAGCACAAAACATTTTTTTTATAGATGAACATTCTGGCTTCAGAAAATATAGCTTGATCAAATTAGATTATTGAAATCAGCACAATTTTTTCCAAGCCATGCAGAAAAAATATGATGGAATAACCCAATATTGGGAGAAAAATGATGGAATTCATTGATAAAAATTAGAATTAATACTTAGTTACTCCTCCTGGAGTAAGTATGACTGCCTTAATCCCTTCAGGTGTGGATTTCATTAATTTAAAGCAATATTCTTTATCAAATTGGTTCCAACTTTCTTGAATGGGAGTTAATAGATTTTTATTGGTGGATATAACCTTCTCAGTTTTCCATCAGATTGAAATCCTGTCTATTCACTGGCCATGTCATTGATTTTATATGCCTTTCCCTAAAAGAAAAGCTTTTATCCCTTTTGCTCTGTTACAAGATTCATCATTATTCTGAAAAATGACTTCACCATCATTTAACAAATTTTCTATTTGTGCAATGAGAAAATTATCCAGGATTTCAATGTAGACATGTGCATTGGTTATTGAGGTAATGATTGTCATCTCTCCTAGTCATTTAAATAACATTGAACATCACCTCATAAATGGCTAGGGAAATTTATTTGTTTTCTTCAGGTATGAACTTGCACATTTGGCAACAAATTTAAAGGCTAGAATGTACTTTTGGCCAGAAAAAAGCTTGCTGATAAAAAAATTATTAGAATTTCACAATTATTATACTACAACACACTATTAGTATCAGGTTGTATGTTTCACAAGTTTATATGAGAATTTTTCTTCATTGATACTTCTAAAAATGGCTGTTTTACAAAAGTTTTAGAATTACTAAATAGTGTTTTTTCAGGGCTAGGGTATATCAAGCAAGTGACGCTTTTTGAGTGTATATCATATAAAATCCAAAGTTTTTAAGTAATGTGAACTAAAGTTACATCTCACCTTCAGACTTTAAGTATATTTGGGTAACTCAAGTTGTTCTTCACATTAAAAGGGTTAAATAACACAAAAATCTATAGAAATAAGAAAATTTTATAATATTTAATGGTTTATATTTGCACTAAGTATAAAAAGCAGGAAGGAATAAAGAAAAGAAAGAAACCTCAGGTCAAAGAAAGGAAGGATATTAGGAAGCGAGGGGGAGATAAAGAAAGAAAGAAATAAGCAAAATTTTAAAAAAAAGAAGAAATTCAATAAACAAAAAAGCAAAAAAGAACAAATATAAATTAAAAATGGTTAAAAAGAAGAAAGAAAGAAAAAGAACATAGATATTTACAGATTGAGATTGATATAAATGAATATGAAAAGAAAAAAAAAAGAAATAAGAGGTAAAAAGGAAGATACTAAGAAAAAGAAAGAATTAAAGAAAAAGACTGAGGAAAAGAAAAACAATAAAAGAACATAAGTCTGAATGTACTGAGATAGACAGAAATATGCACAATACATAGAAAGAAAGAAAAAAAGAAACAAATTGTGTGTGTGTGTGTGTGAATGTATATATATATATATATATATATAAATACACACACATACATACACACAAGCACACACAATTTGTTTCTTTTTTCTTTATATAAAATGTACATGGCTAGAACTAAAAGGAAAAGAAAAGAAAAACCCCAAAGCAATCAAAAGAATCAGAGAAGGAAAGAAGAAATATAAAAGAAAAAGAAAAAGTATAAAAGAAAACTGAATAATAAAAAAAAACAAAGTTAAAAAAGAAAGATGAAAAAAAAAGAAAAGAAATCTCAGAAAAGGTTATAGCTCCCCACTCCAATCCCCTCCAATGAAAGAGAAAAGAAAAAGTAATGGAAAGTAGAAAAAAAAGAAAAAGAAAAAGAAAAAACCCAAGAAATAGGGAAAAAGGGGAAAGAATGAAGAAAAAGAAAGAGAAAACCAAGAATGGAAGCAGAAGTATAAGATGAAGAATAATGAAGTTTGGTATGGCCAACAGAAAACTCAAGCAAACATCAACCATTCCAAACAATTCTGTGACCTCTCAGCAAAATAGAGTGACAGTTTGAAGAAGAGTATTTCAATACAGTATCAATTCATGCATAGATTTATCATCTACAAGCCGAGTTTCTATCAACTGATTAGATCCTTTGTGACTTGCCTGAGTTGGTGACCTCCTAGCATTATACACAAGAAAAAATTCCAACACTATATACATTGGTATGTCAATTAATCTGTTGCCTAATGATGAAAATAAGGAAAAAAAACATTTATTTTACACAACAAATTCCATATAATCTCCTTCGTCAATGCACTTAAACCAACACTTGTCTATAAATTTTCTAAACAAAAAGGACCAGGATTTTATAATTTCTAGCAGAACACCCCCCCATCAATGAGGCTTAAAATACACTGGCTGAGGAATGTGGAGTTCTCCTTCAATGCTATTACTCCCAGGTCAATGCTGACTCGAAGCGGAACTATCTGTTAGGGTTTCATTTTTGGCTCAACATTGATCTGTTTAAAAATTATTTGTATTAGATAAGACTGAGGGCAAAAAAAAAAAATCTTAAGAAACAACAACACAAAAAATGTAAATATAAATGTACAATGAACATGATTCCCTAACCTCTAAGCATAAAATAACCCTGAATAGTTTCACATACTGCTCAAATCAATTAATCAATATTCAATCAAAAAAAGATATTAATATTACAGTCTCATCCATAAATAAATATACCCCAAACAATTTCTTTTATAAAAGTTTATTTTCTTTCAATGCAAAGATAGCAGGATTTTTATATTTTACATGTAACATTACACAATCAAAACGAATATTATTAGGCATTATTAATTACCAATCTCAATAGCATCCAAATTCTGAAACCAAAAATAAAATCAATGAATATATATATAAGAAGCGTATTTATTTTTGGACTACATTTCAACTTTTGGTTACAAAACTTCAAATTTATAAAAACTAATGATAATACTTAATAATATCGGTTTTGATTGTAAAATGTTCCATAAGAAATAATAAAATCCTGGTATCTTTGGTCTAGAAGAAAACTAACTTTTTATAAGAAATTGTTAAGAGTGTACTTATTTATGGGTTAATAATAGATATACATATATTCTCATGTAATATCATATCCTCCCTACAACATATAGGTACATCTTTATATATATGAGGGGCAGTCTTCATGGCGTTATGGCTAAAGGGTTGAATTATGGCCTCAAAGTGAACAAGTTCAAACTCTAATCATTCTCTTATGTTTCCTTTTGGACTGATCCCCTCGAGAAAAGTATGAAGCTCCAATCCCCTAACTTCGTGTCTTGTAAAATCATCTGCTTAACATTTGCATTTAAATGTAGACTTTCTAATTGGCCAAAGTTTATTCCAGGTGAATATTTTTGAGACGACAAAATAGATTTGTTTTAAATTTAGCGCCTTAGTTCTATGACTAGTATAATTGTTTAATTACTGAAATATGTATAGCCCCTCCCCAACAACAACTCGGCATCCAAACACGAACTATCTAAAAACTAAAAACCAAGTGATTTTTAATTAATTGTAACCCCACCTCCCCCCCAAATAAACCGAAAAGATTAACGTCTAAGCCTTCTCCCACCCATAAAAGTCGAAATTTAGAATAGGAATTCTAGAACATACACGTGCTGTGGAAGCATTGAAATGTATATATTAATGACATAGTCGTCCGAGGTCATTAGAAAATTTTGGAAGGAAACATATCTGTTGCTATGAAGTCCTGCTCAAAGGTAAATCTTTGGTAACTGTCTATTTAAATCGTTGATTTTCGTGTCTTGTAAAATCATCTGCTTAACATTTGAATTTAAATGCAGACTTTCTAATTGGCCAAAGTTTATTCCCGGTGAATATTTTTGAGACGACAAAATAGATTTTTTTAAAATTTAGCCCCCTATCCCCATGTCTAACACTTGTCACTTTTCTATTACTGAGGAAATCTGTGTTCGATCTGGACTGAAAGTATTAAAATGTCTCCATTCTCATATTAGGAAGTATTAGAAGCTTTACTTTCACAGCACCGGCTCAATCGAAATTCAAGAATCTGGCAATAGGAAACAGGAAGTCTACGGGGGGGGGGAATATTATGATATAAGAACAGTCAATTGGACTTTAACTATGTTAAAACTTATAGGAAAAGGAAGCACCGCGCTTTTTTTTCCCACGTACACATGGGAAGCAGCATGATGGACGTGTGAACCCTGCAGCTTAACGCTCAGAATTGTCAGTTCGATCGGGGAACTACTGTTGCTCATCTATAAGAGTGGCTTCTGTAGATGAGAATAAAAACAGCCATCGAAAGATAACCATGACCAACACTCAAACCACATACATAAACCGCATCGCTCTTCGCGCGTGTAAAAAGGGGGTGCGTCCTGCTGAGGTTGGAGCCCTGGCCTCAGTGTTCGAAAAATCAGCTACAGAGCTCAAACTCAAACAAAAACTACTAAAATGCAAACAAACAATACAAATAGCGACATTTATCGTTAGAACCCTAAATAGAATAGGACAACTACCAGAACTTATCGCATCAGCCGTAGAACATAAGATAGACATAATTTGCATACAAGAATACAGATACACGCACACCGAAGATATCAAATATCACCAAACAGGCAATGGATGGACGCTGGCCACAGTATCAGCATGGAAAAACTCTGTCAATGCCACGGTAGGAGGGGTAGGAATGCTTATAGGACCTAGAGCGATAAAAACACTTAATAGCATTGAGAGAATACAACCTAGGATGATGACAGCCACGTTTAATGGCCACCCCAGAGCAACAATCATCTCATGCTATAGCCCTACCAAACCCATACCTCTTTATCATCTGTCTAGACTACGTACTTAGGACATCGATCGATGACATTAGGGAAGAAACCAAACTAGCCACCTTCTACGATGAGCTATCCTCTCTAGTGCGTAGCATTCCGAAACACAACCTACTAATCATTGGAGGAGATATGAATGCTCAAATCGGGAAAAACAGACATAACAAATACAGCCTACACAGCACATCAAATAGAAAATAGATTAACTTGCCTCAATACAAACTATCAAAAAAGAGAGGGAAAATTATGGACCTACACATACGCGAACAACAGTAAAGCGTAGATAGACTACGTCTTTATAAGTAAGAAATGGAAAAATAGCGCGATGAATTGCGAGGCATACTCCTTTTTCGAGGGTGTGTCATCCGATCACCGAATAGTCACGGCAAAAATACGACTAAGCCTACGAAGAAACGCCACACGAACAGCGACCACAAAACACTATGACTGTGCCCTCCTTAACAACAGAGATATTAGAGATAAATATGTATTAGAACTAAGAAACAGATTCGAGACACTACAAGAGAAGGAAGAAAAAATACCCCAAACGACGAATATGAGAATTTCGTTAACGCACACCTCGAGGCGGCATCGAAGTGTATTCCAACAAAACCTAGAACGAAATATAGAGCCCCATGGGAAACGGAAGAGGTTAGAGAAAAACGTGCACTTGTGAAAACTGCCTCCAAAAGCTATCGGAAGAACCCAACAATTGCAAATGCCCGGATACTAAAAAAAGGCACAATATCAATTAGCAGGCATATATCTAAAAGAACAAACGGAATTCATACAAAATAAGATGGATAAGATTAGAGACTCGGTGGAAGATAGGCAATCTAGGATAACCTGGCAAACAATAAACGAAGTGAGTGGAAGGAAAAGCACAGCCAAAGCAAAACTGAAAGCGGCAAACCAACAAGAAAGAATAAAACTGTGGAAACAGCATTTTGAAAACCTACTAGCTAACCCTCCGAATATTACGCAGGAACCGATCACCAGAATTATCAGTAAGCAATTGGACATTAAACTAGGGCCGTTCACCAAAGAAGAACTCGACTCGGTTCTTAGAAAATTTAAAAATAGGAAAGCTGCAGGGCTTGACGAGATTCCCCCAGAAGTGTGGAAGACTAGACAATTCGACGACATACTGCTCCGACACTGCAACGCAGTCTATAACCAAAATCCGATAGACAGATGGACGAAGGGATGCATCCTCCCCTTCCCTAAAAAGGGTGACCTCGGATTAGCCAAGAACTACCGAGGTATAACACTTACATCCATAGCAGCCAAAATCTACAATGCCCTGCTACGAAACAGCATAGCACCCCAAATCGACAAAATTCTGAGGAAAAACCAAAATGGCTTCAGAAGAAATAGGTCCACGACCTCACAAATATTGACCATCCGTAGAATCATAGAAGGCTTGAGGGCAAAAAAACTACAGGCGACATTACTATTTGTTGATTTTACCTAGGCCTTCGATTCCATTTACAGAGGAAAGATGGAACAAATCCTACTCGCATACGGCCTACCAGAAGAAACCGTAGCAGCAATAACGATTCTCTACAGAAACACCAAAGTGAAAGTGCGTTCACCGGATGGAGACACAGAATACTTCGACATTGTAGCAGGAGTACTACAAGGGGACACGCTAGCCCCATACCTCTTTATCATCTGTCTAGACTACGTACTTAGGACATCGATCGATGACATTAGGGAAAACGGCTTCATGCTGACAAAGAAAAGAAGCAGAAGGTACCCCGCAAAAACAATTACCGACGCCGACTACGCCAATGACATAGCGCTATTGGCCAATACACTCAACCAAGCCGAAACACTACTGTATAGTTTGGAACGAGCCGCTGCAGGCATTGGACTCCATGTTAATGCACACAAAACTGAATTTATGTGCTTTAATCAGAAAGGCGACATCTCCACACTAGACGGAACCTCTCTGAAACTGGTTGACAAATTCACTTACCTAGGAAGCAGCGTCTCATCAACTGAAAAAGACATTGACACACGGCTAACGAAGGCATGGACAGCTATCGATAGGCTTTCAATCATATGGAAATCAAACCTGACCGATAAAATGAAACGCAGTTTCTTCCAGGCTGCGGTCATATTGATACTGCTATATGGATGCTGACTAAACGGTTGGAGAAGAAGCTAGACGGCAATTATACAAGAATGTTAAGAGCAATATTGAACAAGTCCTGGCAGCAACACCCCACAAGGCACCAACTATACGGTCACCTACCACCTATCACGAAAACTATCCAAGCTAGACGAACCAGACATGCCGGACACTGCTGGAGAAGCAAGGACGAGCTCGTAAGTGATGTACTCCTGTGGACCCCTGCATATGGCCAATCAAAAGCAGGACGACCAGCTCAAACATACATACAGCAGCTATGTTATGATATGGGATGTAACCCTAAAGACCTGCCAAAGGCGATGAATGATAGGGAGACGTGGAGAGAGAGGGTCAGGGATATCCGTGCTAGCCGCACGGCATGATGATGATGATGATGGGGGGATTAAATAGTAGCACTGTTGTTCTTCAATAAGTATGTCATTGGCATTAAATAACCCAGAAAGGTTGATATGCTATTAAACAAAGAAACTAAACCAAACCAAACTAAACCTGTATATATATTTTAGATATATTTTGGCAGTAGTCTGTCTCTTAAGCATATTGTTTTTAAAAACACAGACAACACTATCTATCTAAATTGCTCCATTGGCTAGGGCTGCAGAATACACCGACAGAAGACTCCCCCAATGACTTTAAACAACCTGATGATGAGGCTTCAGTAACGTTGGAGCTTTGGGGAATGCGGAGTACCCCTTCATTGCCATTGCTCCCAGGTCCACTCTGGCCTGGAGTGGTAGAACCTGATAGGGTCCTATATATGGGTCAATTAGAATTAGATTATACTAATGCTAAACTGAATTGTTTGAAATAAAACTGTTTTTGACATTTAAACTGTGTATTTATGCCAAACTAAATTGTTTGAAATAGAACTGTTTATATGTATAAAAATGGATTTGGCATTAAATGACCTAAAATGGTTGATATGCCATAAAACCAAACCAAACTCAGTGATAGAGAATATACGGATCAAAGTTTGAAGAGTGTCAACACAAAGTCTGATGATTTCATAGGTACGGAACTGACAGTCACAGTTCAAGCTTTGATCTAAATAATATATAATATGTGCAAATTGTAGTAGATATTTGTATTAATATGTTGACTTAATATAATTGGTGTACTTGCTTAATATAATAAGTTTTAAATATTTTCCCTTTTTCCTCCCACTTTCCCCACCCTACTTCCATCAGCAGATTGATGGTGTATGGATTTTTTTTGATAAATTTTTGAATGTTAATTACATCACACAAATTTGAAATGGAAAGCTACTAACATCATCAAGTTGTGCTGCTAGCACAAATTTCCCTGACTGTCTCTCTCCATCTATCCTTATCATCCATCATTCCTGGCATGTCTTCCAGACTCCATCCTGTGTCTGTAGAGAGCTATTGTTGGTAAGTTCTTCTTGATTGGCAAACACTGGCACGTCCATGTAAAGGGGTCCATAGGAGAATGTCGCTTATGAGTTTGTCCTTGCTTCTCCAGCAGTGTCCTGCATGTCTTGTTCGTCTTATTTGGATGGTTTTAGTGATGGGAAGTAAGTGGCCGTACAACCTTTATTTTATAGGGTGTTGCTTCCAGGATTTGTTCAATATAGCTCATAGCATTCTTGAGGAGTTCCTACAAAGCTTTTTCTCTATATGTTTTATCAGTATCCATGTGGCACATCTATACAGTAATATTGACATAACTGCTGCTTAGAAGAAATCCTGTTTTATTTTATTGGATAGGTTTGACTTCCATATGATCAATAACCTCAAGATAGTAGTCCATGCCTTCACTAGGCAAATATTGACATCACTTTCGGTAGATGAGATGCTGCTGCCAAGCTACATGAACTTGTCTACTAATTTCAGAGAATTGCCTATTAGAGTGGACTTGGCTTCTTATTAATTAAAACTCGTGTACTCTGTTTCCGCTGCATTCACATGGGGACCAAAGCCTCCTGCTGCCTGCTCCAGGCTATGCAGCAGGGATTCAGCTTGGGTAGGTGTATTTGCAATAAGTGTCATGTTATCTGCATAGTTTGAGTCTGTAATATTTCCTGCAGGATATCGTCTGCTCCTGGCCTTTTTTTTAGTGTAAAGTCATTTTCTTTTATTAGATCTATCAACATTCTTAGTATGTAGTCTAGACAGATTTTAAACAGATATGGTGCTAATATATCCCTTTGCAGAACTCTAGCAACAATGTCAAAGAAGTCTGTGTCTCCATTTGGTGAATGAACTTTGATTTTTGTGTTATTATAGAACGTCATTAGGGCAAAAACAGTCTCTTTGGGGAGGCCATAAGCTAGAATCATTTGCTCTATTTTCCCTCTATGTATGTGTTACACAGCATACCTATGAACATTAATGGCTATGTCTCATTTCTCATAAATATTTTGGACATTATTATAAGAGGGCATAATATGCTGACTAAGTAGTTCCCCACTAGCAGTGGGTTACCTTCTTTGTGCCACTGGTGAGTATTGTATTTTGTTAATGTTATAAAGATTTCCATTTCATTTACAACCTCTGAATTGGTTATTTCTCATTCAGTAACCTTTTTTTTGTTTGGTTACAACTGTAGAGAATCAAATGCTTTGAAAAAAGTCTACCAAAAAAATGTTGCTTCAAGGGTTTTTGCACAAACTCCAATGATTTGACGGATTTTTAGAATTTGTGATGTTGTTGATCGATTTCTCTGAAAACCCTTCTGATTTTTCCCAAGAAATTTCTCAATTTTAGCTTTGATGTAATTGAGCTGAGCATTATAAACCTTAGCTGCTATGGAAGTAAGAGTTATATAGTTCTTGGTGACTTTGGTCACCTTTCTTAGGGATGCAGCCCAACAGAAAAAGAATGTTCTATTTGGAGAAGTATTTCATGCTTTGATAAATACTTTGGTCCGACTGTAGATTTTATATTTTATACATGATTGCCATGTCATAAAAAAAAGCATATGGCTGACATAAAAATATATTGCATGTTTATATCATTTTTGTCATCAGAAGTGTTGTAGACAGAGAAAAAAAAATCACCTAAATAATTATTAAAGTTCAAAAGGCTATTTGAACCTTATCACTGAATATATATGATACGACAATAACTCAATCAACCAAATGGGCACCTCAACATAAGGTAATGACATGTATATGTTTTGGTATATATATATATATATATATATATATATATATAGCAAGTAGGTCTTGTCGACAATTACTACTGATTACTGAACCTGGTCCTCGCTTTTATGTCCTTGTATTTGAAACCCTTAGTAGAAGTGTTCAAGGAATTCATACATTTTATTTAGGACATATTAAATTATTTTTTTGTTCACATATATCTTCCTTTATTTTTTTAAACTGTGAAATAATTTTTCCTGACAAACAACTTGAAGAAATGAAAATTGAGCCATTCTCTTCAAAGACAAAAAGACCATCGCAGATGAATTGTAACATTGATGTGTGTAAAACAACAAGCTTTTATCAGTAATAATATGTAATTATTGGCTTGATTTCAGAAACTCTCATGGAATTACCAGAACATCTTAAATGAAAGCATACACTCTGGTCCAAAAAGCACAAATATTAAAGCAAAAGATTTTTTGCTAATGTTCTTATTTACTTATCTATGCCATCAGACAGATTAAATGAATTGATAGATATAAACAGACTTAGATAGGTAGATAGATTAATAGATGCTGAGATAGAAAGATAGATGCTTATAAACAGTGATAAATAGATATGAACAGACTGACATATCTATGTGTCTAGAACTTATTTCTATCAAATAATAAATGTTGCTAAAAGCAACAAGTTAAAATAGAATAAAGCTGATGTTTCCTGTTTGGAGAACAATATTTGATGCTACTTCATTCTAGTCCAAAAATCATGTCAGTCTGCAGGTTTTCATATTTTTATCATGTGTTAGCTGCTGTATCCACCAGGCATTTTCCTGTCTAAATTTCTCAATCAATCTTTCTTGCTATTTTTCATTGATTCCTTCTGAGCATTTTCTCTCATTTTTATAGTCTTTATTATAAAATCTCAGTGGATCTATTTTGATCAGTCTGTTCGTATCTATCTATCTATATGTTCATTATCTAAGTCAGTTCATTATCTCTCAATGTATCACTGTTCATCTATTGATCTACCTATATTAGTCTATTCATCCTCTCTCTCTCCCTCTTTGTGTGTGTGTGTATATATATATATATATATATATATATTCAGGCTGCTTATATCCATCAATCTATCTCAGAAGATCATAACTTTATGATGGTAATTAGTTTTAGTTATCATAAAGTGGTCAATAAAAATAGGATTTTAAATATTTACAAAACTGGGTTTAGTATGATATAAGGCCTCAGTATCAGAGCACAAGAATGATTGAAGTCAGTAACAATATTTAGGGTATTTATGGTTTGGTTTGTTTTTTTTGTTTAATGACATATCAACCTTTGTAGGTTATTTAATGCCAAAGCCATTCTCCTAGAAGAACAGTAGTGGTACTATTTAATCCATAGCTGGAAGGATAAGGGGGTTCATACCTTTCCCAAGGGTATTTGCCCGAAAGTGAACATAATAGCGCAACTGGAGTATGAACTCGCTGACTATGATCCCGCAGTCCATCGCTTTAACCATTACACCACACGGACACCCCCTGGGTATTTATGGGTTTAGTCAGTTCTGGCTGAATATATGACATTTAAGTTACCACTTAATTTTTGGTTTGGTTTGGTTTAATAGCATATAAATCATTTTAAGTTTGGTTGGTTTGGGTGTTTGGGTTTTATGGCATATCAACCTTTGTAGGTTATTTAATGCCGAATCCATTTTTTATGCTAATATTTCTATTTCAGACAATTCAGTTTAGCATGAGTACACAGTTTAATTGCTAAAAACATTTCTATTTCAAGTTATTCAGCTTATTCAGACAGTACTAATTCAGCTAACTCAGTTTAGTATAAGTACAGATTTTGTTTACACAGTTAAATGTCAAAACAGTTCTATAATAAACAATTTAGTTTAGTGTAAGCACAGTCTCAATGTCAAAAAACAGTTCCGTTTCAAACAATTCAGTCCTGCATAAGTACAGTTTAATTGCTAAAAACATTTCTATTTCAAGCTATTCAGTTTATTCAAACAATTCAGTTTAGTATAAGTATGCAGTTAGTTCTATTTAACGAATAGATAGGGCCCTATCAGGTGCTACCATTCCAGGCCAGAGTGGACCTGGGAGCAATGGCAATGAAGGGATGCTCTACATTCCCCAAAGCTTCAGCATCACTGGAACGTCATCATCAGATTGTTTAGTGTCATATCAGGACACCCATTGGTGGGGTCTTACCCCTCTGCAGATCTGCAGTTGGTGTATTCTATTTGACTGGTCAAAACCATTTTAGGTTATTTAATGCTAAATCCTCTTGACACATATATATTAAACATAAATGATTTGTAAACACATTTTATCAATAAGGTTTTCATATAAGCCTCAGCTCATTCTTTTGCACACAGTTAAATTGTTCCAAGTATTGCTCTGTATCATTAACAATTCAATTAAACATCAGTCATTTGTTTCCACACAGTTTAAATGTCAAACCATTCTATTTGACTCATAGATGGGAACCCTCCAGGCCAGAGTAGACTTACAAGCAATGGCAATGAAAGGGTATTTTGCATTCCCCAAAGCTCCAAATTACTAGAGCCTCACTATCAAGTTGTTTAGTGTCATATTCAATACGCTCATTGAGGAGGGCAGTCTTAACCCTATGTAGTGATACAGTCAGTGCATTCTACAGCCCCAGCTGACAAAATCTTTGGAAACTGTTGGCAAGACTTACATTATTTTGTGTATTAGCTTTATTTCCAAACCGATATCATACATCTTATATTTGAAATGAAAAAAAAATCTTAAACTGATGTGTACTGCCATAAAATTTTGAGGTTAAATTCTTTCAATTTATGCAATAGATATTAAGAGACGAAGGTTGATAGGTTTTAAGTGACTGATTATATATATATATATATGTGTGTGTGTGTCTTTTCATATGTATGTATTAATCTATCTCAGTTTTTCATATTTGTCTTTACTCACACACATATATGTACATATATTAGAAAGTAAAGTAGATATATACAGACTGGGATAGATAAATATATACGAAGAGAGTGATATATATATATATATATATATAGTGTGAGAGAGAGAGAGAGAGATAGATGAATGGATATGAAGAGACTATCATAAGAGTAAATAGATAATTTTAATCTGAATTGTTCACTGTGTAATGTTTGAGGTATGTGATTAATATTTGCCACTGAATTAAGTGCATTGACAAGGCAGTTGGTGATACTGAAAAAAAAAAAAAAAAAAAATCGCAATTTATTGTGTAAAGTATATACATTTTTTGTTTCCTTATCAATTGACAGACTTTGATGTATATTGAGGCAGACTTGGCTGTGCATAGTCAGTCAGTCGAGCTTGCTCAGGCATGATTGACCTTTCAAGGCATTAATAATACCCTTGTCCACTGGTGGACAGTCCCAGTGGAGTGCTGTTAGATGACCACTGACCTATAGAGATGTTCATCCGCCCTTTAACAGGACTTGTTTTTTTTTGTTTTTTAAAAATCATGCTGGGTTGTGGTAGTGATGACAGGAGTAGGAGTGGTGGCAGTGGTTGCAGGAGAGGTTGAATTGAAAGTTTTACATTATTTTAACTGGTAGCCCTACGAAAGCTTGAGACTCCACTCAGCCCTACCAAACATATTAAACATCTATAAATGTCTACTATTGCAGAATGATGTGTAAGTTTTTCTCTCAAGCCATTGTTAGTGATATCAGTTATTCTTAAATGATCCAATATTGTCCTAAACTAAATTTAAATTCTGGGATATGACCAAGAACTTGTGTGTGTGTGTGTGTGTGTGTGAGTGTGCATATAATCTATGTATTTACTCAATTCCTTAGGATGTTGTATAAACTCAATTCGTTAAGCAGAATAAAGCTGGTTTGAATTCTGAGTTTTCCTTCAACTAGATTAGTCGCTTAACCAAGGTAAAGGAGTCCAGTCTTCCCTACTATTTTCTCTCCCCTCACTATGAGTAAATAGCAGAATAGACTGAGTTCTTTAGCCTAGGTTAGTGTTAGGGGCAGCCTAACAAACAAAAATGTAGAGTTACTCCCCTTTGAACTGTGAGAGAACAGTTACTATCCTTGACAGTTACTTTCAAACACTGGAAAAGGATTGCAGCCATGACAGATGTAGTGAAGACACATTGACATCATTTGATTGTGACAAGACTTGAGCTAAGTGACTGTTTTTTGGGTTGAAGCATTTCATTACCCTATTTTGAATAAATTCTTTTTAAATTCTGAGCACCCGGGTCTGTTTTCATTCAGTGTTCTGGAACTATTTGTATGTAAAAATGTAACAGTTAGGCAATCAGTCTAGAAGGAAAACTGAATTCAAATCAGCTTTACTCTATTTAAAAAATTGAGCTTGTGTTACATCCTACCTCTAAAAGAGGAATTGGCTAAACAAACTCAAACACAAGTACCAAAATCTGTTTATGCAAATCTCGTGAGCCGAGTGCCATCACAGTTACAATCACTTGTAAAAAAATAATAATGATGGTCATACTAAATATTGATTTGGAAAAATTCTTTTGTAGTCAACTTATTTTTCAAAGCAAAAGAGTTTGGTAATAAATAATATCTGATAATATGCTTTGATTGTTTAATGTTCCACTAGAAATAAAATCCTGGTATCTTTGGTTGAGAAGAACAGGAACTTTTTATTAGAAATTTAAGAGTGTACTTATGGTTGATAATGATATGTATAAAAATTGAGCAAGTGGATAGAGTGTTCATCAATGGCCTGGGAGGCTGGGGTTTAATCCCAGGTCGAAAAGACTCAAAAAATGGTACTTGATGTCTCCTTGCTTAGCACTCAGCATTATAAGGTATGGATCAAGGGTAAAGTCGAGAAATCCAGGGAAAGGAATAGTGACCTCCTCTATACCTCGGTGTAGTAACTAATGAAAAGGGAGCCTTTGGGTCACCCTGGACTATGGTCACATTTATATATATATATAAAAACATAAATAAAGCTAAATTGCTCAAATAATTTCCTGGGTGTGCTATATTAATTATATAGTTTGCTGTATTAACAAATAAAAAGTGCTCATTATTTGGGGATAGTCTCTTACCTATACAATCATGAAACTCTTGATTTGAGGATTGTTAGGAAAGAAATTGACAGTCACCAAGCATGATCGATTCTGTGTCTACACTGTCCTAACTTAGATCTTGATATGCTCTATTACTTATATTGAGCACTCTTTATTTAAACATAGCAAACTATATAATTAATTATTATATTTATACATATGATTTGGTTTCTTTGCTTAATGGTATAGCAACCATCATAGGTTATTTAATATCAAAGTTATCCTTGTAGAAGAATAGCAGTGAAACTATTTAACCCATTGCTGAAAGGATAAGAGAGTTCAATACCTTCCCCCAGGGTATTAGTCTGAAAGTGAATATAATAGTGTTGAACTCACTTATTTCAAGGCTGCAGTCCAGTGCTTTAGCCATTAAACCATGGGGACTATCCTCTGTACATATATGTGTGTGTGTGTGTGTGTGACTCACAGAAAGCAATAAAAATGTATAGATCTTTTAACTTTGATGGTTGTTTCGAATTAAACAGTGGGTTCAGTTGGTACAAATAATTGTATTTCTACCTCTGTGTGTGTATATATATATATATATATATATATATATATATATATAAGATTACAGTAAGACATATGGATACAGCATGTGTAGAGAGTAGATATGTGTGAGTGTATTTTCATGGAATTGAAAGCCTTCTAAAACAGCATTTTCTCTGCTGGCTACAATCTAATTGCATCAAGTTCTTTGTTCATCTGCAAGTTTTGATTTAATAATCTCATCCACTTCACCTGAACAAAAATCTGGGATTTGACTTTTTAATCTTATTTCTTCTCTTGATTTTCAACTCTTCTTGAATTTCATCACTATAATAATTTAAAATTAAAACAAATTTCTTCACTGGTGCTGACCTATACATCTGAGAATCTTGCTCCTTTAAGAGAATTTTAAGTACAGTATTACAGTAGCTGCATGGCCACTTACTTCCTATTGCAAAAATCATCCAAGTAAGATTAGTAAAATATACTGGGCACTGGTAGTGAAGTAAGGACAAATTCAGAAGTGGTGCCTTTTGATGGACACCAACTCATGAACACATTAGTGTTGTTTAACCAACTAAAATTTATATTCATCAGCTCTGAACAGATACTGGATGCCGTCTAGAGGACTTACCTAGAGCAATGGCCATTAAGGATGGATGGCAAGAGAGGGTCAAGGAAATCTGTGCTGTCAGTAAATCTTGATGATGATGATTATAAATGTCTTTTTAAGAAATCTTAAGTATAGTATAGATATATCCTTTTAAAAGGTTTTTACTTGTATTGAAAATATTTACTTGAAGCAATAGTTATTTACTAAAAATTAATACTATTAGTTACTTGAAAAAATGATTGATTTTAAAATATTGGTACGAGAGGAGAATAATTGAAACCATATAACTGTGTAAACAAATGATTATTATTAATAAGAAAATAGTTCCTTGAAAATACAAAATTGTGTATAAATTATTAGTGTTAGATTGGGACAATTGAAAGTATACAACTAAGTACAAACTATTTGTATTAGATAGGAATACTTGATATCATAAAAATGTATGCAAATGATTCTAAACAGAAAAGTGCAAATAAAAAAAATGCAATGTAACATTGAAAATATAGTCATGAATTCAATTAAACATTTACATATGAATCCAATTTAGATGTTAAATAACCAATAAGGAGTTGATATGCCATTAGATAAACTAAATTGCTTAGCAAAATAGAAATATTTTGGTTTAATTTGGTTTGGTTTTATATCATATCATCAACCATTGTTGTTTATTTAACGCCAAATCCATTTTCATACACATAAACATTTCAATTTCAAACAATTTAGTTTTTTGTATTATGAAGATAACATTTTAAAACAAGCCTGAGCTAGGTTTTTTAAAATTTTTTTTTACACACAGTTAAATGGTTCATTTTAAACAATTCAGTTGAGCATAATTATAGTCTTTTGTTTACACACAGTCATTGGGTTGAATACAGTTTTTTGTTTACACATAGTTAAATGTAAAAACAGTTCTATTTCAAACAATTTAGTTTAGCATGTTAATAAAGTTAAATGGTTCCAAGTATTGCTATGTATCACTAACAATTCAATTAAACATGAATCATTTCTTAAGACACAGTTAAAGGATCAAAGAGTCTATTTCAAACAATTCAGTTTAGCATAAGTACACTTTTTTTCCTTTTTTTTTTTTTATACTCTGATAAATGTAAAAACAGTTAATTTCAAACAATTAAGTTTAGTGTAATTATACAGTTTAGGCCACTTTGAACCATAAATAGAACCCTATCAGGTGCTACCATTCCAGGCTAAAGTGGACTTGGGAGCGATGGCCATGAAGAGGTATTCTGCATTCTCCAAAGTTCCAGAATTACTGGAACCTCACCATCAGATTGTTTAGTGTCATGTCCAGGAAACTTATTAGTGGTGCTGGGGGTCTTACCCCTCTGCAGAAGTGCAGACTGTGTATTCTACAGCTGCAGTTGACTGGGCCAAGTAAGAAATAGGATTTAAAAACCTGAATTTACTGTTACAATATTTCATAAAAACTATAAAAACTTGTTCTTCACCATATGAGCATTTTCACACACTATTGAAGGGTTTTAAAATGCTGAAAATGATACTGAAGTTTGTTCTATTTATCATATGTGAATATATCATGACATTATGCGAATATATTGAGGTGTTAAGAAATTTCTCTTACCAAAGATCACATAACATCTCATGTATATTTATAATAAAAATTTAGTGATGCAATGTAAAATGCAGTCATGTATAAACATACACACATAAGTGTGTGTGTGTATGTGTGTGTGTGTGCACCTGTTATCAAATATGTTATGCTACTGGTTTATTTTTCATTACTTCTTTTGTGGCACATTGACTCTTTAAAAAACCACAATTGTTGACTGATTCGTCTATCTTGGCTTCTGCTGGCATTTGTTGGTTGGTTGGGTTTTATGGTATATCAACCTTTGTAGGTTATTTAACATCAAATCCATTTTTATGTAAATAATCAGTTTTATTTCAAACAATTCAGTGTAGTATAAGCACGCAGTTTAAATGCAAGTACAGTTTAATAGTGAAAAACATTTCTATTTCAAGCTATTCAGTTTAGTCAAGCAGTTCTATATTAAACTAATCAGTTAAGTGTAAGTAGAGTTTCAATATCAAAAATCAGTTCCATTTCAAATAATTCAGTTTAGCATAAGCATGCAGTTTAAATGTATGTATGGTTTAATAGTCAAAAACATTTCTATTTCAAGCTATTCAGTTTAGTCAAACAATTCAGTTTAGCATAAGTATGCCGTTAGTTCTATTTAACCCATAGATAGGGCCCTATCAGGTGCTACCATGCCAGGCCAAAGCCCCATTATTATCGGAACCTTACCATCAGATTGTTTAGTGTCATATCCAGGACACTCATTGGAGGGGTCTTACCCCTCTGCAGAGGTGCAGTCAGTGTATTCTACACCCCCAGTCAACTGGGCAACCTGGCATTTGTTTTAAGAATACAAGATACAAGACTATTGCATAAGTTTTTCCTCAACATCGAGTTATTCCATTATACTTCCCGCTCCATGACTTGAAAAAGAATTATGCCTTTAATTTAAATAATTTAATCTGGTTTGTTTAAGGTAAATTTTATGAAGCCAGAATGTTTGGCAATTGAAAAAAAATTGCTTATCTGTTATTAATTTATTTACTACTAAATAAAAAGCCAAAGTGAACATTCTCAAGGTAAACTAATTCTAACATTTTTTCCAGCTTTATTATATACAAATGTAATGAGAATTTAGTAATGTGTTGATAGATGAGGAAGTAATCAGAGTCATTAATGTTTATATATATATATATGTGTGTGTGTGTGTGTGTGTGTGTGTGTCTTATCTGTTAGTAGTTTATATACTGTCAAATAAAAAAACATGTGATCATCCTCTCAGGGACCTAATTCCATAACTTTTATACAAACATGAGAATTCTAGTTATATATATTGATAAATGAGGAAGTGATCAGCGCTACTGAAGCTTATATATATATATATATATATATATATATATATATATATATATATATATATGTGTGTGTGTGTGTGTGTGTGTATAGAAAATGGTAGATTTTGGTGAATCTGACAAGATGATAAGCATAAGTGGAAAAGTGGATAAATCAAATACTTTTAACAGGTTTAGTGGTAATATTAAAAGTCTGTGGCTTGGTAAAAAGTGAAATGTTAGATCTCAAACACATTTTTAATTTTTCCCAAGCCACTCAAATCAAACCCTTATATTACAAAAAATCCTGCAAATTAGAATGTGCAGTCATTTCCAAAACAAACCACATAAAATAATGTCCCGGGTTCTATCAGATTTCACCCTACTTGGCAGCCACTATATTACATGAAAACAATATCAAAATAGAGAATGGATAAAAATTAAGCAAAAAATTAGCAAAAACTGAGACATTTTTCACTCAATACTATCATATTATGGATGATTCTTTCCTTTTCTTTTTCTTTATTCCTTTAAACTTCCATATGCCATTATAGTCAATGTCTTTGATGAAACAGGATATGCCTGAACTCCTGTTCCCCCATTCCTCCCCATTCTTTCCCTCTTGCTTTTTCTCACAAAAATTAATCCATCTCAATCTGATCAAATCTCTGATGAAACCTGATACATTTAATGCCTCCTAGCTTCCACCATCTACCTAGACAGTCAGAGTCAAAACCAAATAACCCCTACCATCATCAGTTAAACCCATATCTTCTTCCCTCCCTATTCTTTCCTTATCTGCCTCTGGTCTTTGGACCCTTTCTTTCCCTTAAAACCTTTTTCACCTTATTTTATCTATTTCCTCAAATTGCTAGAATTTAGAAAAAGTCAAAAAATGTTATGTCTGAAGAAGTTATGTGAATAAAGAATGAAATATTACCAGTAAACCCATTATAAGTGTTGGATTTATTCACTTTTTCACTTATTTTTATCATAAATGTATACATAGTGTGTGAGTGTGTGTGTGTGATAGAGAGAGCGAGAGAGTTGATGTCCAATTCAATATTATTACCTATGGTATATTTGTAAGTAAGGTAGAAAAGGCATGACTAACAATTTTTGTTTGATGGGAAAACAATTCAAAATAAAAGAAAACATCAAAATAAAAAGTTCCCACTGCTTAAATGATAAAAAATTTGAAAGAAAAAAAAACAAGTTGGTAATGATCAAATTTCTTCTGGGCCAATATGTAATGCATAGAAAAGATACAATATGTAATATGTAATGCATAGATTTGATGCTATATGCAATGCATAGAAATGATGCAAAGACACTAACAATCGTTGTTGGGTATTGTCATAAGCCCATTGGTTAATTAAGAAGGGAAGGAAGAGAAAGAAAGCAAAGAGAGAAAGAGTAAAAGGAGCAGATAAATGAGAAAGAGAGAGTATGAAAAAGAAGAGAGTGAGAAGGTCATTGAAGAACACAAGGATATCAAAAGGAGAAAGAAGAGATGGAAGGATGCAAATAGATAAAGTACGAAGACAAAGAAAGGGAAAAAAGAAGCAAGGAAAGAAAAGGTAAGAGGAATAGACAATGGAAATGGAGGAATGTGTGTGTGTATGTGTGTGTGTGTGTGAGAGAGAGTATAAGTATACAAAGAAAAGAAAAAGATCAGAAAAGTTTATTGAAAGAAAAAAAATTTGTAAGAGTTCAGTGATTCACAGTCTAATGAACAGGTGACTGTTGCTTGTCACTTATTCCCAGACAGGACCCTAAAGTTATAGATCATCATTGTTGGTTTTACAATGATTGAAAATATATTAGCAAAGTGGCTGAAGATATGGAATAAAGTTTATATGAATTATTAAAAGATTCTTGTATTTATTCCATATCTTGAGGCCTCTTTGGGCATGTGGGTTTACAAGCCAGTTGTTTGAAAAGAGGAAATCATTGTTAATTCGTGAATACTAAACCTGACTAAAATCCATACTTTCTCATACAAACCTGAACTAAAAACAATATCTCCCACTTCAAGTTTGCTCTGAGTGACCATGAGGTTTGCTCATAGCTGTGGAGGCTATGACTGCCCTCTTTCTCTTTTTGACTCGTCCCTATCACAGGATCTGTATCACTCCACCTCTTACCAGAAACCTACAATATAAATTTCCTGTCCAGACATTCACCTTTGCTTTACCCTCTCAGTGTCATCCTCAAGTCACCATATCACACATCTGTTTGTATGTAATGACATCAAGCTAAACAACACAGCTGTTCTAGAGAATGTGCCAAAAATTCACATGATTATTGTGTGATACTAAATGCACAAATTACAACAAATATTACAACAAATATGTGAAGATGTTCTAATCCAGTCAAACCCTTATGATTATTCCCTGGGAATAGCTGAAGGTTTAAGCCTTAAGCCACAAACAATTGATGAACAGAAAGATATCATTCATTATGAAATTGTAGTAATACCAGAGGCTCTTGAAAAAAGATAAAATTTGAGTTTAGATTTTATACAAACTCAATTTATGCTATAACTTGCTTCTTTTTTTTATGTAACTCAGTCTTGTTTACATGTTATAGGATGACAAATATATATGTATATATAGGAACAGACAGATAAATATGAACATCCTAAGATAGATAAATAAGAACATACTACTACAGAAAGATAAATTGATAGATATGCACATATTAAGATTAGTAGATAGATATGAACATGATAGATATATAGAGAGACTAATATATTCATTGTAAACTTCAAGTTATTTTCTTCTTTTTAATGGAGCTCAGACAAGTTTCATAAATTTTCTGACTGTGTGATATATTTAGTTCAATTACTGAAACATGGAATTAAATATTAAATGAACAGGGAAGATCAAATTTCAGATTAGATGTTTGAAAAATAAAGAAAGATGCTGAAATTGAGAAAGAGATCTAAGATTAAATTAAACTGCTAAAATCTAGCCTAGGATGGAAGAGTGGAAGGTTAAATATTAAAACTTCAAAAAAGGATTAAAGAGGAGATCAAATACGAAGAATCAGGATCAGCTGTGAAATCAAAAATTGATGCCAAGTCATATGAATGTCAGATCGGACAATGGAATAAAGAAACTGTTACCGTAATGTCAGTGGCATGTATTCCTAAAAAGAAAAGGTATGTATTATATACTTAGTAAAATTATTCAATACAAAATTTTAAAAATCTATTTTAAGTTTAATGTAAAGGGTGATCCATTCCTATAATGTTAACATTTCTATGGGAGTACCTTTAGAATATGATTTCAAACTGAATCCACCTGTTCACCTTCCCTGTCAACACATTCTTGCAATCTAATACAGGTAATAGAATATTATCCAGCAGCTGCTGATTTAATAAAAGAGAAGTAAGCTAATGTACATATTGCCTTTTGATATTTTTGTCCCCAGTAAATATATATTTTGTAATCTAATAACTTGTGTAGAAATAATTCAAAATTCTATGTTTAATGTTTTCTTTTCATAAGCTGTTAAAATTTTAGAACAAGAATTGGTCAAGTTATTAGATTATGAAATGATATTGATTTTTCTAAAACACCCAGTATATTTTAAATTATATCCATGGTTCTTGAAATACCCTAAATATATTTATTTTTTCAGTTGAATTGATTACTTATTATATTTCTTGAATGATGACATTAACATAAATAATTTAATAATTCAAATAGAAATTATTATATATCAGTGGTATGAGCTTTTTCAGATTTGGTGAATATTGTTTTGAAAGTTATGTTCAGAGGTTAATTGTAAATACAAACACTGAAAAAAATTCACTTGACATTTCAGAGGTAATGTAATGTATATACTTCAATCTTTAATTACGGTTAATTATCTGTAAATTCACTTGTGAACAGGCTTTTAATATATATATGTTTAAATTCACCAAGAAATTGATCGAGGGGGAGAAAAATGGGGACCTCAATATGCCGAAAGAGGATTTGGAAGTGCACCTTTGGGGAAAATATACCAACCCACTCACCGTTATTCCTCTGGGCCGTTTTAGAGAGCCCAATCATCCCCATCCCCGGAAGAAAAATTTGACAATTCACCTTTGAAGCTTGGGGAAATAAAAGACTTTGTCAAAAAAGCTAGAGCTAAGATCTCACCGGGGATTAATAGAATTTCATATAAGCTGTACAAAAATATTAGCACTCCTTTGGAAGCTTTAACGAGAAGTTCATATAAAGAAATTTATCGCAGAGAATTGGGGATTGCAGATGGAATCCACATAACAAAAGAAAAAGACTCCAGAAAATTAAATCAGTTTTAGCCAATTTTCTTAACGTAGGAGGTAAGAACTTTTTCAGTGTCATTGGGAAAAGGGTGATGAGATTTGTGACAAACAATGGGTATATCATTACATCAATACAAAAGGCAGGAATTCCCGGCTTTCCAGGTGTTATAAAATAGCCGAGGGATTTCAGTTCATGTCTTTGAGTTTAGTTAGGCTGAGAACCTTTCGGCTCAGCACATGGGTTAGTTAGGTGCAACATTGAAGCAGGTGTTAACGTGGGTGCGCGCGGGCGGATGGAGGTGTCACTCAGATTTCATAATAGTCCGAAACGAACCGAGGTGACAGGGTGCGGGTGACATCACGCACCCGAAGCGCGCGGAGGTTTGTGTGAGAATTTGAAGAGAGAAAGAGTCGGGTACTAGACACCAAACGAGAAGGATCGACTTTTGGAGCTCGCAGGCGCGAGGCGAACGTGCGCCCTAATGGGGCCGTACGAGTTGGGGGCCAAATGAATAAGACAGCATAGAAGATTGTGTCTCTCCTCCTTACGTCGAAACCTTTAACTCAAAGTTAATAAAAAGGTTTCGTACCTGAACAAGAAGTCGTTACGTGTTTTCGAATTTCGAGATTCATATGTTCTATCGTAATCAACATTCGATGTCCATTTCACCCATTTCGCACATGGCCATATTCGTGTATATGGCTACGCAACACAGGTTGTATTGAACATACCACTGTTGTGGGACCTAATAAAACCGACCCAAAATAATAAATCAAGCAAACTTCACGTCATTTGGTTAAACCTAGAAAACGCATATGGCTCAGGAAGACACCTACTACTTGAGAAAGCAATGGAGTTCTTTTGGATTCCAGAGGACATTAAAAACGTACTTTAAATGTACCTATGTGAGGTTTTCTAATTATTAATATTCAACTAACTGGTGAAAGTGGAATATTGGTATTATGATGGGATATGTTATCTCTCCACAACTTTTCGTGTTGGTAATGGAGATGATATTGCATATTGCCGAAGTCAGCACCAATGAAATAACAGGTCCATCTACAAAGGCTTTTATAGATGACAAGTCGCAGATCACACATGGAACAACTGGTGACTCACCTACAATAGCTCTTCAAATGGACTGCGATAAAATGCCACAGTTTATCAATAATTAAAAGAAACTGAAAAGAAATAAAGTTCTCTATCGATAGGAACGAAATCCCCACAATCCACGCAAAAACGTTGACATCGTTAACAGGACCTAAGCAAACAGCTAAAAGATGAATTAGACTCCAGTGATAAATGCGAACAAAGATAAAAGTATGGTGTATTTATTTTGGATTAATTCCTGAATTATCATGGTCAATGCAAATATATGCGGTATCACTTACAAAAGTTGAAGCAATGGAGCGGTTAATCAGTCAATATACGAAAAAATTGTTGGGATTACCTAACTCCTTAACAAACGTGGCACTAGACAGTTCATCAACGAAGCTAAAACTTTTGACGTTGTCACTTGTTGAGAAATATAAATTTGGTACAGAGCGACTTTTCCAGATACTGCGTGACTCTTGCGACCGACTAGTGAAGAACGCCCAGGCTCCCGTAATAACCGGTCGGAAATGGAAGGCGAAAACAGCAGTAGAGAATGCAGAATTGGTCCTTAAGATGAAAGAAATAATCAGCACTGTGGAAAATGGAAGAGCAGATCTAGGTCTTCATCCACAGCGTTGGTGGTTCAAGGAATCGACAATAAACAAAAGAAAAATGGTTTTGGAAGAAATTCATCATCTTGAGAAAGTCAGGCGTATTGCTATAGCTGTAGGACAAAGGAAACATGGCGCTTAGACCAAGTGGGAGAGTGCAAAAGACAGACCTGCCACGTGGAGCGACCTCAAGCACATGGAACCTAAAATATTGTTTCCTTATAAAAGCAGTCTACGACATCTTACCAACACCAGTCAACCTACATGCTTGGGGGTTAACTACATCTGACCGATGCAGAGCATGCGGGAAAAAGCTTCAAACATATTTTCACTGGATGCGAGTATGCTCTAAGAAGCTACACGTGGAGACATAACGAAGTCCTGGAAATTTTTGCTGAGGCTTCGAAGATATGTTGTGAGACTGCCAATAAAGCTCTAAATAATATCACGAATAGAGCGATTCATTTCGTTAACAAAGGAAATATTTCGAAACTTTAGCGTAAAAATATGCACAAATCATCATTGTTCGATCGCTGCACAAACTGGCACGTCACAACCGATTTTGAACATCATTTCGTATTTCCAACTGAAATAGCGTTAACGGCCGAGCGTCCAGATATTGTTATTTGGTCCGTCAAATGAACCAGAACCTGCCCTCAAAAAACCACCAACACAACGACTACTATAACGACTTCACCCACCACAACCATCACAACGATAGAGACAGAAAAAACCACAGCACCAACAATTAAAAATATCGAGGACCACCCCAACAAAAAAGATGAGGAGGGTGGATCCAAGTAACCAGAAAAGGAGGGGGGAGAAATTCCCTCAAAATTTCCCAAATAAAACCAGCAATTGACCCACAAACAAAACAACGACAACAACTACAGTAATCACACTAGCTAAAACAACGGAAGCAACAGTATCAACAAAATTACCAGCGTTAACAAATAATGGAATACAATCACCCATTTCAGCAAATAAAAAGAAAAAGAAAAAACAACATATCTCGGAAGAAAAACAGGAAGAAATGGATACTACAACAAATCTGAAAAGAAGGAGAGATAGCGATGACATTACCGGGGAGGGAGGAGAAAAAAGCAAAAAATGACCAACCACAGTCACAAGCAGAAACACAAACAAAAACCCAACGCCCAGCTCAACTCATTCCACCTCCACAACCAAAAAATACACCGACCCAACCCCCCCTTACTCCAACATTGCCTTCACTCTCACCCATTTCAATCCCCAAGAGACCAGAGAATCAACGCAGTCAATGCCTTCATCATCATCATCAACAAAGAAAAGAAATAAGTCGGCCTCAAATGAGGTACGCCAGGCATTTAACGGATTTTACTTCTGTGCGGATACCCTCGAATCACCCACAATAGATCATCATTTGAAAAAAACTTTAAACCCGCTCATTGCTTTGAAAAATATTAACGAAAAAGACGTCGCCAATCTATATCTGTTTAGGGGTGCACCCAGAGTAACTACCTTTGTTCGTTCGGCTGGCAACCGTTCAAGGGAGCTGTGGTGTTTCCTTGAGGAAGCCAGTCGGACGGACATAAGGTTGGCGGAGTTGGAGCACCCCTCCCTCAATAACATGTTATCCAAACGTACGGGCAGGATCCCGATTTTTGTTCACCCTTCAATTTATAGGGCCCTAAAGTTGAGGTGCCCCTTGGATTTCGGAGGAATTTCCAGGGACGGCCGAGTTATTACTGAACTCGGTATCGGTTCCCTGCGTCAGGCCGTCGGCATCCTCACCCATAGGATTTCCAGCCCGTAGTCGACACTGAGTAAGGTAAGTGGGTCTGATGACTTTAAACCTTGCCACGTTGAATGTGAGGGAACTGAGGGATTCAAGCAAGTGTGCGCGCTTGCTTGCTGAACTCACGAACCCCAGTGTGGATATTGCTGCAGTGCAAGAGAGACACTTCATTTGCGCTGCGGACTGTCGGGTACTGGAGAACGATTTTAACGTTTTCTCAGCATATGACTGCCGCAGTAGCGCTGGAGTCTCTGTGCTAGTTGGACGCAGTCCTGATGCTAATGTAAACGTTGTTTTTGCAGGTGACGGGGGCCGACTGGTTGTGGCCGATGTTGCCGTTAAAAGTTTCGAGTTCTGGCTGGTTGTGCTCTATGCGCCCAATATCACTGTAGAGAGGGTTTCCCTTTTTCGTCGGTTGGCGTCGTTCCCGGACGATTCGAAGCGGCTAGTTTTAATAGGTGATTTTGAGTCATCGTTCCCGTCATCTTGTTGTTAGACTCCAAGGTCTTCCCCATCCTTATTATTTTTTGCTCCCCAACCCTTACTCCAGCCCGCTTTTACTGAAGATCTTGGAATTTTCGTGTACAAAATCCATATTACCTGCAATCAACTGCACATTTCGGTGATTTTGGACACCGGAAAGCAGTCGGCCTCCACTTCGTAGACGGGGAGATGGGAGGGTAACCAAACGGGGAATTTTTTTCTTTGTTTCGTCTTTTGTATTTTTCTCCCATCCCCATCATATAACATTTTAGTAAATAAACCATATATTGTAAATAAAAACATTCATTCCATTCGGGTTTTTTAAGTCGGTCTTTTCACAGAGCAAATGTGGTATTTTGGTGTTTGCGGCGTGATTGGTGATGGATGACTGTCTATATATTATACTTGTTATCACCGATTATTAGGGGTCTATAAATAAATAACTCAACACGGAGATATGAGGTGCTACACAAATGTATCCAAAGTCTCTGAGGAGGGTTTCCTTGGTTCAACGTACACGAAGACAGGCAAGGTGCTTAACAGCTGCAGCTCTCTGCTCCACCAGCTTAGTTTTTGATAAATATACCCTTTGGGTAAGTCCATTATTCTGGTCATATGTGAGTCACCTACAACAGTATTGTTGAATGGGTCGGCGAATGCAGCTGGCTAGGTTCCCTTAGAATATATAGAAATACATGACCGCTTCCTTCCCTCCACCATAAAATTTTAAGGCTTCATGTCTTCCTTAATGTAAATTTAAGGGAATAAACCGTTAAATAAAAAATGTTTCGTTATTGAGTTAACGGTCTCTTTGGAAGAAAATTTCGACTGAGCACATCAGCGTAAGTCGGAAAAATATGGAGATCTGCGAGAACAATGTGTCCGAAATGCCTGGATAACCAATGTATTTCCTATTGAGGTCGAATATCGAGGTTTCATTACCAACTCAACCTCCGCATTCGTGACTAATCTTGGACTATCTCCCTCTGACAAGAGTAAATACATATCCAAGATAAGGCTCTAACTGCATCAGGGTGGATATAGCCATCTCAACGAGGGACGACAATCCAACAAAATCTGGTGGTATCGTGATTTACTGCCTGAGCCCAGCGTCATCATCTGATGAAGGCTTTGTTGGAAGCAATGCTGCCGTACAAATATCAGTCATTGAATGAACCTATATATGTGTGTATATATATATATATATATATATGTGTGTGTGTGTGTGTGTGTGTGTATTATATAAAATCAAAAGAAAAAAATTCAGTTCTTTGGTATCATTATACATTTATTTCAGGTCTATGATAACCCTTTTCAGATAGCGAAAGAAATATTTTTGTGTATTTGAATATCAAAAGATTCCTAAATGACATTCAAATAAACAACGGTATTTCTTTCGCCATCTGAAGAGGGTCATCATAGACCTGAAATAAATTTATAATGATACCAAAAATTTGAATTCTTTCTTTTAATTTTATGTAAAAAATTTTTTCGCTCTGCACGTGAATTTTGATGTATTTTTAATCCCAAATTAATTATACAGTCGATCGCCGTTGGCATTAAGCACTCAACTGGATATTCCTATCCCTTGGATTATATATGTGTGTGTGTGTATGTGTGTGTATATAATGTATTTCTATTTAAAGTTAATCCCTAAATTTAACTCTGGCAGAGTGAAAAAAACAAATGATGCAACTTGTGAATAAACAAATACACAAATTCATATTTGGCAAAAATTCCATAAAAAGAGAAAAGACTAAAAACACGTATTGTCTGAAAAAAAAATCAAAGTATATCATAATGTCTAGCCAAAAGAAAATATTCTGACAGAGGACTAAGTAAACGAAGAAAGTGCTCAATACAATGTAGAGCAAATATTAATGTAAGTACCTAATGATTAAGACGAAATCTACCAAGGTTTCACCTTTCCGGATCATCAGGATGAAGCTGACCAAAGAGGGTAAGGCAAACTACATTTTACTGAATAAAAAATCCACACAACCAAATAAAATTTGCATAAATATACGTTTTATTGATTAAAATCACACAGGGAAAAACATAATAAAAAAATCTACCTACCAAGCAAATAATTCTTTCGATGTACATTTTTTTTAAGTAGAGGAATTATATTGTGAATTGAATTACCGTGACCAGAAAATTCGGCGAACACTTACGCGCGACATACGCAAACACTGGACAGCTGTTTCGACCTTATTAGGTCTCATCAACAGTGTATACTGTGATCTCCACCACTAAAGATCGAACTAACGACCAAAGACTGCAGAGCCGAAACTCTACGACTGAGTCATCAATCCATATCGCACACAAGTGACGCCTAATTAACTGGTCATGGCAATTCTTTCGATGTTTACAAATGTTAAGCATTTCAGATCTACGATTAAGTAATTCTTTCGGGTTATTATAAGAAATAATACATAATTTTTCCTCCATACTCAATCGGTAAAATCTATCACCCGCCTTGTATTTACAGCATTTAAAAAAAAATAATTTCCCATTTCAGTGTAGTGTCTCTACCAAATTTTGTCTTGATCTCCCAAATGTATTTCGATAAATTCGTACTATTCTTATATGTCTCATGGGTAAAACTACATTTATCATTATAAAATCTTTTTTAAAAAACACCTTGAGTAGATCCAATATACACTTTCTTATTATTGTTCTTGATCGCATTATGTTCGCAATATACGTCTACCTTATATACTAGAATTTCGTATTGACAATCACCTTTAAGGGGGCAATTAGTTTTATCAATACAACTGCATTTAGGAGGTTCCTTACTTTGTTTATTCATAAGTTTTTAAATATTGCCCTTGTTAATTAAATTAGCTACATTTGGCATGCAATTATAGCTTAATTTAACATTGTTCTTGTTAGATATTTTGTATAAACTACTTGTATGGGTAAAATTCTTACGTAATATCTTTAAAAAATTCTTTACCCATGTTATTGGCTACACACTGGTTAAAAGGTGGGTTAAACCAGAGAATCCTCCTCTTACGATTACCTATATATATATATATATATATATATATGCACACACACACACACACACACACAAAATAATCCGATTGGGCTCAAATTTTGACACGTGCCATGTGAAGGTTAATACTTTATAAAAATCATTGATTTTTTTTAATTAGTGGCGCCATCTATATGTCAGGGCTGGGACTTATTGAGTGACGTATTTTACATATATATATATATATATATATATATAGACGAAACACTGTATACAACAAGAACATGATAGACAGATGGACAAAGGGCTGCATCCTCCCTTTCCCCAAGAAGGGTGACCTCGAAATAGCCAAGAACTACTGATGTATCACCCTTATTTCCATAGAGGCCAAGATTTACAATGCTCTGTTACTCAACCGCATGGAACCTGAAATTGAGAAAATTCTTAGGAAGAACCAAAATGACTTTCGGAGAAATCGATCAACGACATCACAAATTTTGACAATCCGCCGAATATTGGAAGGTGTTCGTGCAAAAAATAATTATTTGTAGACTTCTCCAAGGCATTTGACTCCATTCTCAGAGGGAGGATGGAGAAAATACTTCTGGCCTATGGTCTCCCCGAAGAAACAGTTGCAGCCATAATGATGCTATATAAAAACACGAAAGTAAAAGTACGCTCACCGAATGGCGATAGACTTCTTTAACATAGTTGCAGGTGTGCTGCAAGGGGACACCTTACTCCCATACCTGTTTATTATCTGCCTAGACTACGAGCTTCGAACGTCAGTAGATTTAATGAAAGAAAATGGCTTTACTCTGGCAAAGGCAAGAAGCAGAAGATACCCTGCTCGAACGATTACAGACGCGGATTATACTGATGACATAGCGCTTCTAGCAAATACACCTGCTCAAGCCGAATCCCTGCTGCATAGTCTGGAACGGGTAGCAGGTGGCGTAGGCCTTCATGTCAACGCAGATAAAACAAAGTTCATGTGCTTTAATCAAAGAGGCGACATCTCTGCACTACATAGTAGATCTCTGAAACTTGTGGACAAGTTCCCCAACCTCGGAAGCAGCGTCTCATCTACCGAAGGCTTGGACAGCTATCGATAGACTATCGGTCTTACGGAAGTCAGACCTATCAGATAAAATAAAGTGCAGTTTTTTTCCAAGCAGCGGTCGTGTTAATACAGCTGTATGGATGCACCACATAGATGCTAACTAAGCATATGGAGAGAAAGCTTGACGGCAATTGCATAAGAATGTTGCGAGCTGTATTGAACAAGTCTAGGAGGGAGCATCCCACAAAGCAGCAGCTGTACGGACACCGACCACCCATCTCGAAAACCATCCAAATTAGACAAGCAAGACATGCAGGGCACTGTTGGAGAAGTAAGGTCGAGCTCATAAGCGATGTACTCCTGTGCAGCCCCTCACAAGGACAAGCAAGGGTACAGCGACCAGCTAGAACCTATCTACAACAGCTCTGTACTAATACAGGATGTAGCATAGAAGACCAACCAAGAGCCACAGATGATAGGGACAAATGGTAGGAGAGGGTCAGGGAAATACATGCTAGTGGCATGGCATAATGATGATATATATATATATATATTCATGTGTGTGTGTATATATATATATATATATATATATGTATATGTTATTAAGATAAGTTTTATCAAAGATGATGGAACACATTTTATTATTTTTTATTGTAATTTTTCAAGTCTTGTTATTTTCATTGAGTCAGGATCTAGGTGGTATAGGAATTGTCCCATATCTTCTGCCCAAGTGTTTTTGGGCATATGAAAGTATGGTTGAAAGCTGTTGGGCAGAAGATATGGAACAATCTCTTTACAACCTGGATCCCAACACAAGAAAAATAACAAGAAGACTTGAAAAATTACATTAAAAAATAATAAAGTGTTCCATCATCTTTGATAAAACTTGCCTTAACAACTTGCTTCCAAAATATACTCTTCAATATACATATATTTGTATAGCATGTTTAAAAAATGCCTTAAGTAAGCAAACATGATCTTACAGGTGAAATTAAAGATATATATAGATAGATAGTATATCCTAAAAATGCCTGTGGTGAGTAAACATGATCTTACAGGTGAAATTAAAGATAATTAACAGTAATTCAAAAAGGTAAGCAAACATAATCCTACTGGTGAAATTAAAGATTTCAGTATATATATATATATATATATATATATATATGCTTTAACCTAACCCCCTGCATGAGCAGGATGTGACATTTTTTAAGCAATGTTTCACAGGTTTCAATTCAAAATTTTCTTTCACCTATACTGGTTTTCCTACAAGTCTCTCCTACTTTTTACCCATTGCTGGAGGGAGAATAGTTTGATTCATACCTTTCTGAAGCAGATTGTCACTATATGAAATGCAAACAGCCACATCCAGTTTTTGATCTTGAGTCAGCGTATCCATTTCCTATGACAATAACCATCATTATACAGGCGCCTATATATATATATATAAACACACACACATATGTATTAGATAGAAAGATAGATATGAAGAGACTGATATAAATATGTATATATATTCTTTTTCATAATTCTAAAATTGGCTTATAAAAGATTTTTAGATGAAGCATTTAACATGTGCTATTAATCCCCCCCTGAAGATGTTTTAACAAAAAACAAAGTGTAGATTGGCTAATCATCATATATAAAAATACATCCTCCAAATATTTTGTTTTTCAGATTTTTTATATTTGCATACCAACAGATTTATTTCCATTTTCCTCATATATATATATATATAAATAAATGAGGATCATTAAATAAGTTTCCAGACTTTTTTCGTGTGGGCACTTTTATTGATAGTACACACATGAAAATCTAGTCCCCTTCGAAGTAATCTCCTCCGGCTGCAATGCACTTGTTGTACTGTTCCAACAACTTCTGGAAGTCCTCTTGTGTGAGTGTATCAATGACCTTCATCACAGCCTCTTTCATCTCCTCAATTGTCTCATAATGACAGCCTCTGAGCTTAGGGAATAAGCAAATGTCACAGGGAGCAAGGTCTCAAGAGTGACGAACTGTCTTGATGCCCATCTTGGTCAAATAGTCTGTGACAAGAATGGAGTTGTGGACTGGTGCATTGTCCAGCTGGAAATGCCACTGACCTGATTTGAGGAGTGCTGGCCTCTTCCCTAGGAATCTCTTCATGAACTCCTTTAAAACCTCAACATAGTAAACCTAACCCTTTGGTCAATTGACTTTGGTGTATTGACTTCCTTACTCCTCCCACACCTCTCATCATCCCTCACAGACTCCCTGGCTTTCTTGAATCTCTTATACCACTCAAAAACTGATCCTTGATTCATGCAAGATTGTCCAAAAGCAGTCTGAAGCATTCCATACGTTTCTGTGGCATTTTTTCCAAGTCTAAAAGAGAATTTTATTGCATATCGTTCATCTAAAGTGTCCTCATGTCCAGATTGCATTTTTGAAATTCAGCAATTGAGACAATCAGGCTTTAGTAGGGTGTATTCCAATTGCTGCTGTAGCTGTTTATTTGAACCTGAAATCATAAAAATTGGTCAGTCATGTCAAAAGATGTATAACAATAACATAGTGAATTTTCAAGAGTGTATGACAATTTTAAATGCCTGTACAAAAAAGTCTGGAAACTTATTGAAGGCACCATATATATATATATATATATATATTAGTTGGCTTTGACTGTTTAATGGCATGTCAACCTTTTGGGTTATTTAATGACAATAATAGTGCTATTTAACTCATAGTTAGAGGAATAAAGGGTTCATACATTCCCCAAGGGGCATTACTCTGAAAGTGAACATGACTGGAATTTGAACTCACTCACTTAGACTGTTACAATCCAGTATGTTAGCCACCATCTCCCTGATATATATATATATATATATATATATATATATACACACACACACACACACACACACATACATACACACACTGAACATCATTTTAGATGAACAAAAGGGAAAAGACAAAGAGTAATATTTCTTTATAATTCTATTTTTTAAATTTTCTCAACTAATTTTGACCTTAAGTTATTATTACCAGAAAACTTTTTTAAAAGCGTTGATAAGACAAAAAAATTATGTATGACTCCATAAAAAGGTCATGCTGATGGGGTTGGACAATTTCTACACCAATCTTAACTCCAGGGGCTCACTTTGTGGGGGTTCCCCAAGAGGAAATTCTTCAAGGGAATTCTCCAAGAGGCTCTCATCATGCGAGTTGCCAGAAGTGAAACCAAACCTCAAGTGACATCCTACCACATCAGGGTGCTAGTGAAATCTGCTTGTGTTTGGGTGTGTCCATAAATAGTTGAAAGGCTCAGTGAAAATAAGGGTGACTGTATTTAAATAAACAAATTACCTGCTAAGTATAGAAGCACTAAACCTTCTGTTTCGAAGAGGTTGATTTTTCTCTCTTCTTTTTTTTTATTATCATCATTATCATTATTATTTTGTTTTTAGAAATATTCCAAATCTTGCTTCTCATGGGCTGAAAGAGGGAAACTTTATCTTTAGTCAGAGATAAGGTTTTTTATTCTTAGAAATGAAGAAAAAAATAATCCCACATATTACAGAAAAAAAATCTTGTTTCATTTATTTTGAGATGAGGTGGTTCAAACTGACAACATTTTTGCCAATCTAAGAGAAAAAAAATCCTCGAGTCTGAAATTTCCTGTACGATTGGAACCTTCCATTAACAAAAACAAAAATCGAAAACAATTACTTTGTACTTTTTCTTTCAGTATAATGTTTAGCAAGTTAGGCTTGCAGACCATTGTTAGTGAGTCAAATTTTGACTGGATGCTTTATATTTCTAGCCATGTGCCAAACTAAGCTAAGCACATTTCATGAAATATTGACAAAGTTTAGTTTCATATGGTACAAAGTGAAATATGATTATAAATGAATAGAAAGATTGTCTAGCAAGTCTTTCAAACAGAGTAGAAGTGACTAACTCGAAAATAAAAATACAAATCTTGACTAAAATACTAAAATTAAAACAGCAGTTCATTGCAAAGGGTTACTCCAATACTTTAAGTGAAAAACATATGAACAAAGCCATCACTACCCACAGGCATATATAAAAAGATTACACATATATTTAGGCCCAAGGCCAAAAAGTCTGTGGAGTGAGGGAGATGAGCAGTTTTCACTATCTATCTTACTCTAAGCTTGATGCATTCATGATCCATTCATGCTTTACAAACTCTTTTACTCATTCTTACAGTATCCACCAAAATACCTCATACACTCTGTGGGCAACCCTACTGAAAAAAAAAGCAATAATGAGCATGAAAGAAATTTATGTACAGTTATCATGATCTTGAATGACATGGTGGTGGTGGGGGGAAAGGAAAACCCAAAGAAAAATAAAGAACAAAAGAAAAGGAAAACGTTGGTAGTGAGGTAGGTTAGTAGGGCTCTCCCAACCCTCTCTAGGGATAGATTGCTGTTGATCCATGTACAGGATACCCCAAAACTAAAACCAAAAGAGAAGCTGAATTGTATTCCACCTCATATCAACATTTGGCAACACTTTTCAGCAAAAAGCTCAAACAATTAGAAACCATTCAAAAATTTTACCGCCCAGTTGGTTGGGGCAATAAAATATGCTGACTGCATATCCCTCTGTAAGAGGGATAAGACTCCCACTCTTCATAAGTATCCAGTATATGACATTAAACTGCATCTGATGGTGAGGCTTCAGTCCTGAATCTTTGGGGAATATCTCACTTCATTGCCATTACTCCCAGGTCCACTCTGACTCAAATCGGTAGTACTTGTTAGAGTCTCATCTATGGGCAAAATAGGACCATTCATTCATTTACTATATATGAAATTGTTTAACTGTGTGCAATCAAATGTTTAATATTAAATTGAGTTCAGGTAGCAATGCCTGAAACCTTTAAACTGTGTGCAAATAAAACTGTTAGTGTTAACAATACATGAAACCATTTAACAATGTGCAAATAATAAAAAGCAATGCCCATTTGACTG
The DNA here is from genome assembly GCA_963585895.1 of Sepioteuthis lessoniana. NCBI lineage: Eukaryota > Metazoa > Mollusca > Cephalopoda > Myopsida > Loliginidae > Sepioteuthis > Sepioteuthis lessoniana. The sequence goes on from OY757933.1 coordinate 505,397, forward strand.
TGCAAACAAATGAGCTCTGACTTGTTTAAAAATGTTACAAACAAACTATTCATTCAAAAATCATATATATTTAGTACAAATAGGAATAAATAGGATTTGGCATTAAAAAATCAACAAGGGTTGTGATGCCACAAAACACAACCAACCAACTGAAAATCTTGATACATCATTAAAACTATTAACTTAAAAAGTGTAAATATAAATGTACAACATGCATTATTCCTAAACATCTAGGAATAAAATAATCCCAGACAAGTTGACATGCCATTAAAATCCACCAACCAACTAATCAAACATTTTAAAATTAAACCTTGACTTCAAAGATATCTTTCAAGAACTAGGCATAATTGTGAAATTTTCCATTGTCAGCCATTGTAAGGTGCTAACTGAGAAAAGCAGTATTGACCTAGATTTTCCAGGAAAGATATTTGTCTGACTTCCCGCCAAGTCAGATGGGGACTTGTACAAATCAAATGGAGACTCATGCATGGCCATCACAAAAATGATTGATTCCCTCAATATTCTCCATTTTGGAGTGCTTCTGGCACCAAGTGATAAACTCAACCTAATCAAGCAGGTATTGCCAGTGGGAAAGGCCCCCTTTTAATTGATAATAATCTGGTGGTTGCAGGTTCAATCCTGACTGCAGATGAGAAACAATTCAGGAATACTTAACAGTTGTACCTGGTTATGGTTAACAGAATCAGAGCAAGTGACCCTCATGGATCAAATAAAGGACATAGTTCGAAGTTTCATGTAGGCTCGTGAGTTCAACAAGAAACACCTGAAGAAGGTCGGAGGACATATTGGGCGAAACATTGTGAAAATAACAATAACGATGAAGATAATTGTTCGAAAATCCTGAATGATAAAAAGACCTTTTAACATTCCTTATTAAACAATAATAACCAATCATCAGCCAAATAATCTCAGGGAAATGATTGGAAGCAACAACTTAATAAAATAATACAATCCAGATGATTGTCACTTAGAAGGGGACCTTTCCCACTGGCAATACCTGCTTGATTAGGCTGAGTTTATCACTTGGTGCCAGAAGCACTCCAAAATGGAGAATTTGAGGGTATCAATCATTTTTGTGATGGCCATGCATGAGTCTCCATTTGATTTGTACAAGTCCCCATCTGACTTGGCGGGAAGTCAGACAAATATCTTTCCTGGAAAATCTAGGTCAATACTGCTTTTCTCTGTTAGCACCTTACAATGGCTGACAATGGAAAATTTCACAATTATGCTAAGTTATGTTATTAAGAACAAACTTGACTGAAAATATCTAAAAATTAACCAATGCATTCTCTAGTTTCACAATTAATAGATATGTTTAATTTACCACCAGTATGAATGTAGAAGCAAAAATATAATTTATTTGCTCAATTGCACATGCGGCCAAAAACACATTCAAAAGGATTTTAAACTAGCAGCACTGAACTATGATTTCAAGAAGACTTTTCTAAAGCTGATATATGTTTGTTTGGATCCAGACTCTACATAAACTGTGTTGCCAAAAGAACCACTTCTTCCCATTCAAACTAGTTTCTGAGTAACCTGCTCTATAACTTGACAAAGTAGGCATTTTTTTCAGAATTGGGTTTGGTAATTCCCATGTTTTGTTTTGAAAATTGTGGATTAAAAAAAATTTAAATAGCAAATTATTGGTATTAGATAAGAATACTTGAAACCATATAACTGGGTGCAAATTATTTGTATTAAGAATAATTACTAGAAGCTATAATTGCTTACAAAGAATTATTATTATTAGTTAGTTGAAACCATATGGCTGTATAAAAAGAAATGATTAATAAATATGAATAGTTACTTTAAACCATATAATTGGGTATAAATAATCAATATTATATATAAATACTTGATACCATATAACCATACAGATAAATTATTATTAAAGTAAAAAAAATAAAAAAGTACAAGAAAAATGATTGCAATGGAATGTTGAATATACAGTTATGATTATAATCAAACATTTAGAAATTATGAAATTCTGACATTGATTAACCCATAAGATGTTGATATGTCATTAAATAAACTAAACTACTTTATTCTCTCAGTATATTGCTCTAATAAAAATCATGCTATGGTGCGTTGTTTTTGCCAAATTATTGTTACATACATATGTACATAATGAGAATTTTCATCGTATATATGTATATATATATATATATATATATATATACATATATATAGTACTCAATATCAGTGATAGAGCTATTATATAATTATAAATAAATACTAAATATACATATATAACTGGGCCATTGGCTTAATGAGTAGGTTGTTTGCCAGTAGTTTGAGAGACCGGGGTTTAATCCCAGGTCAAGTCATACCAAAGACTCAAAAAATGGTACTTGATGCTGCCTTACTTAACACTCAGCATTATAAGGTAAGGTTCAAGGGTAAAGTGGAGCAATCCAGGGAAAGGAGTAGCACCCTCCCCTACCCCTGGGTGTAGTAGTCGGGTCACCCTCGACTTGGGTTGCCAACTTTACTTTTATATATATATATATATATATATATATATATATATATATATATATATATATATATTCTAAAATGACATTTATATAAGCCCATAACCAACTGAAAATCAATCAAACTGTAAACATGAGTGAGTTCAAGTCTCATTGAGTGCCCCATTAACAAGGCCTTGTGCCATATATGGTCTCTGATGAAAGCAACAAGCAGGAAACATATACATATGTAAGAACAAAATAGATGTATAAATAAATTAAAAAAAACATGAATCTCTTCATGGACCTACCTATTAAAAAATATTTTAATTCTTTCTTTGGACCTACATGGTGAATTCAATCAGTTTCCAGACTTTTTTGTACAGGCATTTAAAATTGTCATACACTCTTGAAAATTCACTATGTTATTGCTATACATCTTATGAGATGTCTGGCCAATTTTTATGATTTCAGGTTCAAATAAACAGCTACAGCAGCAATTGGAATACGCCCTACTAAGCCTGATTGTCACAGTTGCTGAATTTCAAAAATGCAATCTGGATGTGAGGACACTTTAGAAGAATGATATGCAATAAAATTCTGTCTTAAGCATAGAAAAAATGCCACAGAAATGTATGGAAAGCTTCAGACTAATTTTGAACAATCTTGCATGAATTGAGCATGAGCTTTTGAGTGGTATAAGAGATTCAAGGAAGCCAGGGAGTTTGTGAGGGATGATGAGAGGTGTGGGAGGAGTAAGGAAGTCAATACACCAGAGTTGATTGGCCAAAGGGTTAGGGTTAGGTTTACTATGTTGAGGTTTTAAGGGAGTTCAGCAAGAGATTCTGTTGGAAGAGCCCAGCACTCTTGAAATCGGGTCAGTGGCATTTCTATCAGGACAATGCACCAGTCCACAACTCCATCCTTGTCACAGACTATTTGAGCAAGATGGGCATCAAGACAGTTCATCACTCTCCCTATAGTCGAGACCTTGCCCCCTTTGACTTTTGGTTATTCCCTAAGCTCAGAGGCTGTCGTTATGGGACAATTGAGGAGATGAAAGAAGCTGTGATGAAGGTCATTGACATGCTCACACAAGAGGACTTCGATGGGACCTTCCAGAAGTTATTGGAACGGTACAACAAGTGCATTGCAGCTGGAGGAGATTATTCGAAGGGGACTAGAGTTTCATGTGTGTACTATCAATAAAAGTGCCCATACAAAAAAAGTCTGGAAACTTATTTAATGACCCTTGTACAGCAAATATATATATATATATATATATATATATATATATATATATATATACACACACACACGGTATCACCAATAAATAAATACAACAATAAAATTTTCGTAAAAGTTAAATTTTTCAAATGCAAAGACTATGAGTAAATAGTAGGACAGACTGTGCTCTTTAGTTTTGGTATGATGGTTGGTCAAAGATAAGAAAAACCCTGAATTAAAACCAGCTTAACTCTAATTAAAAAATTGACCCTGTGTCCCATTCAACTCCATGTGGAGGTGTTTCTATCTTATTTTTTAGTAACCCTTTTTTTATTTAGTGATTGTTCTTTTTTGATAGCTTTTATAATTATTCTTTGCTTTGATAGTGATATTACAATATTTGACTTTTTCATGAACTGGCAATGTCACCCTTATTGTAAATCAAAGCAGTTACCTAAAAAGATTGTATCTTGCAGGATTCTTCCAACTAGGGGTTGTGGACCACATCAGGCTGGTAAAGCAACCAGTCAAGGAAAAGGAAAGCTCTGAATTCAAACTAGCTGCGTTCTACTTAAAAGTTGACCTTGTCTCACATCCTGCTCATGGAAGAGGAATCAGGTAAATACATACCTTCTTGTTGTACCATGATTGGCAAGCTAGTCTTACTAAACAATTACAACAGAGTAAGGAGTTTGATCCTCACTAGGTGTTTCATATCTTTGGCCTTGTAAGCTAGGTCTAGTAAATAACAGAATACTCCATCGTGGTATAATGGTAAGTATGCTAGTCTTGTAAACCAGTTACTACTAAGTAGGGAGTTCAATCCTCAATAGGCATATCACACTTTTGCCTTGTGTGAAGTCTAAACTAAACTTAGTTTTTGAAATGTGCATCTCATTATTGTGTAATAGTTAGCAACCTAGTCTCACAGACCTATTACTACTGAGTATTGAGTTTGATTCTCACTAGGTGCCTCATATTTACAGCTTTGTTCCAAATCATACAAGTCCTGTCAGCATCCTGAGGTCTATGTGCCAAACAAAGCTTAGAAAAGTTTAATATATCAAATATTGTTTGTTAAAAGGTTAAGAAGTTCAGGGTGGTTTTTATTGGTTTGTCATCCACATGTGTAACTCAAGCGCATACAAATTTCAACAGGATGTGGTTTTCTTTGCAAATCAGATGCTTCATACAAGTCTACCATAGTGTAATAGGCTGCGTTTTAAAGGACTATTTTGCTTTTTTAAAAAAAAATGCTTTTAAGAAAAATTCTAAGTCATCACTTCTTTGCTTTGGAGTTGGAGAGGTGGGTATTTTTTAACCAGATATAAATTTTTTAAAAACAAAAATGCATAAAAAATGGTTTTACTAAAAGAATGCAGTTTAGTGTCCAACCAAGGACGCCGCTTTTTTGGGGAGTGGGGAATCTTACCCCTCTGCAGGGGATACAGTCAGCATATTCTAAGCCTCATCGACAGAGTGAGTCTACTTTTGGGTTGGACATCTTACCTTTCAACAGGGGATACAGTCAACATATTCTAAGCCTCACTGACAAAGCGAGTCTTCCTTTGGGTGCGGGTCTTACCCCTCGGCAGGGAATACAGTTAGTATATTCTAAGCCTCATTATTATTTTGAGAAAAAAGCGGTTGCCCCTCCCCCCAAAAAACTCTTTATGTTTTGATCAATACATTTTATATTTATGACCTCAGTTTTCTGATTTCTTTTGCAGATATTTATCCAACCCCTCCATCATGAACAGGATATGACATAAGGTCATCTTTTCAGTGAAATTGTGCTGGTTTGAATTCAGAGTTTCCTTTCTCTTAGACTGGCTGTCAAGTCAAAACTAAAGAATCCAGTCAATCCTATTATTTAACCATAGCTGGAGAGAAAACAGATTCATGCCTTTCCTTAGGGCATTAGCACAAAGTGAAATGTAAACATCTGCATCCAAAATTTGAACTTGATTTGTTATGTCTATTTTTTATGACACTAACCCATGCATTACATATGTCTACTTTTTCTTTGGCAGTTACTTTACGTCTTGACTTTAGAGAAATTTTAATCGCTTGTTCATGGAATTTAGTTTTATGAGGTTTTAATTAGAACTAGGAGTTATTGCAAAATTGGAAAGTCCAGCAGCAAAAACATTAAAGAAAACAAAATAAAAAAACAAAGCAAAAGTATATATATATACATATATATATAATGCCCTGCAAACTGTTGCATCCAATAATCTCTCTCTTTCTCAGTTGGTTAGACAGTTACTATAGTGCGCTTGGTTCACATACTTTCTTACCAGGGCCTCTCTTCTTAACTTTGAACAAAATTTAGCCCCTACTCCAAAAACTCAGATAGCCTTCTCACTGGGACTTAGAATATCCAAAAGATGTGTACTGGTAGGACATTCCCCAAAAGATGTGTCCTGGTAGGTTCATCTGGTGGTGAAGCTCCCATTCTGGAATTTTGGGGAATTTGTTGGTGTTACCCGTAAGCCTGTTTTAATCTAGAGTTGTGGTACCATAGGGAATACTACCTCTCTTACTCAGCATGGACCAAGGAGTAATAATGAAGAGTTGACTTTACACTCTCCAGTGCTTCAGAACTGGAGCCTCACCACAAGATGTAATTTAGTGTCATATCTTTTTTAGGGGTGGTATTAACCATTTCAAAGAAATTCAGTTGGTATATTCTAGGGAATTTATAATTATTGACCTTGTGCCCGTCTTGGTTAAATCCATATAAATATTCTTTCAATAAATCAAACCTTAAGACAAACAAAAATTCAGTGGAAGATGAAAAATCAACTGAGAGTTAGGTTAACCCTAACCCTAACCCTTATGTTCCTTATCTTAGAAAATGCCTTTTTAATTATTGTATCTTGCTATAATTACAAACTCAAATTTCTGCCCCAAAAGAAAGAAATATTTTTTCACTTATGGGCTTCCTTTGATGCAACATGCTTTGAATTTTAATTGCATTTCATTTGTTAATTAACCTAATCTAATCAGTATTTGTCTTTAAATTAACAGAAACATCAAGCAAACAAGATGTCCACAGCTGTATATGGGAATAGAGGAAGATATACTGGGATTCTTATATTGGTACAAATCAATAACCTTTGACATAAGTATCAAACAAGACAATAACATCATCTTCATAATCGAAATTAAAGAAAGTGTTTAAATCAATAAATCCATTGTCATTTTTTCATTTTGCTAAAGAATAATACTTTTAACAACACATTGACTATATTTACAGCAGTGGCAACCTTAGTAGTGGTAGTTGTAAACACAGATATGGAAATTGATTTGGTTTATTTGTTTAATAGCATATCAAATCATTATGGGTTATTTAATGCTGAAATTTAATTCATTTGTAAATGTTTGAGTATAATATAGGAGAAGAAAGAGAAACAGAAAAGAGAGAGGAATAGAAGAAAAGAGAGAGAGAGAGAGAAAGAAGAGAATATGGAAGGGAGAAAGAAAGGTTTAAACTGGTTTGGTTTATTTGATTAATGGCATATCAACTTCTTATGAATTATTTAATGCCAAAATTTGACTCATTTGTAAATGATTGATTGTAATCATAATTATATTTTCAATGTTCCATTTCTTTTTAAATTGTATTTTTTTATTCATCCACAATCATTTGTTCGCACAGTTTTACAATATCAAGTATTTCTACCAAATACAAATTTACACACACTTGTATAGTTTCAAGTATTCCTATCTAATACAAATAATTTATACATGATTTCAAGTTACTATTTCTATTTAATAATAATCATTTATTTACACAGTTAAATGCTTTCAAGTATTTTACATAACACTGATAATTTGCAAACAATTATATGGTTTAGTATTATTGATAATAATCATCCCTAGTAAACAATTAAAGTTTCAAGCAACTATTCATAATACAAATGATATGTATAGAGTTAAATGGTTTCAAGTATTCTATCCAATATTAATGATATTCAAACAGATTTATTTGACTTGTAGATGGGACCCTAACAGATACTACCACTCCATGTTGGAGTGGACTTAGGGGTACTAGGTAAGGGTACTCCACATTTCTCAGAGCTCCAGAACTGGATGCACTTTAGTGTTGATGCCCTTTTTTGAGGGCTGGAATGGCAGGGTCATACCTCTCTGCAAGAGATATAGTCAATATATTTTCAGCTTAGTTGACAAGGTAGTAGGTTTTTCGTCATGATTAACTCCAATTTTAACATACTATCAGCTGTGTTTGAAATTTCGCTTTGCCACTACTCATATTGCTACTGCAATAAATATAGTCTGTGTTAAGCTGAGTGTGAATTTTCATTTTTTTATATTAAAGCAATGTGAAGTGTCTAAGGAAGTATTTTTCTAATTCCTCTACCATGAAAATGTCTCACAAGGTCAGTTTTTAAGCAGAGTGAAGCTGGTTTGAATTCAAAGTTTGCTTTTTTTCTAGACTGACAGCCTAATCAAGGCTAAAGAATCCAGTCTGTCTAACTATTCAGACATAGTTGAAGGGAGAACAGAGGATTCATGCCTTTCCCAAGGGCATTAGCACAAAGTGAAACACAAACAGCTTTATCTGGGATTTGAACTTGCGTCACCAATTTCGTGTTCTATGCTGATAACCATTACATCAACCCCCTCTGTTGAAGCTGAGTCAAGAAGACTTTTAAAATATATGTCTACCACTTTCATATAATTTGAATTTCATGAAAATAACACAGACCAGTCCACAGGAATTATTTTACTACCATTATAACAAGCTCCTATCCAAGTTTTGACCTCTTATCAGGGTCATTCAGCTCATCTTAACTACTACAGAAGATTTATTACCCCATTACAGGTAATAAAAGCATAAACACCTGGGTATTTACTGATCAACTGCAATTTATTGTTCTCGTTAAGATTAAATAAATAATTATCTAACCTCTACAAAAACTCATTTTGTATATTTTCATATGCATAAATGTGAATTTTTGAAGATGTTTCAAAACTTGAGCAAACATCAAAACTGCTTACATCATGTTAAATTGTTAATATGCATGATAAGTAACATATATTATATGCACTAAGAAATATATATATATATATTTCTTTGTGTGAATGTCATGTGTACTAACATCCTTTCATGTGACTATATCTCATGTTATATAGATTCTTGATAAGCCCCTTTTCTCACCTCTCAATCGGATGATTGTGCACATCACATGAAAGTTAAAGTAACAGACTTTAAGTGTCTATAATCAAAATATTTTTTGCTTTAATACATGCTCTTTTATAATAACATTGAGCACTTTTTATAGAAACACTTTCTCATTTGCATTTATATATATATATATATATATATATATATATATATATATATATATATATATATATATTAATGGATAAAGTTAAATGGTAAGACCACCTTAGTAAAAGAAAGTGCTCAATACCTCTTAGGTAGAGCAATATGAAGGTATTATTAAAATTCTAAAACTTTATTAGGAAAAGAATTTGTGAGTTTGAAATTTGTAAGTTTCACCATTTTAATATTATCTTTTAAATGAATAAATGTGGATTTCTGTTCATATTTCCACATCCATGTTAACATCAAAGCAGCTTACATCATGTTAAATTACTAACACTCATGATCAATGAGTATTATATGTACTAACGTACAGCATTTATTACAGTCAAGGAAAATCTAATTTTCATAATTTAAAAAACATGTTTTTGCAAATGACTGTTCTGTGTAATTTTATTATTATTATTATTATTATTATTATTATTATTGTGTGTGTGTGTGTGCACAATAATTTTATGTATGACTTTTATAAAAAAGCTAAAAAGGATTATTTTGCTGTACACAATGTCAACATATGAACAGGTATGGTATGGACTTCTATTGACAGGTTAACAACCATATGCAAATCTGATTATTCTGATAGAATTTTTTGTTGCTATGTTAGTACTACTGTAAGGTTATATCACTTGGACTCTAATGAAATATATAGAAAAAAAGCTAGATGGGAACTACACAGAGATGTTGCATGCTTTTGAAAAATCATAGAAGCAGCACCCTACAAAATGGCAGCTTTATGGTCATTTACCTCCCAGTTCATGAAGACTAGTGAGATATGCTAGACACTGCTAGTGAAGCAAAGATGAACTCATAAGCAACATTCTCCTATGGACTACCACACATGGACATACCAGTGAAGCAAAAAATTATATTCATCACTTCAGTGCAGTTACTAGATGCTATCTAATGATGACTAATAGGGATGGTTGGAGAGAGAAAGTCTAGGGAATTTCCACTGTTGGCATGCCTTGATGATGAAGTTCTAAACATGCAATTAGTTAATATTTAAGCTTTTTCATTGCCTTTAAATAATATGCAGTCTCCATGTTATGAGTAAGCGAACACAAAATAAGAAATTATCAAAGAAAAAGAAAGGTAATCTTTAAGTGTTATTAAAGGAAAGACTATATCAGTTTTGTCAAGTTGCAGGTTTTGACTTGTAATTTCTAGCTGTTGTCATGTTTGTCTATCCTGTTTTGTCAAGATATCAGTCATAGAAAAAAAGTTGTCCTCATGTCATTTCAAATCCATGACACCAGGCATATTTTATTTTAATATATATATTGTTTATGATTTTTATAAGAAAGTCAAAAATTTATTTTGATTTTATTAAGTTTTAATGAAGAGATGGAATGTAAATTAATGTTTTAGCTTTTTCATTTCCTTTGAAAAATAATGCCACTTGCACAGATGTGCACATGAGTAAACAGACATGAAATAAGTTGATTGCTTGGTTGTTTTATGGCATATCAACTCTTTAAGCTTATTTAATGCCAAATCCTTTTTATACATATATATTAAATCAATAGTTTGTAGGTAGCATTATTTTTAAATGAGCCAGAATTTATTTGCACACAGTTAAATAGTTTCAAGTATTGCTATCTAACACTAATAATTTTGATAAATCATTCCAAGATTTACAATATAAAACTAATAATTCTATTTAATATCAGCAATTTGTTTGCTCAGTTAAGTGGTTTTGAGTTTAGAAAATGATTACATATTTTTATTTGATGCACTGATGGGGCCCTGACAGGTACTACCAATCTGGATCAGATTAGATCTGGGAGTAATGATAATGAAGGAGCACTCTACATTCCCCAAAGTTCCAGAACTGGAGCCTCACCATCAGATGCTGTTTATTGTCATATTCAGGACACATGTTGGTTGGAGTCTTACCCCCATGCAGAGATGCAATCGGTGTAATCAGCTGACCAAGCTAACATAAAATAGTTAATTAAGAACCAATTGACAAACAAGACAACTACCAAGAAAACAAACATCCACACACACACACACACGGTAACAGTCTTCATTTTTATATAGCATCTCTCAAGCTTTATTGGATCTGGGGAGTATAGAGTATCCCTCCCCCATTACTGGCAGGTTCACTCTAACTTGGATTGGTAGTACTTGTTAGGATCCCATCTAGGAGTCAAAGGTGATTGGTTTAAAAATTCTTTGTATTTGATCAAACAGTTGGCAAAAAAAATCTTATAAAGAAATAACTTCATAAAAAGTATAAATATGCACAATGAATGCAATTCCCAAATCTTTTGGCATAAAATCACCTTAGATACCATTAAATTTACTCAATCAGATTCTTTTGGGAGTTGGGTATGTATTTATCCAACCCCTCTACTATGGGCAGAATGTGACACAAAGTTAATTTCTTTTTAGCAGAGTACACCCAGACTAAATTCAGTTTTCCTTCAAAATTTGTTGCCTGACCAAGGCTAAATAACCCAGTCTGCCCAAAGCTGGGGTGGGGAGAATAGATTCATGCCTTTCACAAGGGCATTAACATAAAGTGAAACACAAACATTCTTGTCTAGGATTTGCTTTTGGGTTGTCAATTCCATTTCCCAAAGGTTATGTTAAGCTTACATCTTTGGGGTTTGAGTATTTATATGTGACTCTCTGAAATCAAATAAATCAAGGGCATTTATTTAAGAATTAAAACCCTATCTTGAAAACAAGTGTAGCACAGATACTACTGCAAGTACTTAATAAAATCATAGACGATGAGTAAAGAATGTTAACATTACAAAAGGAAGAGCTGAGACTGCAGTTCATCTCAGATTAAAGCAAATTTCTCAGCTAGATAATTGAAAGAAAGGAAAGGTATGCAAGCAATTCTCATAGACTATTGCTAGTGCATTGGCTCCTCACTGGGTGCCACAGAATTATGGCTTTGACTCAGACTAAGTTGAGTTCAGCAAATAGCATTTCACTTTGTTTTTTTTATAACTTTCTGCGCATTATTATTTATTTATCTATTTTTATTTCTTTCATTTTCATTTTTCTTGAATTTTATTTGACCAGATGTAATTGTATCAAAATTTCTTAGATGAAGCATTGATAATTATTAATTTTTCATTCATATTTCTTTCATCTTAATTTTAGTTTCATTTTATTATGCAAAATGTAATTAAATAGGAATTTTTGATGAGGCATTATCAGTTACTACAGTCAGTTTTAAACTAATATTTCTTTTTTCTTATTTTTGTTGCTTTTTTAGTATATTAGATGCAATAGGTGACTTATTCTTTTTCTATCTAATTAATTCATTCTTTCTTTTTTTGCAAATTATTTTTTTATTTCTAATTTTTTTCTTTGTTTTTGGCAAATTCTTTCTTTTTTTGCCTTTTAGGCAAATTCTTAACTTTCTTTCTTTCTTTATTTTTGTGGCAAATTCTTTCTTAGTTTTTCTTCTTTTTTTTCTTTCTGAAATGTTCTCTCTCTCTCTCTTTCTTTCTTTCATTAAGGTAAATTCTTTTTTTAAGTTTTTTTATTTTTTCTTTCTATTTATTTGTTTCTTTGTTTCTTTCTGAAGAGTTCACTTACTTTCTTTTTTGTTTCATTGCTATCAGATTTCTGTATAATATTTTTGTTTTACTTTTGTTCCTCCAATTTCTCCGACCCTATTCCCTTTTAAGTAATTCTGTCTTTATTGACATTGCATGTAATGATTAAGTTTCCACGATTAAGACTGAGCAGCACTTCATTCATTTTAATTTTAAGGGGGAAGACGAAAATAAACACAAATGTCACTGATTGCCACATCACAAGTTTGCGATAAAAGTAGTTGTGTTTTTTCTTTCTATTTATGATTTTTTTCAAGCCATTTAATCTCTTAATTTTGGACTCAATGTTTTGGTCATTTCTGAGATAATGAACAAACAGAATTAATGGCCTTATCTCATGAGTATTTAGTTTGTAATTTAATCCCTATATCAGCAGGGAAACACTCATCTCAGTGTACATGTGTGCAAGTGTATATGTTTATGTGAGTGAGCTTTTATGGGTGTATCTATACTTATATACATGTGGTTGGTTGGTTGGATTTTAAGGCATGTCAACCCTTGCTGGGTTTTTTAATGCCAAAGTCTGTCTTTTTTCTTTTCAAGTACTTATATGGGGCTGTAGAATATGCCTACTGTATCTCTGCTGAAGGGTAAGACAACAGCCCCCAACCCCCAATGATATGACATTAAACAATCTGATTGTAAGGCTCTAGTTCTGGAGCTCTGGGGAATGTGGAGTATCCCTTCAATGTCATTATTCCCAGTTCCACTCGGATCTAGAGTGATAGTACCTGTTAAGATTCCATCTATGGGTCAAATAAAACTGTTTAACCATTTAACTGTATATAAACAAATGACTGATGTTAAATTGAATTGTTAGTGTTACATAGCAATACTTGAAACCATTCGACGGTGTACAAATAAAACTATTAGTGTTGAATAGCAATAGTTGAAACTATTTAACTGTGTGAAAACAAATGAGTCCAAGTTCATTAAAAAATTGTTACCTAAAAACTATTTGTAAACCAATCAAGTATATTAAATATATATGTATAAACAGGATTTAGCTTTAAATAACCTATGAGGGTTGATATGCAGTAAAACACAACCAACCTCAAACTATCATCCCAATCTACAATAAATCATGCCCAATCAACGACTGAACAAAAATGACTGAAAATATAAAACTCCTCATCATGTCAATCCAAAAACTCCCTCAACATCAAGGATAAAATCACAAGAAAAACACGCGTATTAAACAAGACCATACAAAACAAAAACAAGGTAACACCTAAGGCTCAACTAAAACTCAAAATAGATCTGAGAATGTCGAGAGCATGGATATTAAAACAGACAACATAATTGCAAATCTCTAACAAGTCGATATATATTAAAAAATATAAGATACATCAATGAAACAAAACCATCTTTAAAGTATACTGCTGAGAAGCAAAATTGTCTACTAACCTTTGTCTCACACACTTATAATTTGTTTAAAAACAAAAATATTTACCTTAAAACTATTTACTTACAAATCATACATATAAAAAAAAGACAAGATTTGGCATTAAATAACCAACAAGGTTTGATATGTCACTCAACAAAATAACCTGACTGAACCTTGAAGATAAAATTTTTACAAATGATCATTATCATTGAATAGGAATAGTTGGTTGAAAGAAAATAATTTCTGTCAAGAAAATTCTTCACAATAAAATAATCCAAGGGTTGATATGTCATAAACCAAGCAACCAACCAAAATTGGCTGATGAAATCCTCACATATCATCACATAATCCTATGGTAATGGGACACCTAGAATGTTGATGCGAGATGTAATACAATATAAATTTCTTAAAAGAAGCATGGTCAGTCTTCACTCAGAGAAGTAAAGAATTTAGCTTTATAAGCAAAGGACCCGTTTATGCTAAGTAGGAGGTCTAGATTTAAATTATATCTATTGAAAAATGACCATGAAATGATTCTTTATTGATCATGAGCTGATAAGTACCGTTTCTGACGAATAATTGGAGTGAGTGACATATTTCAGTTCATGCCAATTTAAATACTTGTTTCTGGTTTTTTTTTTTTAATTTTTAGCTCTGATTAAAGAATAATTATGAAGTATATTCCAAATATCTCAAGACTCAAGTTGAATAAACTAAGACAGAAATGAGGAATAAATGAAACATTAATTTTTTTCAAAATAATCTCCTTTCTATTTAACAAACCTATTCTAATAGATTTTCCATGGAACCTTTTATATTAATATAGTATGATGAAGCTGTGTCATTGTGCTTCTTTTAATGTCTACCATATCTTTAGATATTGTCCTGAAGATGAATTTTAAGTTTAGAAAATAAGAAAAAGTCACGTGGTGAGGATTGAAGGTTGCCTAATGTTTTTGCCAGAAGCCAGATGTGACAGAGAACAAAGCTGGTTTGAATTCAGATTTTCTATTCTTTTACACTTGTTTCACCTATACTAAATAATCTTTTTTGTCCTACAATAGACAGAAGACAAGGGAGAATTAATATGAAGTTAAATAGAAATACAGGCTATATATATATATATATATATATATACACATTAAGTTATAAACATAGATATAACACGCACATAAAAACAGTTATATAGGTATATAAACATATATATTTTACATAAAAGATTTTTGAGATCTATATTAACATGTAGTGTATCATTCACATTAAGATCTAAGCTGTTAAACACATGGAAAAATATAGTAGGTTAATCAGTATAATTGACATGTTTTGAACTCAAGGTCAATCTAAGACCAAAGCGCTTATTGGATGATTTCAGTCAGGTGACAAATATGGTTCTAGAGTTAGAAATAATTAGTCAATTATTGAGAAATGCTCAACTAGATCTGATAAAATGATCCACTACTCTTATCACTAACTCCCCCCTTTAGTCAGATGGAAGATGAAAAAGTAGAAAATAAAAGTAATATTGGCACATGAAATTGTAATTGCATTGTAAATCATCATCCCAGGAAAGAAGAACTTAGAACAAAAGGAGGGGATGACTGAAGACAAACAAAAATAAAGATGGTGATATGAAAGAGACATGAAACGAGAGACAGAATGACTGAAGAATGAAATGAAGGGAGGAGATGGGTGCTGGACGATTGTGGTGTATGGACTTCTTAACCCAATATATAACAGGTATATGGATTCAATATACATACGATATATATAGAAAGTAACATTGGTGATGTTAGTCGAGAGTGACCCAAAGGCTCTGTTTTCAATAGCTAATACACCAAGGTGTAAGGGAAGGTACAACTCCATTCCCTAGATTGCTCCACTTTACCCTTGATCCTTACCTTATAATGCTGAGTGTTAAGCAAGGTGGCATCAAGTGCCATTTTTTGAGTCTTTGGTATGATATATATATACCTACTTATAAACATGTACACATATAAATATGCCTATATATATATATATATATATATATATAATATACATACATACGTATAAACCTGTTATAATATATATATATATATAGATATATACACACACACACATACTTATTAACATGTCTATATATAATATATATGCATACCACATAGAAATGTGATACAATGAAACTGTGGATGATTTATATATATATATATATATATATATCATTGAGAAACAAGAAAATCAGTCAGTATATTGCATTATAAATTAATTTCATCCATTCTTGATGGAATATACTTATCGTCTTTCTTGTTTCTCAATGATATTTTGCTCTGCGTAAACTTCTTTATATAGACCTACATATATTATGAGCTTTACACTGAGCACTCAATTTGGATAATTCCATTCACGTATATCTATAGAATCAATTGATATATAATTTTTTTGTTTAAAAAAAAAGAAATTTAGAAATAGTAATCCATAATAACATTTTTTTGCTTATAAAAGCTTATCAGATGAATTTCAATATATATATATATATATATATATATATATATATATATATATGCACACATAAACACACACATATGTATAATCTAAACATAAAGACATATATATATATATATATATATATATATTTGAACATACATATAAACATAAATACACACAAACATACATGCATATAAACGTGTATGTAATACAAATGTAGGCATATATAATATATATATATATATATATATATATATACACACACACAGACATACATACACCTTAGACACTGAAACTGTGGCATCACCCCTGGTTAGTGGCTGATGAGTACAGGGTATCACACATGTTTTCACATGTTGTATAATAAAATACATATGTGTATATATATATATATATATATATATATATATATATATATACATACACATACACTCACACCCATATATACATATAGAAATAGCAGCCCAGTTTACAGCTGAGGCTGTAGAATACACCGACTGCATCTCTGCAGAAGGAAAGACTTCCCAACGAGTGAACTGGATATGACATTAAACAATCTGTTTGACATTTAAACTGAGTGCAAAAAAAGACTAATGCTGAACTGAATTGTATGAAATAGAACTGTGAGTAAACAAATAACTGATATCTAATTGAATTCTTAGTTATACAAAGCAATAATTGGAACCATTTAATTTATTGATTCTTGCTAAATTGAACTGTTAGAAATAGAACTGTCAAATCTTTTAACTGTGTGTATCAACAAAATGTGCATACAAATCATATATTTAACATAAATGTGAAAACAGGATTTAGCATTAATTAACCAACAACAGTTGATATGCCATAAAATCAAAGTAAACCAAATCAATAGCAATACTAGAGTGCTAACAAATGAGTTCTAACTTATTTAAAAATGAAATTACCAACAAACTATCAACTCACAAATGTTTCAATATCCATTTAAATATTTGCAAACAAATGACTGATATTAAATAGTTAATGTTACATCGCAATAGACTTATTGAAAAATGTTATCAACAAAATGTATTTACAAATCATATTTAGAATATGTGTAAAGAAGATTTGACATTAAATAACCTACAATAGTTGTTTTGGTGTAAAACCCAACCAAACCAATATAAACATTATATATATATATATATATATATAAGTAAAAGTAAAGTTGACGACCATAGTCGAGGGCAACCCAAAGGCTCCCTTTTCAATAGCTACTACACTGAAATGTAGGGGAGGGTGCTACTCCTTTCCCTGGATTGCTCCACTTTACCCTCAATACGTACCTTATATTGCTGTGTGTTAAGCAAGGAGTTATCAAGTACCATTTTTAAAGTCTTTATGACTCGATTGAACTCAGGTCTGCCAGACCATTGGCGAACACTCTCCCCACTTGGCCAATGGATTTTTAAAAACATAAGCATAAATATATATATATATATATATATATATATATATATAAATATACACACACACGCATACTGATCTATATAATATGTATACATACGTACATATACCTAGTTTTCTTTTGTAATTGAAATATCATATTTATGTATACGAGTTTGGAACCAAACTGACTTTTTTCTCATAACTTAAATGAAGAAAGTTTCATGTCTTTAAAGAAGTAAATTTATTCTTTTTTCTCTATCAACAAGGATTTATATAATTCTTTAATCAAAATGAATCTAAAATAATTTTAATTAAGGCAAATTCATATTTTCTTTTCATCCAAGAATAAACCAGCATAAATTACTGCAGAGCAAATTCTTACCACCCTTTCAAGTAATTTGTAAAAGTATGTTCATGGGAGTGATTCTCAAGCAGTGTGAAAATGTGTAAACAACTTTTGCTTATTCTTAGGCAATTATGTTAACTCTCCCTTAATTGAGTACCACTCAACTTCAGATACCTAATGCAATAAGAAACTCAATGCTCTTACATTACAAACACAAGTATTGATAGAGATGTTTTATTTGACTGACCTTAGCACCAATTTGAAATGAACAAAATTTGTATAATTTTAACCTTGTTTAAACTCATTATCAGTAGATATTGTGACACAACTATCATAGTTAGGGTATCTAAGAAGAATTTTATCAGTGCTTACACAGTTTTTGTAAAAACCCCTCCCATCTTCATTAGTCATTCCGCTTTATCTGCCATGTTTTATTTATTCTCCCCCCCAACTCCGGTGTTAAATGTAATAGCCACAAATTTTTTGAGGAAGTATTATCAGTATTCGTTTGATCAAAGAAATGAGGAATATGGCTATATGGTTTGCCAGACCGCCTTTGAACCCATAAGGCTTGTGTTTTAACACTATGATATCAATGCTTCTATTTAGGAAAGATTACAAAAGTAGTAGACTGTTTTGAAAATAAGATTGACATGTTTTGTGAGACGTCTAGCGTCTCTAGTTAAACATTTCAATATGATTTTCAAAACTATTTTGTCTCATTAGGAAGGAGGAAAATTAGCATTTCATCGTTACTTTCATTACACTGAAAACTTGGAC
The DNA here is from genome assembly GCA_963585895.1 of Sepioteuthis lessoniana. Lineage (NCBI taxonomy): Eukaryota > Metazoa > Mollusca > Cephalopoda > Myopsida > Loliginidae > Sepioteuthis > Sepioteuthis lessoniana. The sequence goes on from OY757933.1 coordinate 524,424, forward strand.
GATTAAAAAATGACGTTTTTACACAGAAGGTAGACTCAACAAAATCAAAATCTTGTTGCAAATTAGTTCCCTAAATTATATTATTTTTCATCCATTGATCTGATAAAAATCTTGCTAATAAAACCATTTTTGTTAGATTACAGTTATGAATACACGCGTGTGTATGTGTGTGTGTGTGTGTGTGTGCAGATGAACAAATAAATCGTTTAAAACATTTTTTAGATAAAAAGGTGCTCAAATGCTGACCAGCAGAGCAGGATAAGACCAAAAAGAAATGAAGATATCAACTCTTAATGTTTCCTGACTAGAAGTCATGAAACCAGTGTAGTGTGACGCGAAAGGTTTATTTTTATCCCAGAGCGGGGTTTTATTTTCACCAAGGCCACTAAACTTCTTCCCGTAGACAACAGAAGATATGGACCTATAGGTTTTAGTCGTAATAATATTATATTGTAGTAGTCGGCAACTCCGGTTTCCCGTGTGATATTTTAGAGGAATTTATAGGACAATTTTAAGCAAGATAACATAAGGCAAATAGAAGCTGAAAAGGAAATGTGACACAACAAATTCGTTGTAGAACTGCCAAGAACAACTTAGACCACGTGGTAACATAAAAATACAGGAATCCTTTACTATACAAAGAGATACACTTTCAAAGTGTCAAATATGTATAATGAATTGAACAGTCCATGGACATAAATGTCTTTCCTTACTGTTCTTTCGTTTTCCTTCAAATTGAGAGAGAGAGAGAGAGGGTGGTATATAAAGTTTGGGTATAAAGGAGAAATGGCCCCAAAGTTACTTATCTTATTTTTCGACGAGGTTCCACTGGAGAATCTTTCTTCTTTCACGGGCTAATAGACTTTATGCTATTTTTAATACTGGCTTGAAGAACTCGGGTCCCTCGTGTCTCAGATATTCTTTTGTCTTCTACCCGGAATACTGGCTTTGGTCCGTCTGCCCGCTACGAACCCTGCCAAACAACTAATTTTTCTTTTCGTTTTTTTCGCTGACGAGAAGAAGGTGCCACTTCCGTTTTAGGGTCTCAGCCAATCATTTGGCTTCTCCCTCCTTCCCCCTTCCGGTGTCCGGCGACCTGAGGTTACTAAGTACCAACATCTGTTGATATCCCCTCTGTGACCTACATTCTTTCTTAACGGTCACTTTTTTGACGGGTTGCCACTGTTCATTCCAACGGGAGGATAGTATTAATCTTATTTCTATCGTCTCCGAGGGATATCACGTGACAGTAGATAGGTAATATAAATGTTTGTGTGTGTGAGTGTTACGAAATCCGACTGCCGCAATAGTTACTGCTGGCTTTGAGATTCAATAAACAGCGCAGCTTTGAAAGACTGCTTAGTGTCAGAAGCCGGTTTGTAATAATAATGACACTATTGGATAGAGCAAATTGTAAAACTATTTTTACGCAATCACTGTTTCTGGCAATGCTTTATCGCCATCAATTAAGAAGCATGTAGTCCTATGCTATTAGCGTCTCCAGTGGTCGTCGCCTGGAGATTTGACTGAGAAGCTGAACTCTAATGAACACGAAAGGTAAGAGACAGCACTCTTACCCATAAATTCGTACACCTCTCTCTATATATGCAGGAGCTCACAGGTATTTTGAATCAGAGTCGCTTGCTGAAAAGTTTGAATTCACTGCGTATTTGGTCTTTCCTCCATACCCCCCGTTTTAAAAACCAGACAAAAAACGGCTAGACAGGATAAGACAACAACCAGCCAAAGGAATTTGATTTTCTTTCCCTTTTCCCCACCAGAGAATAAATTATACCTTTCAATGTTTATAATGAATGTTGAACGACTTGATATATTTTCCATCCGTTTTGTTTTATCTGCTGAAGGGAGACAAATATTTACTGTCCCCTTGAAAAGTGGGCGTGTCCACGTGGTGGCCTTGTGCTTTGTCTCATGTGGGAATCACAGAATCTATCTCGGTCTTTTTTGTTTCTCATCATTCAACAGTATTGCGTCAGCTCCTCGAACAGTGGAAACGTTGTCTCTCCTTCTGGTCATAGTAATTGTAGTGTCCCACAACATCAAGTAAAACTCTTGCCATTTTTGTACCCTTTTCATATACTGCTTGTTCATAGAACAATACGTGCATATTTTATTTGTTGGGACATATTTGCGTATTCCTGTCAATATTTCTTGTATCTATATTCTGAATGTATAAAATTGATTTTCAGTATCTTTCCTTTCGTTGATTCAGTGTTAGTTTATTACCAACCCACCCAATACTGTGATTGTCGATTCCATAATCATCAGAATTAATTCTTGGTTTGATTTATTTAATGGCATATTAACCTTTGTGGGTTATTTAATGCCAAAGTCACACTTCTAGAAGAAGAGTAGTGGTACCATTTAAACTATAGCTGGGCAGATAAGGGAGTTAAAAAAATTCCTAAATATATTTGTCCGAAAGTGAACGTAATAGAGCGACTGGAGTTCGAACTCGCTTATTACAATGTCGTAGCCCAGCAAGTTAGCCACTATACCACGGGGAATACGCCACATCTTTTCCTTCTTCCCCCCCCTGTCTAACGCTGGAAAAAATTATGCGTCTAAAACTTTAAGAATACTACTATTTCTTTCTTTCTGAATGTTTAAAATCTTAAGTACTGCTAAACTTGAAAAGATAGAAACGGTAAAGGTTTGTATATATCTTTTACAATTATTTTTATTTACCATTCCCATTCTTTCTCTCTCTTTCTCCCAATCCCCTCTCTCTCTTTCTCTCATCAGTTTTCGGCAGCCCTCATGACAGAATTCTTAGAGTTAAAAATTACAAAAAACTAGAAGGTATAGATGGAAAGAAATTGAATGCAATTTCTGCCTCCAGAGGCCGAAGAGCTCGCCAAGTAGCCTTATTTTGGCATCACTCAGGTTTCCGGAACATTAACCAAAAGATTTATTTGGGATTATTTTAGAATGTCTGTAGAAATAGCTAAAGTAAAAGGTACTAAGAAAATATACTGAAAATCACGAAATTGTATCCATGCGAAGTATGTGTGTAATATATATATATATATATATATATATATATATATATATATATATATGTGTGTGTGTGCATATAGCGGTATGTCTCTACAAGTGTGTGTATATATATATATATATACACACACACACTTGTAGAGACATACCGCTATATGCATTTGTAAGCACGTGTGTGTGTGTGTGTGTGTGTGTGTGTGTGCGCGTGTGTTTGTATAAATGTGTATGTATGTATATATACTCATAAAAGGATTCCGATATAGACACATCTGGGTACACACATAAACGTATAAGTGATGCATATATCATGTACATGAAAGTAGCATATTGGAGGCCCGGCTGAAAAGTTCAAAAGCTGACCAAGATATTCACATGGAATGTGACCAAATAAGGTTTATTTTTCAGCATAGTCTCTCTTTTGATCCATCCTTCATCGGTTTTGCAGTGCTTAGATTCCATTATTCAAAAAGTGAACAATAGTAGATATGACGTCATCATATGAAATTTTCAGCCCACCCTCGTATCTCTCACTATACATATATACATATAAAGAGAAAAAGATATATATTTATATATAGCAACATATATAAGTATGAATACTCCTGTATATAGATTTAAAAAGAATAATGTACATAAACTTTCATATCTGCACATTGTATCATCATCATCTTGTCGTGCCATCAGCACGGATATCCCTAACCCTCTCTCTCAACCCCCTTTATCGTTCATCGCTTCCAGCAGGTCCCCAGGGCTACACTCTGTATCCTCACAGAGCTGCTGTATGCAGGTTCGAGCTGGGCGCCCTGCTTTTGCACGGCCATGTGAAGGGGTCCCTAAGAGTACATCACTTAGGAGCTCGTTCCTACTTCTCCAGCAGTGTCCTGCATGTCTGGTTCGTCTAACTTGGATAGTTTTCGTGATGGGTGGTAGGTGGCTTTTCAGCTGCTGCTTTGTCGGGTGTTGCCTCCAGGACTTGTTCAATGCTCGCAGCATTCTTATGTAGTTGCCGTCAAGCTTTTTCTCCAGCCATGTAGTGCATCCATATAGAAGTATCGACACGATCGCTGCTTGGAAGAAACTGCGTTTCATTTGATCGGTCAGGTCTGATTTCCATATAACCGATAGCCTATTGATAGCTTGCCTTTGTTAGTCGCGTGTCGATGTTTGTCTCGGTCGATGAGACACTGCTTTCTATGTTGATGAATTTGTCTACTAGTTTCAGAGAGCTACCGTTTAGTGTGGAAATGTCGCCTGTTTGATTAAAGCAATTTATATACTCCAGGCAAAAAGTTTGGAGCCACCCTGTATTTCTTACAAAACCTCCTTAAAATGAGATATTTGTGTAAATTAAAAAAAAATAGAATTTCGATACCGACAGCGTATTTGCTTGTATTTTTAGTCCTACTTCAGGCTTTCTTCTCGCAAATACTCTCCTGTTATTACTAAAATGTTCAAATTTGAATTCCCCTCTCCACAATATATTTTGCTAAATTATGAATATTGTCTATGATAAACATATTTTGAGATTATCAAAATTTACAAACAAGTTAAGTGTTAATACAGGTTCTAAAAGTTAACTCAACACTGACTAATGTAACACTGGTTGCTGTTTACAAAGAACACTCATTTCGACTAAAACATTGTTGTCGTTGTAGAAAAAAATGTTCATAGCTTTTTTAAATTCATTTTTTTAAATTTTGAAGTAATTTCCACAAAATCAAAAGTACTAAGTATTGAGGTGAGGGCACACACTGAAATTTTATTCAGAGAAGGCTACTCTGTGAAGAAGTTGAAGATTTTCTAGTCATGGACTGCAATATTCATTACAAAGGTAGAAACATGCAAATCTTGACAGAAAAAGAACTGGATCATTGTCAATTTCAGCTGAAGTTTGTTAGGACCAAAAGGCATAAAAAATAAACTGCTCCAAAGTTGATAACTGGACTTATTCCTCTCGATAGCAACCAGTGTCGCTGTCAATGGTGAAAAATCGACTTGGGAGTTGCACAGGCACGAATAAACCCGAAGTGAACAAGCAGTAAAGATTGTTATGAGCAAAAGGCATAATAACTGGACGTTGAAAAGTGGCAAAATATATTATGAACAGACGAGTCGAAATTTGAACTTTTTCATAAGAGGAGAGAGTATGGGAGAAGAAAGACTGGGGTGGGTTGTGGGTCTATTATGGTGTTGGGTATTTTGGAGGAGAGAGAGAGCTAGAAATTTGATTCAGGTCAAGGGAATCACGAAAAAAGAATAATATTCTGCAAAGACATGCTACGTATAATTGGAAAAAAATTCACTTTTCAACAAAACAACGACCCAAAACACTTTTCTAAAAATTATGTCAAAATGATCTCGAGTCAAAAATAAACTGGAAAAAAAAAAAAAAATGGAAAAATATCACTTGGCCGCCTTAATCTGACCTCTCTTCCATTGAATTAGTATGGGATGAATTGGGTTGGAGGGTTCGAAGAGAATACCTGAAGAGTGAGAGTGAGCGTTTTCAGCGCTTGAGAAAGTTTGCCATATATATATATTTCTAAACTGTTGGAAAGAATGCTAAGAATTTATAAAGCAATAAGGCGATGGTTTTATTGACAAAAACAAAATATGATGTTGTTGAATCCTTCTTTAGTTAAGTGCTTATTTTTTTATCAAAATCAAAGCAAATTCGCTATAGTAACTGAAATTTTATTTCTTTATGTAGAAACATACAAAAATATCTCATTCTAAGATGTTTAATTCTTTTTAAAGAAATGCTGGGTACCCCCCAGAATTTTTATCTGTTGCGTGAGAGCGTGGATATATATATATATATATATATATATATATATATATATATATATAAAATTTAATTTTTTGTACTATATAAATTGCCGCATGTTTCATCTGAAGATTATTTCATGTATTTATTTTTAAAAAATACGTTATTATGACATAAGATGAGAAAACAATTTATTTGAGGCTTTATCCTGCGCTACTGACCAGTATCTGAACACTCTTCTGATTTAAGAAAAATATCTTTTACTGAAGATTTATTCATTTTTATCCCTCTCTTTCTCTATGTATAATTTCTTACAGCATTCTTTGAAAATGGCTAGTAGATTAGCCAAGAGTATTTGAGATAAACAATCTTTTGGACAATTTCTGCATACACTTTAGTACTTGCAGTTCCTAAGTAGTCACCCATCTAAGTACTTAAGTTTATTACTGCTTAACTCCGGGTAAGAACTGATGCTTTAAGCATGACTTGACTGAAAGCTGGGTTTCACATGTACTTATAGAAACTAACTTCAGCCCTTAGATTAATATATGTGCAGGTAATAAATAAATAAATAAGTCACGTTTTTTCAAATCTTTATATTCAGTTGATGCAAATTCTACCAGCGATATCTTTTGTGCAATGTTAGCGAAATCTTTGAAATTTACTCAACTATTTATTTTTTGAAGAATCAGTCAAGCGTCAGATTTTACTGAGTAAAAGTTCTGATGCCGTGATAATGGATTTTGTAGAAACTGTTTTGTAAAGGTCTCCATAGCCAGTTTTGAAAATATATGTTTATGTCAGAAAATGCGGTGCAAATGTCGCTTGATTGATAGGTGACATAGTAAAGTAATTCTTACAATATCACTCATCCTAACATAATTTTCTAAATAGATAATTTTATTGTAAAACAAAAATACTAGGCGTCTATTATTTTTCGTGAGAGATTATAAAATCAAAACGGATATTATTAGCTACTATTTATAAGCAAACTTCACAGCACTGGAAACATAAATACACTCTTTATACAATTCTATTTTTGATTACTGAGGGTTGCAAATTTATTTTTGATACCAGCTTTAATTACAAAGCAATAGCTGTGCAACGAACAAAGTCTTCATCAATTGATGATTTTAGAGTTATAAATAGTTTCAGGGCCATAGCATCATTACCACTAACCCATTTCTACATTCAGAGGGCGTCACATCATTGTGTAATGGTTAGGATGCTAGTATCACAGATCCATTGCTAATGAATAGTGAATCAGATCATCATTGGATGCCCAGTAATTGCTGTCTTGTGCCAAACCGAAGTTACACAAATCATTTTTTATTTAATAGTGTAACGGTTATCGTCGTAGGAAATGGAATCGGCCACTCGATCTCAAATCCTGAACCAGGCTGTTTGCGTTTTACTTAGTGCTAATGACCTTGGGGAAGGCATGAATTCATCTGTCCCCGAGCTATGGGCTAATAGGGTTAATAGTAGGGGAGACTGGTTCTTTATCCTTGGTGGGGCAACCAGTATAGGAGAAGAAGAATGACTCCAAACCAAATTCACTCAGTTTAAAAATGGACCTTACATCACATTCTGTATGAGACAGAGAAGAATTTGATAAATACACACATTCATTTGATCTGGATTTACGCTCACTTTTTTTATAAACAAAAAAACTTTATTTTTTAAATTCATACATTCCTCATTGTCAGTTCTTTTTAAGCAAACATGCAGTTACGAACAAAAATAATGTACATATTTCTTCATATGCTTATTTTCCGTTGTTACAAAATTTTGCAGAATGTTGAGAAATCTTTGAAGTTTTCTCAGCTCTTTTTTGTGTGTGCAATCAGTCAGCTGTAGGATTTTCCCGAGGGAAAAATGAAAAAGCAGTGAAAAAAAGGTTTAACACGAATTAAGAGAAAAGTACATAAATGAAAGTTTAAACATTTGTGTTTCTATTTTTGGTTGATAAGGAAAAAGTCATTTGGGGGGAAAATAGTCACTGGCAATGAAAAACAGATTTATTGGAAGAATCTCTAGTCAATAACCAGATCTGTGAGATTTGTGAAAAAAAATAGATAAATAAAATTAAAAAAAAAACGTTAGGGACCACTGATTTAGGTCATTGACACCTTTATTTCATGGGATCTTTGATTTATCATTACCACCTCTATCAGGTACGTACAATAAATAGATAAATAAATAATAGGTTGAGTGAAAAGTTTTGCAATATTTTAGTAACGCAAGGCTCAATCGGCTCTGGATGCTTTGCCAAGATCGTTTAGGTGACGAACACACTGAACTTGGAGATGCAGATCTCAGCTGATTCTCAATGGCCTGTTCTCAAAGATAACTGGATTTTATTATTTCTAGTTGAATATTGTACAGTTAAAGTGAATATTATTAGTGATTATTTATTCTAGAGATACTTTTCTGAACTTTCGGGAAAAATTTTTTATTAAATAATTAAAATAAAGTTCAATTTTTATACGTTTTAACTTTGAGAAAGTTTGTTCTCCGCAATGGTCCACAGAGAATGTTAGTATCCAATGGGAATCTGAAGATGCCACATCTACATTTAGTGAACCAGGAACACGCTCAAACATTGGTTTTCCTCCACTCTACGCAAACGACCAGTCAGCAACAATTAGAATACACTGTATGTATCCCCTATAAAGGAGTAAGACCATTCCGGTTAAAAAGGGTCGTCCCAGTGATGATACTAAACTGCATTTGATGGTGAAACTCCAGTTCTGGAGATCTGATGAGTGTGGAGTATCCCTTCATTGTCATTACTCCCAGGTTCACTTTGACCCGAAATGGTAGTATTTGCTAGGGTCTCATGTATGGGTCAAATAGATCTATTAAAAAAATATTCCTATTCGATAGGACCGTGTGCAATTAAAAAACCTCTTAAGAAACAACAACACAAAAAAATCTAAATACGAACGTAAAATGTAGTCGATTTCTTAAAGTCTACTGATTTTAACGGCATGTCAACCCTTTATGAGTTTTAGTGATGTGAAAATTAATCAACCCAACTGACATTTACAAAAAGCTTTCAATCCGGACTCTTGTGCCATTACAGACCTATAAACAATAAACAGTTCCTGAGCGACCGTCATCAGGCCACATCCAAGATAACGTTGCCTCATAATAATTCATGCTTCGAAAGATATTATATCATAATATAGTGTAGGTTTGATTTGACAAGCCGCTTAACTAGTTGGCTCGATGTAGCCTCGGGCCTCAGTTGCATAGAACCTTAACGACTATTTTTCCTTACCTGTTGATTCGTCTGGAATGTGTTGCCTCTCAATATTCGAAGCTTTAAAGTGGGTATAGTAGTTCTGCTCGATGACTGTCATTGTTTAACTGTTACTGAGAAGAAACAATTTAACAAAATTTCTTCCACCGTCATAAGATTCAGAAGATAAAAATTATCGCCTGTGCATTTTTATCGAAAAATCATTGCCAATAAAGTTTTATAGTAAAAATTACTTGCCATGTATTTTCATTGTAAACGTCATTTGCAATAGATTTTTATTACAAAAAAAAAAAATTACTGGTAAAATATTTTGTGGTGAAAAATCATTGTCAGTATATGTTAATAATAAAAATCATTTTTCATGGCAACAAGCATTGGCAATGCGTTTTTATATTAAAAATAATTAGCTAAAATCATTGGTAAAACATTTTTATTGCAAACGTCAGTGGCAATGCTTTTTTATTGTAAAAAAAAAAAAATCATTAGTAATGGATTTTTATTATAAACATCATCGGCAATACAATTTTTTTTTATAGTAAAAATGGTTTGCAATGAATTTATACAGTAAACATCATAATGCATTTTTAATCCTGAGAATAAGATCTGTTTGATTGTAACGTTTATTTTCCCCTGTTTTGCTTCAGACAGGTGAAGATTTATCAAAAAAGATTTTCAGATAAAAAGAAGAAAAAGAAAAAAGATTGTGCCACAACTCTCTAGGAAACCTCAACCAGCGAAGTACACGTTCTTTTCGACTGTAGTTAGTGAGCAGTTATACATTCTGTAACTGGCAGATAAACTGATACAATATCGGCTCAGAGAACTCCATCTTAACAAGTTGGGGTTCATGTATGACCCAGGGGGAGAGTATGAAAGACAGGTGTTGCTGGTTTATTTGTGGGTGTAAAAGTATGTAGAAAGAGGGGGGCATTGGAGTGAGAGGTCTTGGAAGTATTTATAGCCGAGGGGAAAATGTGAAAAATGTTGTGTTTTTTTTAATAACTAGTTCATCGTTTCTTTTTAAAAATAGAATTTCTATAACAGTATATATGTTGTCAGTATTTGATTTAAAGAATGTTAGGATGAATCACAGTTTTCGAATATAAAACTGTTCCTATTTTACGTATTAATTTTCCTATACGTTAGATTGGGTCTCAGACTCAAGGACTCAAAAGAGTCATAACTTCATGGGGAAGTGACACAGCCAAAAAATGAAATGGGTGGAAAGCAGGATTTCTACCAGTTATAATGCAAATCTGCAATACAACTGATAGGCTGCTATTCATGGATTTTTCATCAAAACTAATACTCACATGATAGCAAGTGGGATACGTGAATAAGTACAAAATATAAGGGAATACAGTTTCCGTTTTAAATTTTCTTTAATTTCGTTTTTACTTTTGGTAAATTTCATTTTTCTGGTTTTCCCCCATTTGCTGATCAAAAAGTATCAAGAATTGGTACTGGCTCATTTAGGCTTTATCTAGACAGTGGTCTAGATGTCTGGACATAATCCTTTTAAGTTACTCATCTGTGCATACATCTTCATTCCAATTTTAAAATTGATCAAGAAATAAAGCTCCAGCTGTCTATATAACTATTGTTGAGAATGAAAGTTATGAATTCTTGTTTAATAAATTCAACTCATGTTTCTGTGTTATATAAATAATTTTTGTTTATATAAATTCTGAACTTTGAAAACAAATGATGCCCCATTGACTGATTTCTTTTGGTTTCAAAGAGTCAAAATAAAATAGGACACTTCAAAATAGACAAGTATTTTCTCTTTTTTTGAATAACTGTACTTATCGTTGAAGATGCGTCATGATCAATTGGTTTTGATCATTATTATATTGATTTATTCAAACTATCATTCTCATCTTCAAGATGAGAACAATAGCTCAAATAAATCAATATAATAACGACAATGCATCATCTGACAAATTAGATAGAAATATTAATTTATCAGGGTTTTTTTTCAGCCAAAGAAAGAAAATTTACCAAAGTTCATGTAAGAATCCTGCATTAAATAATTAAAAAAAATAGTAGGAAAGTTTTCAAATAGTTTTTTTATTTTCAGATTTCTAATTAAAAAATCTAAATTTATATACATATATTTCAGTGATTTATTCAACATATATCTAAAAAAAAAAAAAAAAAAAAAAAAAAATTTGGCTTTTAATTTTTTTTTTTTTGAAGAAAGAAAATTATAGTTCTATATTTCTCCTAAAATGGACACGATCATATTAAAAAACAAACAAAACGTCAAAGAAACATAGGGAGAAAAATAAAGAAAGGAAGCATTAAATCAAATTTATTTCCAAAGTGGATACTATTTTATTAAAAATAAAAAGAGAGAAAAATAATTAATAAAGAAAAAAGAAAAAAGAAAGCAAAAGAAAAAGTAAAAGAAAATATAATGAAAGAAAAACTAAAATTAAAGTAAATGAGAAAAAAAAATGGAAGAAGAAAGAATAAAGAAAGTAAAACTAAAAAGAAAGAAAAAAATCAACAAATAAACAAAAAAGGGAAAGAAACAAAGAAAGAAAACAGTAAAATAAACAATTTTTCTAAAGTAGACAATTATTTAAAAAAAATCAATAAAAAAGAAAACAAAAGAAAGAAAAATCAACAAAAGAAAACTAAAAATAGATATAAAAAAAGAACAAAAACAAAAAAAAATTAAGACAATATTAAATATTCCGGAAAATGTACTTAAAAAGACGGAGATGAGCATGTAGCTCCCTTAGGAGCCGTGGCACATTTAAAGTTGAATAGACAGAGAAGAGACTCCCAAAGGATGGCCATGATTAAATACCAGAAACAAAGGGAAGCAAGGAGGAACTTCCTGTTACCAGTCATAAATTTCTGCATGTTACCATGATCCTTCCCAAGGATTTATGAGGGCCAGGGACCTGGTTAGTGAACCCGTAAAATAACAGGTTAACTTGAAAATAGTAAGATATCACTGCTGAGCTAGATTTGTTATTTTGACTCTAAAAGTTCATAATGATGTTATTTCCCCCAAATAATAACAACTCCTATACATTATATATATATATATATATATATATATATATATATATGAGAGAGACAGACAGAAGGACAGAGAGAGTATTGTTTTTAGCGTGTGGAATACATTTTCATTCCAAACACCGAGTTAACTAGTTTATACTTTTATCTCGCTTCATATTCTTTCTGTTCTTAAAAATGAAATACATAGTTCTCTGAAACTTAAAAACGGATCACCCAATCCCGGCCAGAAGAACAGACGTTGTATTAACAAAAAGAAAAGAACTTGTCAACAAGTGGATTCAATTGTTTCAGCAGACCAAAGGATGAAAGCGAAAGAAGGCGAAAAGCTAAACATCTTGACCTAGCCAGACCACAGCATTGCAAAAATCGGTTTGAATACCTAGAGAAGTCTCGAAGAGACTTGATGTCACTCAGATTTCAGGGGAAAATATCAATTAAAGTCGATGTGAAAATCTCGTAAGGAGTAAAATAATGAAAATAATGGTAAAGAGAAATAGTCGAGCTCTTCAGAATTTTGAACTTGTTTAACATTCCGTAGGTTCAGGTTTGGTAAGTTTATTTGGTTTAATGTCATATCAATCATTGATGACTAATGCCAAATCCTGTTTATCCATATATATCACATAAATGATTTGGAAGCGAATAGTTTGTAGGTAACTTTATATTTTAACGAATCAGAGTTTGTTTGTTTGTACACAGTTAAATGGTTTTGCTATTCAATATTAGTAATTCAATCTATTAAGTATTTCTATCTGATTGAATGCTAATCATTTGTTTGCACACAGTTAATCGGTTTAAGTATTGCTATTTAACACTAATAATTCTATTTAATATTATTAATAATCCTTAGTAAAAAATTGAACAGTTTTATTTAACCCATAGACGAGACTTTAACAGGTACAACAAATCTGAGTCAGAGTGGACCTGGGAGTAATGGCAATGAAGGATTACACCGCATTCCTCAAACCTCCAGAACTGGAAATGCACTGTCACATAGTTTAGAGTCATATCAAGGACACTCGTTGGTGGGGGTCTTACTCCTCTGCAGAGGTGCGAATGGTGAACTCTGCAGCCACCCCCCAGTCGACTGAACTTTTTGTTGGGTCCTGATTGATGAAGCAGATAAAATAAGTTACTTCATAAATTAAGTAATCATGTCGTATGGTTTAATTTTACCGGTTGGAGAGAGCAAAAAAAAAAAAAAAACTATGAATAATTGGATTTATCCCCCCACTTTGGGGGTGGTATTGATTGCTATAGAACATGTGGAAAAAAGAAATTCAGGTTCTTCCCTGCATTGAATTCAAAGAAAAAATTGTGAATAACTAAATGACTTTTATTGATGTCGACTCTAAACAAGAAAGAATTTACAAAAAGAGGAAATGTATGTATGAAGAGAAGTTCTTACATATGTAGGAAATTATTAAAATACTGTGAAGATTTGTGAGTGACATCTATTTGAGAAAAGTTCCTTTTACTGCTGGTAATGTGTCTCCTGAATTATGTGAAAGCTTTAGGTATCATATACTGTGTAATTCTGTATGATTAGTTATGTCTAGCAGGAAAATAGCTTTTCGCTAATTATTGTTTATTGTTAGAAAAGCCATCTTGATGAGGAACAATATGATCAAAATATAAGGTAAAGTAAAAAAGAAAAAAAAAAATCAAATATGAGCGACTGAGATATTTGAGAAGTGTTCCTTTCTTTGTTGATTGTGTATGTCCGGAATTATATGTAAAAGCTTTAGTTACCATATATTGTACATCATTTAGTTTTGTATAGTCAATTAGGTTTTGCGGGACATAGTTTCCCCTGTAATCATTGTTTGTTAGAAAAACCATTTTGAAGAGCAAAAAAGTATGCGTACCAAATTTGGTAACTCTACACCAAACTGTCTATAGCAGATCGATTTATGTTTTCAAAAGTGGATTCCATAAGATAAAGTTGGTTTAAAAAAAATTACAAAACTAGGAGTTATCATTATACGATGTGAAGAGTTGCTTCAATCAAATGCATACTCTTGCATATCGTTAGTGCAATGTGTAAAATTGTTGTACTGTTATTGGTTTTTTTTTTACGTTTCTTAAATGGAAAAATTATCTCTCTAAAGCAATTTTTATTTCATTAAATGTCTCATCAAAATTAAAGTTATTGGGGTTACCGATAGAATATTGGAATGGGTTCTGTGATTTGGAGAAAATTGTTTAAACGTTTCTGTCAAAGAATTCTTAAAAGAATACACACTTGCACACACTACATGAAAATGTTCAGAGATGAAAACAAAAAAAAAACAAAAACAAAAGGTCTTCAAAGGATGATTTTATTTGTAGAAATATTTGCCAACGTTAAACGTTTCGATTTTGAAATCTTCATCAAGTGGTGTAAGTTATTAAATGAAACGAAAACATTCCTATTTCCGTTGGTTGCGTTCCATTTCCAAATTTGTGATGTAATTAACTTACAAGCTCTGATGAAGGTTTAAACACCGAAACGTTTAACGTTGGCAAATATTTCTACAAATAAAATCATCCACTTGTATTTTTTCAGCTCTGATCATTTTCCTTCTGTCAGATTTCTTTCCAGGTTTTACCCAGATATATGCTCTCTCTCTCTCTCTCTCTCTCTCTCTCTCTCTCTCTCTCTCTCACACACACTGGCTAATTTATTAAACTGCAACATCGTAGTAAGAGTGTTCGAACTCCAGTCGGCTTATTACGTTCACTTTCGGGCTAATATCTTAGGTAAAAGTATGAACCCCCTTAATCCCCAGCTATGGGTTAAAAAGTACCACTATTGTTTTTCTACTAGGATAGCTTTAGTATTAAATAACCTGCGAAGGTTGATATGCCATCAAAGAAACCAAACATATATACATATCATGAGCATATATATATATATATATATATATATATATATATATATATATATATATATATATCACATTTACATATATCTATATAACTCTTTTAGATTATTAATAGAGATTATTATTATTGTTGTTTTGTTATCAACAGTATTAAATTGGTGCAGGTATTAATGATTTCTATCATGACTATAGCATTGGCAAAAGTAAGCCAAATTCCCGTAGTCTGCTATCAGTAGCAGGAACACCTGAAGACTATCAAATTCGGGAGCAGCAAAATTCTTTTCATTTCTGCATGCACCATTTCAAGAACTTTCGAAATCTCTCCTCCTTTCTCTCTTCTTGAAAATTTCTTGCCGATGCCAGAATGTTTTTAAATTTTCTAATCTTGTTTATTATTTGACTTTAGTGTTGCATTTGGGGAATTTAGTCAAGTCAGGATTTGAATGTTATCGAATCAAGATAGAAAAAAATTGCAGGAGGACAAGAAATAAACGAAAAAAAAAAAAAAAATGCGAAAAAGAAAATTGAAATTGTATTAAAATTTTTATTAAAATGCACAAATTCCACTGCGTAACTTTGGACCCCCCACCAAAAAACAAAAACAAAAACAAAAAAACGAAACGTTTGTACCGAACACATAAAAGTCATAATCTCTGTGTCTGTAAAATTTGCATTAATTACAGAACACTTCCTGATTTTCAACATATTTCTATCGTAAAATCATTTGCCATACGTTTATTGGTTGGTTGGTTGGATTTTACGGCATATCAATCCTTGTAGGTTATTCAATGCCAAACGTATATATGATTGTAAAAGGAATAGTTTGTAGATAACATTCTAAACAAGGCATAGCTCATTTTTTTTGGCACACTGTTAAAGATACATTTATATCAGTAGCGACTATATATGTGTGTGTTTGTGTGCGCGCGCACGCGCGTGAATTAAGGATAATACAGGCAAAGCAACAAAAGAAACAGAATAGCTCCTCCTTAATACGCCTCCTCCTAAATGACCTCTGACAATAGTTTGTCAACCACTAGGCTGCTGCAAGACGCATATTTTATAGTTATTTACCAAACTTATCTTAGTCTAGTATAAGGCCACTCAATGTGGAGCATCAAATAAGAATTGAACTCAATATAAATTGTTGGCTGGATTAGCTCGTTAACCGTTACTCTTTAGTAAAGGCACCCTACCTCTGTTTATTTCTATATCAAAGCAATGAGAAAAGTTGGAGGACCTTTGTCTGAATTTCTGAGAAAATGGCTTGATAGCTGTTTAAGGTATTTTTACAGGACAATAGCTAAGTGGATATCAAAGGGGGTTACGTGCAATCTCCCGGCCTGGGTTGGATATTGTATCAAATTTTAGGTGCATCACAAGGGCGAACTAACAAGGAAAATTGATTGATTTTAATGGCATGTCAACCCAACTGGCGTTATTTTATGCCCAGACTTGAAGGAATAGCGTTCATTGTACATTCAAATTTACATTTTTCGTTTATTTGCTTCTTTAGAGTTTTTTGTACACGATCCTATCAAATAATCTTCAAACAGATCTTATTTGGTCCACAGATGGAACCCAAACCGCTACTACCACTCCAGGTCAGAGTAAGTCTGGGAGTAATGGAAATGAGGGGATACTCTACACACATCAGATCTGGAGCCTCATAATTGGATGTAGTTTAGTGTCATACCCCTAAATCCTATTTTTGGGAGGAGTCTTACCCCTCCGCATGGGATAGCGTATTTTACGCCCAGCCGACAGGGAGAGATATTTATCCGACCTCCCACCAAGCTGGATTTGACACAGTGCCACGCACGAATCACGACACACACACACACACAAAAAACCCCACTTGATCCCGTCGGTATTCCCATTTTTGGGTCGCCTCAAGTGCCAAGCAATGAACTCAGCCTTGCCAAGTAGGTATTGCCTGGTGGGAGAGAAGCCACACCCCACTGGAACCACCCACTAACAGGGCGATAACTAGAAAGCATAAATTAATAGGAGATATAATCTGAGCATGGACTGTGAAATCAAAACAATCTAACTGCTTCCCATTCGTATTGAATAAAAAAAAAGTTCGGTTAGAAATTTACTGGTCGCAGACTACAATCCCCCCCCCAAAGGCCAGAGAATATAACTGCGGAAACGTTATGACCATAATAATAACCAAGATGGAGATACTAGTTCGAGTACCTTAGTGAATAATAATGGGTGATTATCTATTTTTGTAAAAACGATTGTTAGGATTTTGACGAGCTGTGTGCGACCAATCTGAATAGTTGTAATCAAGTCCATCGTTTCGAAAGATTAGCGTGAAGAAGACGGCCAGAACTCTTCTGTCTGGTGCTATTCTTGTTGTCCTTGGATTTCAGTAAATAGCGCCAATAAAGAATCAGTTTCCACTTATGCATCTGTAGAATTGCATTTTGCAGAAGAAACACATTTTCCCAGCTTAATATCTGCCCGGCAGAGATATCTGTCTATTATTCAATAGAATGCATTCAGTGCCAAATGTCGGGTGTGTTAGGTCTTTCGGAAAAGGAGAGTCGGTTATTTTGGTAAAATGTTCGAATCTTGTGACATCCGTTAGTCTCGCGAGACAATAGATATGCGCTCGGATCTCAACACAGGTCTTCGGCTTGTCTGCAAGGCTTAGAATATGCCGTCTTTATCCTTCAGACTACCCCCCTCATTCCCGCTACAAAAAGTGTCCTGGATAGGATACTAAAATGCATTTGATAGTGAGGCTTCGCTCCTGGAGATCTGAGGAGTGTGAAGAACCGCTTCATTGTCATTACTCCCAGGTCCACTCTGAAATAGATAGTACCTGTTAGGATTCCATCTATGAGTCAAAGAGATATATCTAAAAGTTATTCGTATTCGAATAAATTTTAAATATATCTATTAATAGTTGACCAAACAGCTTGTCTCCCATATTAACACTAATGTTGAACGGGAAAGTTGCCAGACAACTTAGCATTAGAATCACCGTAAGCGTTGCTAGAACGAGGTTTAACACAATGTCCGTCTGCCTTTGGGACTCCAGCTCCTAGTTTTTTTTAAATTCAGAATTTTTCCTTCTCCCGAACAGGTTCCCAACAAAGGCATTATTATTTAAATTTAGCACTTCGATTATAATATCATTATATCGATATATTGGCATCCGTCAGTCACGAGAGATCCCATGGTTCAGCATCTGGATTACGGCACAGACCTGGACAATTGTGTACGGAAAACCACCAGTTGCCCATATTTCAGGTTCCCCTCTTTACTTCACCGATGTTGTCCAAAAGTTGCAGGATTATACATCTAAAAAGGATTATTATCATAGAAAAGTAATTACTTGAGACCAAATGATTGTGTGCAAATTGTCCGTATTAGACCTGAACACTTGAAACCATACAACTGTGCGCAAATTATTTGTATTACATAGCATAAATTGATGCCATATAACTGTGTGCAAAAAATAAAATAAAATAAAATAAAATAAAGAAAGAAACAATAACACAATAATGTGAATATGAACGCGATTCCCTTACATCTAGGCATAAATAACTTTAGAGGGTTTAACATGGCATTAAAAATAGTCAATGAATCTGTCAATTTTATCAAGTAGGCCTATTTCTTTTTTTTTTTTTTTCACCCACTTCCATACTCTGTTTGTTCATAGAATAATACGTGCATAATTCAAGCTGTTTATGCATTCTTTCTTTTTAAAACCATTTGCTGATATATTGCGTTTATAAAATGCTAAATATTCTCGGTACATACAAATGAGTTTTTCTTGTCTTTCTTTCCGTTGAGTTCAGTATTAGCATATCACGGATATACAAATGCTAATAGTTTTTTGTGGGTGTGATGGCGGAAAATCAACTAAAATAACTTCCCCGCCACTAAGCATCCAATTTAACTATTACACGGACCAATCCTGGTTCAACTTAGAATTTTCTTTTTTTTGCTAACCAATCAGGTGTCGTTGTGCAAAAAGCCTTTCAGTGATCCACTTGATAATCATATTGTAAAAAGACGACCCCCCCCCATCGCCACCGTATAACACTAATTAATTCTAGCGCGACCAACACACAAGCACGCGCATTTACTAACCAAACACTGATGGATGATAATTTTTTTTTTATCTTCACCAGACTTCTGTCACAATTTCTTACATCAGTCCCTCGTCAACCCACTATTTCCATACAGATCCCGCTGACCTAGGAATGAACTCCCACTAACATTATCCACGTCGACCTGACCTGCGTGTAAAGCGATCACGAACTCTTGTCAAGTTGTTGCCACATCGACTCTATTAAAGACAGACTTTTCATTCAAGTAAAAACAGTAAACTCATCTGTCCTTCCTTATCAATTTAAACTCGGTCTTATCCAGTCAAGTTAAAAAAAAAAAAAAAAAACGGGAAAAAAGAAAAAGCTACATTATCTGCATAAACATCATAAATTTAAAAATACTCCTATTTACATATAAGCCAAAGGTTTATAAAATGCTTTATTTTTTTTATAGAGATTTGTCAGTTATTACTATTAATATAATACGCCTCATGATTTTTTCACACGAGAGTTATCTGATGGTCTTTCGATGGAGTGACAGCAAGTCACGTCAGTTCTTTTGGACTCTTCCTAACAATACTGTTGTCTGGTTGCTCCCGATTCGTCTTCTAATTTCTTACTTTTCCAGTCCTCTTTCCAAGCGAGTCAATTACTATTGTAATTACCATCACCTTCATGTTCTACAGTTTTCTTCGCACTCTGGCAAGGTTTATGTTCTTGTCTCTCTTTTCCCTTTCTTTGATTTTCACTCTGTTCCACTGGGTCGGCAAGTTCTCTTTTTTTTTTTTACATTCACTTGATCTGGTTTTCTGGCTGAGATTAGGTCATCTGTTTGCATTTCAAAATCCCAGAGAATTCTCTCTCATTCTCTAGAACTGATTCTGGTCTGTACATATAACATTTGGTCGTATGTTTAAGATTCAATTTCTTGCACAATTCCCAATGCATTAATTCCCAACTGAGTCGTGTCAAGACTTATACTCCCTTTGTGCAAATTTGTTACATTCACTTATCATGTGATTAATCGTTTCGTCTTTATCACCACATAACTTACACAAACAACGATCAAAGTAACTACTCAACTGAGAGACACGAACTGAAGAAATGGACAAGAGAAAACAAGAAAAATGTACTTCACAGTTATTTTAAGAGCAATCCTACATAAAGAGGGTATAGAAGAAGAAGAATGATAGAAATTTGGGCAGAATCTGCTAGATTGAATACAACAAACTAAAGACTTCATGACCAAGCTAGAATGATATTAAAGAAATTCCCCGTGGTGTAAGGGTAATCGTCGCTGGAAATGGACACGCTGGACGAGACTGATTGCATTTCACATAGCACTAATACCCTTGGGAAAGGTATGAATCCAATTATTCTCCCTCCAGCTATGGGTAAATAGAAGGGCAGACTGGGTCCTTCAGCCTTGGTGAGGCAACTAGTCTAGGAGAAGGAAGACTCTAAATTCAAACCTATTAAACTCCGCTTAAAAAATTAACCTTCTGTCATATCCTGCACGAGCGGAGGGATCGGTAAATATGGATATTTAAGAAATTGCCCAGTCGGCTGGAGCAGTAGAATACACCGACTTCATCTCTGCACTGGGGTAATACCCCTCCTCTAAGGAGTATCCCAGATATGGCACTAAACAATCTGATAGTGTGGTTCCAGTAATGCTGGAGCTTTGGGGAATGCGGAGTACTCCATCGTTGCCATCGTTCGCAGGTCCACTCTGGCCCAGAGCGGTAGCACCTGATGGGGTCTTATCTATGGGTAAAATAGAACTAAACTGCTTACTTATGCTAAACTGAATTGTTTGAAATGGAACTGTTTTTGTATGCTAAACTGAATTGTTTGGAATGGAACTGATTTTGACACTGAAACTGTACTTACGCTAAACTTAAGTGTTTAAAATAGAACTATTTTGACATTTAACTGTGTAAACAAAATTTATACTTATACTAAACTGAATTGCTTTAATTAGAACTGTTTGACTAAACTGAATAGCTTTAAACAGAGATATTTTTGACAAACTGTGCTAAACTGAATTGTTTGAAATAGAACTGATTATTTGTATAAAAATGGATTTGGCATTAAATAATCTACAAAGGTTGATATGACATAAAACCTAAACAACCAACCAACTATTAAAGAAAGGTTGGTTTTTTGACCTTGAGATAGATGATTGTATTCATTATTATTATTCGAGTTTTTCTCTGAAGTCAGTATACTGCAAATCCCCCTAGGTCTCCAGGACTCTTCTGAGTATTTTAGCCAGTCTTAACAATGCTGTGGTCTGAATAGTTTTGATCCTGCCTCTGATCTCCAATTCCTCTTGTCTTTTTTCCAAAGCCTTTGGAAATTGTCCATTGCGCGTTAACTACAATCAGTATCACTATCACTTTCATGTTTCAAAGTTTTTTTCGTTTTCTGGCTAGACCAAAATATTTGTCCATCTTTTCGCTTTCTTTTTCATTCAGTGATTTGCCAGAAAATCTGCTAGAGAGCAAGTTTTTTTCTTGTTATTTAATAATAGGTCTGGCTTTTTTACTTCTTGCTAGTTTTTTACCACAGTTTTAATTGTTTTTTTTGTTTTTTCTTTTTTTACCGAAGTCTGAATGATAGTAAGTCTCTTTACATCTCCAGAACTCTTCTAGATATTTTAGCTCATCTTAAGAGTGTTGTGGTTTGGATGGTTTCGATTCTTCTTCTAATCTCGAGTTCCCCCAGGTTCCAGGTTCTTTGGAATTGTTCCGAAAGATCCGACTATGAGTGGTATCATTGTCATCTTCATACTTTAAAACTTTTTTCAGTTCTCGAGCAAAGAGTAGGTATTTATGTAGATTTCTTTTTCCTTACATTCTGTGATCTGCTGGAATAGCAAAGTCTATAAAATGAAATCAAAGGAAAATGGATAGTTATTTAACTCTTTGTGAGTGCCTTTCTCAGTATATCACCAAAATGCAGATCATTTATAATATATATATATATATATATATATATATATATATATATGTGTGTGTGTGTGTGTGTGTGTGTGTAACCATCACCCAACAAAAATGGCACGTCATAGTGAGGTTTTTATTTGAGCACTATATCTAAAATGCTTATACCTTGAGAATAGAGTAGAGCAGACTGGACAACTTAGCTTTGGTGCAGTAACTAGTCTAGGAGAAAAAACTCCAAATTCAAACCAGCTGTTCTCCACTTAGAAATTGACCTGGTGTTACATTCTGTCTTTAGTTGTGTGGTTGGTTAACTACATACAACTGGAACCCAACAAAATTACGGGCCGTCTAGAATCCATATAAGGACGGAGGTGATGTAAATAAACAAACAAGAGCTTCAAGTTCTACTACAGGGGAAGGACATTAAGAAGCAAGACTGCTACGTACACTGCTATGTAGACATGCCTTATTGGAAATAGTCAGCTAAAGAGAGAACTGTAGACAATGTCAGGAACCAAATCAACAAGGACACGCATTCAATAACCTCTGACATATCTGGGGCTTCAAGGCATTGTCCAGAATTATTCCTACCACCATAAAGGCTATTCTCTTCTACGGATGTGAGTCATGGAAAGCGACTGAAACCATTACTGACATGCTTCATAAACCAGATGCTGATGACACATTTGTAACATATGGTGGCTTGAGACTATTTCCTAACTAGAAAAAAAAACTAATCAGAACCCTACTGACAGCATCCTCTGAAGAGGTCATTATATTCCTCAAAAAAATAAAAATAAATAAATAAAAATAAATAAAATGTAAAATAATAAATAAATAAAAGCCTGTCCTGGATATAACACTAAACTGCATCCAGGGGTGAGGCTCAAGTTCAAATTCTGGAGATTTGGAGAGAGTAGATGTTATGAAATAGCCGAGGGATTTCGGTTCATGCCTTTGAGTTTAGTTAGGCTGAGAACCTTTCGGCTCAGCACATGAGTTGGTTGGGTGTAAGATTGAAGCAGGTGTTAACGCGGATGCGCGCGAGTGGATGGAGGTGTCACTCAGATGTCATAACAGTCCCAGACGATACTGGGTGACAAGGTGCGGGTGACGTCACGCACCGGAAGCACGCGGAAGTTTGTGTGAGAATTTGAAGAAAATAAGAGTCGGGTTTTAGACACCAAACGAGAAGGATCAATTTTGGAGCTCGCAGGCGCGAGGCGAACTAGCGCCCGATGGGGGCCGCTCGAGTTGGGGGCCAAATGAATAAGACAGCATAGAAGATTGTGTCTCTCCTTCTTACGTCGAAACCTTTAACTCAAAGTTAATAAAAAGGTTTCGTACCTGAACAAGAAGTCGTTACGTGTTTTTGAGATTCCTGTTCTTTATATGTTCTGTAGTAATGAACATTACATGTCTATTTCGCACATGGCCATATTCGTGTATATGGCTACGCAACATAGAGTCACTCCTTCATTGTCATTACTCACAACTCCAATTTGAGTCCGAGTGGTACGAGCTGTTAGGGTTCCTTCTTTGGATAAACTATATCTGTTGGATATAATGAGGTTTACAGTCATTTTAACTAATAATTAGTTTCTTAAAACATTGATATTGCAACTTAGTATGTGTTTACCAGTTCAAAATGATTGCGAACTTTATTAACACACTGGCTCTTAAAATGTTCATATTATAACTCAGCATGAATTGTTTACTTGTTTAAAATAAATGTGAAGATACTTTTTTTTTGTATTGTATATAAATGGAGACCATAACTGTAAAATTGACTTTGCTATAATATAACACAGTAAGGGATAATATGCTGTAAAAACCAACCAACCAAATGAAGAGTGTCATTGCAGCATAAGAGAGGTGTTATCGTAGACCCAGAAACAGAGACAGACCAAAGAGGCTTTATGAAAAATGAAAGAAATGAAAGTCTCAAACCCCCATCCCCAAATAACTTGGTACCGTTTGTTAGAAGTAACGGTAACTCTGTAGTATTTCAACGTCCCAATGATGATCAAGAAAATAAACCGCAAGTGTCCATGTTTAAAAAGATTTGCTGTTGTTGATTTAATTCTCTTTATGACCAGACAGTCCCCCACCAACAATAAGTCGACCCCTGATTATCAACCAAATGATATATTATACTCTCTTTTTTCCCTTTCTTTTTTTTCCGCTATTTCTTTTAATCTTTCATTAACTTTCTTTCATTTTTCTTCATCTCTTTTATAGATCTTCCCTCTTTCCTTTTACAATTCTTCGTTCTGTTGACAAGACTTAGAACACATTGACAGTATCCCTGCAGAGGGTTAAGTCCCCGATCCCGTAAAAGGGCTGTCCGGAGTATAACACTAAAATGCACCTGATGGTGAGGTTCTCGTTCTGGAGGTCTGGGCAGTGTAGAGTACTCCTTCATTGCCATTACTCCCAAGTCCACTCTGACCAGGTGTGGTCGTAAATGTTTGAGTACCATCAATGTTAGTAAATTTTAGAGTACCATCTGTGAGTCAAATGGATTTGCTTAAAAATCGTCCATATTCTATAGAACCGTGCACAAAAAACCTCTTAAGAAACAACTGCACAAAAACCTAAATATGAATGCACAAGGAACATGATTTCCTAACATTACCCTAGATGGGTTGCCATGCCATTAAAATAACCAACTTTCTACAGTTATTTATCTCTTCCTCTCCTCTCTCTTAAAATCTTTTTCTCTCACTTTCCTTCATTCCTTTTTCTTTTTTTCAGTTATTTCCCTTTTCTCATTACCACTCATTCGTGTTAATTCTTCTCTTTTTCATTCTTTTCTTTCTTTTTCTCTGTCACTTTCCCTCTCTCTCTCTCTCTCTCTCTCTCTCTCTCTCTCTCTCTCTCTCTCTCTCACACACACTCACACACACACGGGTTTAGGAGTCTCTACAGCCTGTAGAATAACAAAATTGTCTGGAACTGTTGTTTCTCCTGTTTAAGAGGCACAAACCAAAATTTGCGGTAGCAATCAACCATAACCAGGTAAAACAAGTTTGTTGCTTAAAGTAACAGATGTCATGCGTTGTCTGAAGAAAGTATTTCGTTATTCTGTTTTATGTCTTTGTCATCTTAGAATAACACTTGGATAAAGAAATAAAAAAGGAAAATGGAAAAGTAAGATGAAAAAAGAG
The DNA here is from genome assembly GCA_963585895.1 of Sepioteuthis lessoniana. NCBI lineage: Eukaryota > Metazoa > Mollusca > Cephalopoda > Myopsida > Loliginidae > Sepioteuthis > Sepioteuthis lessoniana. The sequence goes on from OY757933.1 coordinate 549,571, forward strand.
AGAAAAAGGATTTAAATAGAAAGGGGAAAGAATAAACTGAAGAAAGAAAGAACTAATAAGACCAAAAAACCGACTCTATACTTTTGAACTCCAGATGTAGGTTATCATCATTTGCAAGACATCTCTTTTTGATAGTGGTGAGGAGCCTCACCACCTCTGCAACCAACAGAATGCTCCATAAATTCAACTCATTTTAAAAATCTGTAACTCTGAAACAGAAAATAATTTCTGCTGAAAGAATAAAAAAGCCCGAGTTGAGAATCACAAAGAAAGTATTGAACGTAACATGTCACTTTTTTAGCTTTTTAAACTTAAAAAGGTTTTTTTATAGAGCCAGTATAATTGGAATATTCATGTGGCATGCACGTGGTTTTGTTGATAAAATTCTGCCATATTCTTTCATTTCTTAGTCTCCCAGAGGAACTGGGAGGCACAAAGTAATTCTTTACCAAGGGAATAAACAAGATGGCAGACGAAGATGTTTGTGTGCGTCACATATGATACTTAATAAAAATTATTTCTAGTCTGAATTTAGTAAAACAAGAACAAACACCACCCAGGGAAGGCAGAAATGAGAACATAATGAAAAGGTTTCATAAACAATAAACGATAAGGATGAAGAAATTAACCCGAACTAACCTTAGACAATGATTAGTTTATTTACAATAGATATAAATACAATATAAGAATGCAAGAAAAAATAACTGTAGAGCGATGATCGTATTTTCTGTGTTGAATCATGGGAAATATAGCTCATTTAAGGATGCTCAAACATTACTATCATATTTGAGATATGTTCTATGCACAGTAGTTTTTACTTGTGTGCGTGCGTGCGTGTTTTTATTGAAAACCAGTGACAAGATTTATTGTAAAGTTAGTTTTGCATAATTTTCTCTTGTTTATGTACAAGATTAAAGATGTTTGGCTTCAATTAGTACTAATAAATATATATATATATATAAATCGCATCTACGACATTATATAAATTTATATATATATATATATATATATATATATATATATATGTATGTGTGTGTGTGTGTGTGTGTGTGTGTGCGTGCGCGCGTGTGTGTGTGTGTGTGTAATGTCTATCAATGTCCTCCATAGCCTCACGCCCTGTATGCTGGGGCTGTAGAATACGCCGACTGTTCCTCTGCAGAGGGTTAAGACAACCGCCAACGCAGCCACCTGTTAGCCATGGTTAGTGAACCATAATACTGAAGGACGGAATCTTGATTGGTGAGCAGACCTTGATTCGGCAACCAAGTGGTCAAGTGACTTGCAACATACCATTTAGGCCTTTACTGAGCTAGACGGGCGGTCAGACAAGTCCGATCCGATCAGCTGGTTGCATCAAGCCCTAGCACCTATATGTTTAGTCCCGACCGTATTATTCAATCTGCACTCGCTCCAAACCCCCAACCCTGGCTGAGGGTCAATTGCATTGAGAGAATAGGAATTTGACCACGGTTAAATTACAAAGCAATAAGTATTGTCTACCGAAAGCCTGAAATTGTCAGGAGCTCGAAATCCTACTCTCAGCTCTCGTATACTAGAGTCATGTATCTCCTTTTTAACCAAGGCAAATAGCTTTCCCTCTTAATAAATTCCCAACACAAGCTGGACTCCGTGGTGGGATGACCACGGGACCAGCGAAAAACAAGCACTTCTTATGGTTTCTTTAAATAAAAAACGAATCGAAAACTGATTCAAATACTGAGGCAGCAAAGTTCTCAAGATTCTTTGGAAGAGATCTACTGAGCAAAATCATCTCCATTTTTAATCGAGGAGGTTATTTCAAACAGAGCAATCCCTCGAACAGTTAAAAAGTCTAGAAATGGTAATTTGCACAGGGAGTCCGAAGCATGCTGAAAATATTCTCAAAATGAAGATATTCTATGCGACGAAACGCAACGTGTATCCACATGTGAGATTAAACACCTCGCAAGGAGCTATCAGGAGCAGGGAGCTGTTCTTGCCTTCATCAGAAGAACTAAGAGCAACTTTAGGAAAGCAAGGGGTCACGGACAAATAAATAATAACCATCAGAAAGAGCGGAGAGGAAATTCAGACAAATATATACATATCAAGTTTCAATCAACCTAAAATATCTGAAGAAGGAAAAATTGGATATTGCCTTGGGAGGATGGAACAATACATTCCCCTTGAGATGTTTTAAATGATATGCCAACCAATAGTGAAAGTTGTAACGGACGTCAAGCGTAAAAGGTGTTGACAAAAAGACAAGGATCACACGGAAGATTACCCAAATAAAACTAAATGCCCAAACTGTCAAGAACATACCTTACACACGTGTGTGTGTGTGTTTATTTTCATGCATATATATATGTGTGTGTGCGTTTAAATATCTTATATACATATGTCTGTTTATGCCTTCGTACATTTGTGTACATATATATATGTATATACATATGTGTACATATATGTGTGTGTGTGTGCGCGCGCGCGCACATATATACATGCATGTATGATCTTTGTGCAAGAACGGAAGTTATTTTATTTAGTCAATACAGGGTGGAACGATAAAATTGTCGCCCTAGAAAAGACGACATGATTCCATTTCCGTTAAATGAAAACCAGTTTTATGTTTTTGTTGCAGACCATCTACTAGTTGGCCAGTTTTGTACAAATCCCAAGAGCGATAGGAGCCTTCTATCATGTCTGAAAGTGACACAATGTTCAACGAGCGAGATCGGAGATGCGCCGCTGTACAATTCATGTTCTCTACCGATCCAAGTTATGACAACAGGACCATTGCCAGCACCCTCAAAATGCAAATCTGGATTGCCACGAATAACAGGGACGTGCCCAGAGTGATTCCGGCTATGGTTATGGTCTTTGGTGTGGTTTCAAGTGAGGGCCACATCGTGCCACCTCACATCTTCGAAGTCGGCTTGTGTACGTGGATGTGCTGAAGAGTGTGGTGATCCCCTGGTACAATCAGGTGGCAGACCCTGGGTGTGGCAGCAGGACTCAGCGCCGACCCACAAGTCCAGGAGACCAAGGCTTGGCTTCAGAAGGAGTGCTTCGACTTTGTACCCTTCTCTAACTGACCCCCTCCCCCGACCTGAACCCGCTGGACTACTTCGTTTGGTCATACGTCGAGAACATCACCAACATGACCTCCCACAACACCAAAGCCAGCCTGATCGCCGCCATCCGCCGAGCCCCCGCCGGCGCTTGTGGAAAAGGTATGCTCCCAGTTCCGGATCCGTATCGAGGTGGTGATCCAGGCTGAAGGCGGCTACATTGAATAGATGTCAGCTCTACTACATAATCAAGTTATCCGAATTGATTTTTTCAATAAAAGTTTTAAAATAAAGCTGTAGTGTTGTTTTCTTTAGGACGACAATTTTATCGTTCCACCCTGTAGTTTGGGAGATGAGGGCTTCATACCTTTTCAAAGGTTTTTTATTTTCCTAATAGCATGACTTGAATTCAAACTCCCTTATTTCGAGGCTGCAGTCCATCAATCGAGCCATTTCCCCACGAGCAGTCTTATATATATATATATATATATATATATATATATATATATATATACAATCCTGTGTTTTGTTCAAAAAATATCATTAAAAGCCTATCAAGTCTTTTTTCATAATTTTTCTGATGAAATATAGATATTTAGAAAGCTGTTTAGACATCATCGCTTTATTATATATTGTTCTCAATTATACGCACCTCTTTAAATTTTAAAATTCAAGTTATTTTCAGTATCAGTCTCGATACTTTTTAATCGGTCTGTATTCGTCAAATAATTATAATTCCTGACAATGTATTGTTTAATAATGAACTTTAAGATACAATCACAACCAATGTTACCAGCAGAAAAGATGAAATCCCTTTCGTTAAGTCTGGAAGATCTGCACTTTGTTCCATAATTAAAAGCAAAGGCTAAATAACTGTTTAATTAAATTTTCTTTGCCTGAGATAAGTATTGTCATGACAGTGATTTTAATCAGAAATGAAAGTAAAGACAAATGGAACAAGGAAGAATTGTAGGTACTCCAAAGTTAGAGAGAAAGAGAGTAAACGAAAGACAATAGAACAGGGATTGTATAAAATTTTTGTTGAGTGAATGGAGAGAGAGAGAGAGAGAGAGAGGGAGTGGGAGTGTTAATTCTGAAAATTAGGTGAGAGTGATAGAGAAAGACAAAGAGAGTTTGACTATTTAAAATTGTGAGAGAGCGGATGAAAAAGGCAAGGAGATAGAGAATATATTAGAGAGAGAGAGAGAGAGAGAAAATAAAATTGGAGAGAAAATTCTGGAAATCATATGAGAGTGAAAGTATATGAAATTGTGAGAAAATAAAAAGATAAAGAGTGATAATATGAAATAGGGAGGAAGTGAGAAAATGAAAGAGAAAGTCAAAGATATAAAGATGAATATATGAAAACAAATGAGAGAAAGAGAGAGAGAGAGAAAGAAAGTGTGTGTGTGCATATAAAAAAGACAAAGAATGATAGTGACTATATGAGAGAGTGAGAGAATGAAAAAAAGAAAAACAGAGAGACTATATGAAATTGTGAGAGAGAGAGAGAGAGAGATTAGATAAAATTGGAAGAGAGTGGAGGAAAACAAAATATAGAGTGACTATATAAAATTGTGAAGGTGTGAATGAAAATGACAAAGGTTTGATTTGGTTTGATTTTATGGCATATCAACCATTGTAGGTTATTTAATGCCAAATCCTCTTTATACATATATATTAAATATATTATTTGTAAACGTTGATAAATTTTAAATAAACCAACGCACGCAGTTAAATGGTTTCAAGTATTTCTATCTAACACGAATAATTCTGTCTACTATTAAACATTTGTTTGCACATTGGTAAATGGATATGCATTTATGATTTGTGAGTTTATAGTTTGTAGGTAATTTCATTCTTAAATGAGTTACAACTAATTTGTTTGCACATTAACTTTGTTTTTGTTTCTACCCAGTTAAATTGTTTCTATCTATCACTTATAATTCTATTCATCCCTACTCATTTGTTTGCACACAGTTAACTCGTTCCAAGTTTTTTTTTATGTATCACTAACAATTCAATTAAACATCAGTAATTTGTTTATACACAGTTAAATGATCAAATAGTTTAATTTCTAACAATTCAGTTTAGCATAAGTCATTTGTTTGCACACAGTTTAAATCTCAAACAGTTCTATTTGACCCATAGATAGGACCCTATAAGGTGCTACCACTCTGGGCCTGAGTAGACCTGGGAGCGATGGCAATGAAGGGGTACTCTGCATTCCTCAGAGCTCTAGCATTACTGGTGCTTCCGCATCAGATTGTTTAGTGTCCTAACAGGACACTCGTTGGGGGGGGGGTTACTCCTCTGCAGAGATGCAGTCGGTATATTCTACAGCCCCAGCCAACTGTACAAGAATGACAAAGAGTGAGTTACTCGATATGAAATTGTAAGAGAGTGAAAGTAAAATAGAAAGAGAGAATGATTATACGAAATTATGAGAAAGTGAAAACATAAAACCATAAGAGAGGAACACTGAATACTGAGAACGCTTACATCAACCTTTATACATCATTGAAAGACTTATACTTTTTTTTCGTATATATATCAAAAGAATCTGAAATGCAGAGAGCATGTCTTTCGTGTTCGAAAACTGGGAAGGATAGGACATATGTCTAATGCATTCAACAGAGCACCTGAGAACATATGTTGAGAAATTACTAAATCATGATTGATACACTTGTTTCTTTGGTGCACATTGCATAAATACCCTCCTGGATGAACGTGGCGTTAGCGCAATGGTTTTTAGTCAATTGCTTTCGGGCCAATTGTAGACGATTTCATGGATCATCGATTTCTGAAGGTGGAGTTCCACGACTTTATCATGAAGTTTGTCCCGTATATTACAAGTTAGACAAACGTAGACAAAAAGTCGACAGTGTTACGTGACAGTCAATTTCTCGCCACAGGACTGAGAGGACCAGTTTCTTTGGGCTGCAAAGAAGCTTTGTAGATTATCCTATATTAAAGCTAATATTAAATACTTCGTGGAACCCCACAAGTGAACAAAGGCTAAGCTAAGGAATGTTTAGTCTCGTTCTGATTCCTTTACAATGCTCTTTCATAATCTTGGTGGCAGGCTCTATGGCTTCGCCTGTCAACAATTCTTGGTCCGATGATCACATAGTCGAGAAACTGACAGTCACAAAACAACAACTCCACGCCATTCTAACTTAGATCCATCTCCTTGTCTCTCTCTCTCTCTCTCTCTCTATATATATATATATATATATATATATATATATATATATATATATATATATATATACACACACAAGTGAGAACACAAATAGCAATATTTCTTCGTAGTTATTTTTTAATTGTTCTCAGTTTAGACCTTCGGTCATCGCGAGAAAAAGATTTTTTGTGCGAAAAAATTGTTTCTAAAAAAGTTGAGAAGCCACAAAAATAGATTTTAACGGTATGTCAACCCGTCTCGGATTATTTCATGCCAAGAGTTTACAAAATCGCGTTCATTGTATGTTCATATTTACATTTTCTGTGTAGTTCGTTCTTAAGAGGGTTTTTTTTTGCACATAGTCCTATCGACAACGAATAACTTTTAAGTAGGTCAATTTGACTAATAAATGGGACCTTAATAGCTTATATCATTTCAAGACAGAGTGGACCTGGGAATAATGGCAATGAAAGGACATTCTACACTTCAGATTTTCAGAACTGACTCACCCCCACCAAAAAAAAGCTATGAAAATGAACTGGTAATGTAGCATATCTATTCGTTGAAGGAAAATTAGTCATCTAAAAATGCTTGTCTACCATTTGGACTAAATTTCACACCTGGTATTGATCTAGAAATTATAAAGAAATACAAATCTATAAATTATTTATCAAACACTTTCTAATGGCTGGCCGTACACAGCTATCATAGAGCTGAGAAGACCGGTGTCTGAGCAGCAAAGAAGCGTTGTATATCCTTCTATCTTAAAGCTGATATTAAATGCTTTGTGGAACCCCACTAATGAACGAAAGATGAAGCGAAGGGATATTTAACCTCGTTCTGATTCTTTCACAATGCTCTCATTCATAATCTTGTCCGTCAGTTGTAAGGGTTCGCCTGTCAATGACGTAATCCCTATTCTCCATTCTCCCTTTCATCAGACTTTCCTCTTGCACTCCTTTTACTTCTCGTCTCCTTACTCTCCCATTCCCAGTTCCAACCGCAATTTTTCTCCTCTTACTTTTTCTGTACTTTTTATCATCCTCCCTCTCCCCCTATTCTGTCACATTCACTCTCCAACGCTCCTATTTGTAATCTTTTTCTCGCTTGTTTTTTTTCTATTTTTTCTGGCTTGTGTCTTTTGTACCGCTAGATGCATTTTTTCTCTATGCCGTTTTGCACTTTTCTTTCGAACTCAGTAGTACTAGCCTGTGCAGCTCGGTGGTTAAAGCAAGGGCCTGACCATCAAAAGGTAGTCACCCTGTCAATGGGGATTAGAATATGCTTACTGCATGCTCTGTAGAGGTCGTTAGACGCTTCTTCCAAAAAAAAGTTGTCCTGAATATGACATTAACCTGCTTCCGATTGTGAGACTCCACTTCTGGAACTCAGTGGAGAGTGGAAAATATCTTTATTACCATTACTCCCAGTTCCATTTTTTGCACACGATCACTGGTTCTTGAAAGCGTTTTTTTTGCGTCATTTCAAATAAATATCAGATAAGATGTTTACGAAAAGGTTTCGGACCCAGTCAAAATCTTTTATGTTTGTTGATAAAAATGAAATTTAATTTCTACTTTAAAGTTCTGCTCTGTCAGTGGAGCTTAGAATATATTGACTGTATCCTCAGCAGACAGGTAAGACTCCTCTAAAAATAAAAAAAAATAGAAAAAAAAGAAGAGTATCTTGAGTATGGTACTAACCTGCATCCGGTGGCGAGACTCAATTTTTGGAGCTCGGGGTAGTGTGGAGTAACTCGTTTGTTACTCACAGCTCCATTTTAATTCTGAGTGATAAAACCTGTTAAAGTCTAATCGCTGAGTCAAATAGATCTGTTTGAAATAATGGTTAAAATAATTGTGAGTTACATTAACAGATTGGCTCTTAAAACATTGATATTGCAACTAAATATGAAATGTTTACTTGTTTAAAATGATTGTAAAAAGGTTGTGCTACGTATGATACTAAACTGCATCCGGTGGTGAAATTCCTCTCCAGAAGATTTGAAGAGTGTGGAGTACCCCTTCATTACCTTTATTTTTTGTTTCATCCAGACCCGGAGCAGTTAAAATCGTTATAGTCTCATCTATGGTTCAAATAGAAAATTATTTGATTAGAATACGTGAAACCATATAACTGGCTGCAAACAAATGACAATTATTAAATAGGAATGATTAGTCTTGCTCATATAATTTGTATAAATTATTGGTATTGAATAGGAACACTCAATACCATATAACTGAGTGCCAACAAATAAATAAAAAAGTGTGATTAAAAAATGACTGCACTTGAATTTATATAATAGTAATGACTAATCAAACATTTTCAAATGAATCTAATTTTGGCATTGAATAACTCATAAGGAGTTGATATTTCGTTAAATAAATAAGACAAACCAAAGCAAATGTCAATGCATCATCTTCCCAGTATTGATGGATTCCAATATACTCTCGTTACCCAAATTCAAATCCAGAAAAATTCTAAGAATTCTAGCTGATCTTAAAAGTGCTGATCTTTAAAGTGGATGTTCTCGATTCTTTCTCTGATCTCCAGTTCTCTCATTACTTTCTGAACACACGCACACTTTATAATATATATATATATATATATATATATATATATATATATATATAAAGCATATATACACTTTTACGCGTTTGTGTGTGTGTGAGTCTAGAAAAATGCAGGCAGCAAATATCACCTTGTGATAAAATAACAATGAAAGAAATTCTTTAGTAAGACGATCTTGCCACATCTCTGTAACCGAAATTAAAATTACGTGCGTGTGCATACAGACACACACATACACACAATATATATATATATATATATATGTGTATGTGTGTGTGTGTGTGGTTTTAAGTATTGCTATTTAACGCTAACCATTCTATTTGTAAACTGTCACGTGGTTTCAAGTATTGCTATTTAATACTGATAATCCTACTTAATCATTTGTTAAGTTTGGTTCCTTTTGTTTAATGGCATATCAACCTTTGTGCGTTATTTAATACCAACGCTATCCATGGAGAAGAACAGCAGCGGAACTATTTAAAATATAGCTGGGGTTGGATAAGGAGGTTCATTCCTTTCCCAAGGGTATTTGTCCAAAAGTGAACATAATAGTGCAACTTGCGTTTGTTCAGCACTTTGGTTATTACCTCACAAATGACTCCCCTCTTTACATAGGAGTGCTATCTCATCAATCCCGCTAAAAGTACATGGGGAGAGGTGCATGTGACTACGCAAGCCAAGTTCATCATTGCAAACCGTCGCATGTGACAAGCAAGATAACTGTCCTTGTTGTTGACATTGCCCTCATTCCACTCTCATATATCTTATCAAACATGCTGTAGACCCACATACCTTGTCATAAAAATGACACAAGTTGTCTGTAGGTTGCTGCGGAAGGGCCTGGTTAAATTAGCCTTCGTTTGCTTGTTGTCATGAAACCTCATATGATTTGCAAGCCCAGCTTGAGACAAACAGACCCTACTTTAGATGTCACAAACATATTCAGGCTGAAAAGTATCCGGGGCCGAATCAGGTCCTTGTTCCGAAGTGCTTATTTTAAGATGAAGTGTTCGATTCTCCGTACTTCAAATGTCAGACTGTTATTGAAGTTCGACTTTCCGTTATTTACTCCCAGTCTCCAAAAATTTACACTAAGCGACCCCCTTAAAAAGTTTCTAAGGTTTATGTCTCTTAGGTTGTAACTCTCCGTAAAACAACTGTTTTGGTAACCTAACATTCTTCATCCCTGTAAGGTGCCCAGCCCAACGCATTTGATTACGTATGATGAGCATCCCAATATTGGATATATTGGATATCTTAGCTCCCTGAAGAATAATGATATCTGGTATATATGGTAAAACTAATCAGTTAAGCACAATTTCGCAACTGCAATTAGATTTAGGGCAAGTTTTGCAAGTTTATAACTAAGAAAACTTGAACATTTACCACGATTCTAATCTTAATTCACGGGTTAAAATACATGTTGCTTGAAATAATATACTGGAAAGTCTGAATTGTCAATTTATTTTCGACGAAACAGTTATAGACACAGAAAGAAATCAATAGATGGTAATAAACTGCTCCCTATGGAAGAACACTTTCGCTCTGTAGACTATAGCTTCATCAGAAAGGCAAAATTCACCATAAAAGAAAGAGTTAAACAAAACTAGAATTAGATAACATGATAATGATACGAGAATAACTCAAAGTCTTAAAAAAAAAACAATTTCCAAATGACCTTCACAGCAAATGAAACCAACTTGAAAACATTTTTCAATAAAATGGTAAACAGAGATATACAGTAAAACCCATCGATATTATACAATCAAAACGGACATAATTCGATATTATTTATTAAAAACTGTAAAGAAATGAAATTAAACAAAAATGATTTTGCAACAATTCTTGTTTGGTTTGGTTTCTTTGTTTAATGGCATATCAACCTTCGTGGGTTAATGAAAAGGCCATCCTTGTAGAAGAACAGCAGTAGTACAATTTAACCCATACCTGGGGGAAATAAGGGGTTTAATAACTTTACCCAGGGTATTAGGCGAAAAGTGAAGATTATAGCGCAATTGGAGTTCGAACTTGCGTACAACGATGTCGTAGTCCAGCACGTTTACCATTATCAAATCGGGAATCCTCCGTAACAACTCGGTAATCAAAAATAAAATTCCATAATTATACCCCACTTGTATCTTTAGACTGCAACATTTATTTTTACCCTGATCAAAGTATTTTAGTTCTAGATCGTTATTGTAATATCAAACTTCCTGTATGCATATGATGACTATATTTTGCAATCTAGTGATGCTATAAGGAATGAAACCACGGATTATTATATATAATATTCTAACGTTGGAAAGCTCAGTGATGACATAGTTTCACAGCACTACACACACACACACACACACACACACACAATAGAGATGCAATAAAGATATAAAGATTTAATTTTCACACACGCACACTGACGTGGTAGGTGAGTGTGTAGGAGATGTGTTCAAAAAGTAGCAAAACTAAAATTATATTTACCAAGACAGAAATGAATAGTGAATGAAACGTTAATTTTCTTGATAATTGTGCCCCAGCCACATTCCAACGAGTTTTCTATTTGTCGAAGCATCTTTGAAATCGCTCATTTAATATGGTGTAAAGCTGCACCGTTTTATTCCTTTTAATGTTCTCTACCCCTCAAATGTGGCTCTTGAATTTTAGGTTTAGGAAATAAGTCATGAAGAGAGCGGGTGACTCAGAGAGGCATGGAAGATTATGTGCTTGCGCAACTTTGTCTTTCGCAAAAAACCGCAGGGTTAAAAAGTATCAAGAATTGGTACTGAAATAGGCTGACCGATATTTTAAAGAATGAGATAAATATGAATGAACTGTGATAGATATTAAACGGATGATACACCACCATCTAAGATAACTAAAGAAAAGACAAAATTGTATTTTTGTGGTAAAGAATCATTACGACAAGCTAATTTATTCGCTCTACCATACATCTTCATCTTTTCTGCCTTTAACAACGCTGCATCACTTCGGCTATCGTAGTTTTTATCTGGTGAATGACGTAGTCGATCGCCTTCGGAAAGAAACAACATTATTTGTGACAAGATATAAGAAACAACGTCTAATGAAGAGTCATATCTCAAATATCTCCTTTGCTTAAAATCAACCTCTATTTCAATCAATATGTGATATGCTCTGTAGCTCGTTGTTACATTGTAGACAGGTCCAATTGAAAGACTTTTTAAAAAATTCCTTGCTAATTCTTCCAACCTGTAGCCGTGCTAGTACTATTGTACAGTTGCACCACATGGATTCCAATAAAACGTTGGGAGAAAAAGCTAGATGGAAACTACATAAGGATGTTGCATGCTGTTTTGAAGAAATCCTGCAAGCAGCACCCCATAAAAAAGCGGCTGTACGACCACTCAATTCCCCTCTCACAAATCATCTAAGATGAGCAGCACTGCTGATAAAGTAAGGACGAACTCACAAGTGGCGTTCTGCTATGGAATCATAGACATGGACACACTAGTGTCTGTCAGCCAACAAAAACTTACGTTCATCATCTCTGTGTTGACACTGAGTGCCGTCTAGACGATTTACCAAGAGTAATGAAAGAGAGAGAGAGAGAGTCAAGGGAATCAGTGCTGTCAGCATGCCTTGATGATAATATAAAGTCCAATAGAATGATCTCTCAGGTTTAGAACGTAAATTTAAAAAAGTAGCATAAATCCCCATTCAAAATTTAATTTCACTAGATGAAAGAATACGGTGTCGGCTTGGAACTGTATTTAAAAATGTACAGGAATTGATATGGAAGGGAATTCAGAACGAGTTTACTCCAAGCCGCCAAGAATATCCGACTTTTTGCTTCCTGTATTCCATAAGACATTTTCTTTGTTGCTTTCTTCCAATAAGTGATGCTTTATTTTTAATATCAATGTTGAAGGGCTGTTCAAAAACGATGTTGAAATATAAGAAACACGAAGATAAATAGATAAAATATTTACAAACACTGACTCCAAATGTATTTAACATAACTGAAACAGGATGGTCAAACTTGGGATGACAACCAAAATAAACAAATAAACTAACGAAGCAATCATGGTTAATTTGAAACATACTTTCCAAATGAAAAGTTCATAGCCGGGTGTCCTGACAACAGATCTATTTAGGTCAATTGAAGAGACTTGGAACCCAGAAAATAATTTTTATTCAACAACTGGATATGCTATGTTAACAGTGCATTTTCGTCGTTATAGCATATAAACTCCATCAAAAATATGTTTTAAAATCTTTCTAAAAATACCTTTTTTTTTTTTTTTTTTTTACACAAAAGATTTTCTCCTGAAGATGACCTAACTGAGGACGATCAAAAAATGACCTTCGCACAACAATCAGATTTGTTTTATCACTTTTCTTCAATTTTTTATATAAGATCAACAAAAATGACGAGACAAGTCAGAACATCACTTTTATATTGTTTCGTTTTTGTTTGTTATTAACTTGTTTCAACATTAGACCATCGTATGAAGAAATAGTTTTCAGGGAGAAAAAGGAAGCTATTTTAGAAGCTTTTAAAGATTTTTAAAAAATGTACAGGAATTGATATGCGATATAAAAAGCGACGTAAAATGTACCGCTAATGTAGCATATCCATTGGTTTAATGAAGAATGTTGTCTGACCAAAGTTTCTTCGATTGGTCTCATATATATATATATATATATATATATATATATATATATATATATATATATATATATCTGTAGTGAGAGTTGCTGTTTAATCTACTCCTTCCGTCCTCACACTGCCACCGCCGCTCCGGTTGTCATCAATCAACAAGTAAACAAATATTAACACCAAACCTTGTTATGAGATAAGAACAAAGACTAAAAACGATATGCAGTCAAGCTTAACAACAGCATTCAACATCAACCCCATAGACACGGGGTGCTGGCGGGAAAAAGACAAGATAACCCCAGAGAAACAGAGGCCAAATTAAAAAAAATATTAACATCTTTTTTCCCTCACCATTTCTTAAGATCTTTTTTATGTATCGCCTTGAGGAGGCATTTAAGTACAGCCTGAGTCTTCATATTTCATTTAACTGTGTTTATCAATTTTGAAAAAAAAAAAAAAAAATTAGCATCAACAAGTTCAGTTGCTATAAACATCAATTCGAAGACAGTGACATGCACACCCTCTGCTGTCAGACAAGAATAATTTTATGTCAGACGAATTTTGTTCCTGGATAGTATGTATTATTTCTTAATTTTTTTATGTTGTAAAAGTATAGAAAATGATTCTTATTCCAATCAAACATTTTGCCTTTGTGTCCTAGATAATGAAATTCATAAATTAACCTATTTTTCTATATAAAACAGAAAGATTGGCACATTTTCATTTATATAAGGTAAGATTAAAACAACATATGAATAAAAATGTATATCTATTTATGCAAAAGTACACAAAGATGAACAATTTTTTAAAAAATACTCAATAAGCTACTCAACACTACCGAGAATATTCTGGAAAAAGGGTAAATTTGTAAATTTTATTTCGCAGGTCATAAAAGTAAAGGTAGAAGAGAAAATTAGATCTTTTACTTTATGTCAATCGGGGGAAAAAACACTTTCCGCCTAGGAACAAGAAAAAGTAAAATTTTGTTACATAATTTTATTTGATCATATCTATGTTTACAAATATAAAATATCTAATATGAATTATAAAAAAATTGATGTGTCACATCCTGTCCGTGGCAAAGACGGTAGGGTTAATGCATACAACCAGTCGAAATCAGAGTTAATCTGGGCGTAATGGTAAAGAAGGGGTGACTCCACACTTTCCAGAGTTCTAGAATTGGAGACTCACCATTGGATGTAGCTTTGCATCATATTCAGAGCCCTTCCTTTTTTGGTGCGTACTTTCCCTTCAGCAAAGAATAAGGTCAATGTATTCTAAGCTCGGCTGACAAAGCTACGAAATGAATTTGATTTTTCATGTTTCTTCTAAAATGAACTCTGAGCAAGAAAAGGTCGGTTATTAATGGTCTAATACAAAACAAATGCTCATGATATCCTTTTTGCGTGGATGGGGGCCTTACCCCATTCCCCCAAGAGAATGCAGTTGACGTATTCTTGGTTCTGCAGACAGAGTGTATTACAAAAGATTATGCTTTAGTAGCTGAAAAAAGTTTTCCGTTATTTTGATCCAGGTTTTTTTCCTCAAATCTATGAATAGGGATTTTATTCTCAAACATTAAAGGAAGAAAAAATTTTGGGAAGAAAAAAAGACTTCCAGGTATTAAAGATGAAATAAGAGTGTTTATATAGTGTACATCTTAATATAGAAAACATTACAAAGTAAAACGTTTCTCAATGATAAGTATTCTTAATTTACTGAATAAAAACAAACTTACCATATATATTCACGTATCAAGCGACCTACTAAGACCAAAATTTAGTCGAATATCGGGGGTAGTACCATATGCGAGATACAAACTTTGTGTGTGTAAACAGTTGGCCATAGCTAGGCCGAGCTTGTATCTCGCGTATGGTGGCATCCCTTAATATTTAGCTGAATTCTAAGTCTCAGAAAGTCATAGGATACGCGAGTATATACAGTAATAAGAATTTTCTATCGTTTTTATAAGCCAAAAGATAAATACGTCTTTTAAAATTTATTTTTGAATCTATGCACAAAGTACACCTAAATATTTTTGTTGCTTCAAAAGTGCACTGTGAGCTTTCAAAATTTGGAAACTACTACGTCAAAAGATTTGGGTCATGATCGGTGATTGATAGTAGAAGGCATTCAACATTTATAATAGTTCTATTCTCTTTAAGTGAATAATTAAGCTACAACAGAGGTTCGAACTTGCTTCCCCTTTCCTTTTAGCTGCTGACAGTGAACAAAGATTTGGGTCACGATCGATCATTCGCAGCGGCAAGGACACTGCATTGTTTTGCCAATAAAAGTTCTGAACATGAGTCAGAACAGATCTTAACATTTTGGTTTACGCTTCAACCATTGAGATGTTTCCTCCACAGAAAATTATAATAGAAAATTTTACATAATCATACATTTCTTTCTCTTTTTTTTTTTTTCTTTCCTAGTTTTCTTCATTTCTTTCTTGGCTTGCTTGCTTTCCTTTCTACCCTCCATTATTTCCGTCCATTCTTCTTTTTTGTTCCTTTCTTTTTTTTTTATCTTTCTTTCTTTACTGAAACTCATATCTATTTTAGAATTTGATATTTGGAAAAAAATGACCATACATTAAGAAAAAGAATTTGTCACTTTGTTTCTGCAAAGTGTTAAGGGAAGTCATTTTGAATGTTTTTTTTTTATTTAACTTGATTTTAATCGACTTGATACACACTTCAATTAATTGAAATATTACATAGTTATTAAAAATAATATTACGGTCAAGTAATTTTTGACCCACCCTAAATATATCAGTGTCGTAGCGAGAGAAAGAGCAAGTTCTTCCCATTGACCTTTTTATCCATTTATTTTTTTGAATCTATTTTTTGCTACACTTGTGGAATCAAAAGTCGAGTCTTATCATTGGTAACTTTGAAAATTTGTTCCATAGTCTTGAAAGAATTTTCTAACCTCATTTTACTTTAGTCGACTAACCTCTAGTATTTTATACTGTGTGCTCAATTTCCTATAATGCTTAAGTAGTCGCTTCTGAGAAACTCCAACAAACTACGACATCTTAGCTTTCCCACTGACTTTTGATAATTTCGTGGAGTTTCAACTTTGTATGTATTTATTCAGCTCCTCCGCCACGAGTAGGTTAAGAGACATAGTCGATGTTTTTTAAAAGAGGAGTACAGCTGGCTTGAATTCAGAGTTTTCTTTCTAAACAGGTCGTCTCGCTAAGGATGAGAGACCCAGTTTGCCGAACTATCTAATCATAGCTGCAGGAAGAACACATAATTTTTTTGTCTTTCCAAAAGGGAATTAGCGAAAAGTGAAACACAAACATCTTTGTCCAGGATTTCAACTTGGGTCACCGGTTCTATTTCTTACGGCTAAGCGCATCTCCAAAAGTTTCAACTTTATAATGTTATATGTCTCAATATATGTAAATTTCATACTGACACTATTTCTGAAACATGAAATTTTGGTACTTCATGTACCTTAAAATACCAGTTAACTTGCAACTTGTTCATTTTATCGTGACTATCATGAACTTCCAGGACATTGTTACAAGCTTATAAATGCTTGGTTCTATAGAAACAGGGCTCTATCTCACAGTTGAGCAGACATTTCTGTTGACACTTTTACAAGAGACTTCTATTGAAATTGTTAAAACTGATCAAATTTTGACTTTATAAAAAGGAGGTTGAAAATCCCATTTGGACAATCGAATCAATTCTGAAAACGTTTTACACTATTCTAGGATATCCTACGGAGATTATGTCTTATTGTCCTCCTCAAACACTGTAAAAGGGTGTCCATCTCACAGCACTTATTCACTCTCTTGGTAATCGTTACGATAGATACCTCTCTCCCCCCTTCCAATATACACGTAGACCCTCTCTATCATGGCCTCTGAGAGGGAATTTTTTTCATCTTAATGGTCGCCCAGCCTGAATGAAAAGGGTTTGCCAACCTAATTAAAAGAAAACGTTTATTTTGTAATATGGGTAAGTAATCCAAGTAAACATTAATAAAAGTGACACTGCGTTCTTTATTTTTAATAATGATCACCTTGCAACGCTTATATATTATGGGTAAATACTGCTAATCAGATGTTATAAAAGTGACATATATTTTTTTTTTTAAATAATGATCATCTTATAACCCGCATGTAATATGGGTAAGTACTGCAAATGTTTAAAAACCAATACTCCAAACTCAGGTGGTTGTGAAAGGCGGTCGAAAAAAATGGACCAACCAATCTGTAGATATTCATAAAAAAAATTCAGTCAATTAAACCTTTGTTAATTTCCGTTTTCCAAAAAAAATTTTCAAAATGCTATCACCAGATATTTTTATCAACTAGATTAGATTGAGAGACAGAACAAAAAAAAAAAAAAAAAAAAAAAAAAAAAAAAAAAATTTATATAGAAAGGCGAAAAAAATAATTCAATAGTTATACTGCCATTTCACCATTTTTAGGCAACCTCGATGCAGTTAATCGAAAAAATAAAAAAGTTTTTAAAAATATATCAGGTATTTATAAGTAAAAAAAAAAAAAAAAAATACAATAAAATATATCTACTTCGCCGTTTCTATTTCAACAAAAATTACTTTTTCTTTGAGATTAAGTTAACATTTTAGAAAAAAAGAAAATATTATTAGCGACCTAAATGCTTTTTCAAACCTAGAGGTTAAGAAACATTATATATATATATATATATATATATATATATATATATATATATATATATATATATATAAAGTGTGTGTATGTGTGCGTAATTTTGTGGTATCTAAGCACAAGTGGAACGTTAAACTTACCCCGAAGTATATTAGATATTTAATAGTTTGCTACGGGTCGAAACTTGACCTTAATGGAGAGTGTACTCCAATTATATGGGTCAAATTTAAAAAAAATGGTGTCTTCGATGGCTCAAAAATATATGTATATTCAAAAATCAAACCGAGTTTTCATGACAAACGACAGTCTAGATTAATAAACCCATCGAAGACTGAACAAGGCCGAGCTGGAAAAAATTAGAGTCTAGGTACAAACTTTTGGGAAATCTTATTTGATTCAATAGAATGGTTTAGGAATATTAAGTGTAAAAGAACCACATTTATTCAATTTGATATTATTGAATTCTACCCCTCAATTTCTAAAGACTTATCATTAAAATGTTTGAACCATACTAAGAATTTTATAAACATAACCGAAGAACAAATAGAAATAATAAGCCTCCCTTGATTTAAAATTGCATGGATAACTTATACGTTCACATGGGTGTTTACGACTCCGCACAAATAGCTGACTTGATATATTAGGCACTCTAGATAGGATAATAGACCTCAAGCAAGAAGGTTTATATAGAGATGATGGCCTCATTTTCATCCCAGATAGTAATGGCCCCAAAACATCACCATCGAAAGTGCATAAGAAAGTTTTAAGAGCCTTCAAGTTACCGGAATTTGAAATTGAAATTTCATCTAAACTTAAAATAGTTAATTTCCTCGACATTACCTTTAATTTATCTAACAATGTATTTAAACAGTTTAGCAAAGATAACCAAACACCTTCTTACATTAATGTCAACTCCAACCACCCTAAATCAATAATCAGACATATACTGAATGTGGTTAATATAAGGATTAGTAGATTACCGACAAACCAAAAATTTTCGAAGAAAATAATTGGATCTGTAATTAGGCCCTAGAAAAAAGTGGATTCCAACAGAAGCTAGAATACTAGGAACGACTTATAAGCAATAAAGTTTAGGAAGTGCCCGTGGTGTAATGGTTATCGTCGTAGGAAATGGACACGACGACACGAGTTTAAATCCTGAACAACACTGATTGCATTTCACATAGCACTAATACCCTCCATAGCACTAATATTCTCCCTCCAGCTATGGGTAAATAGTAGGACAGACTAAGTTCTTCAGCCTTGGTGAGGCAACTAGTCTAGGAGAAGGAAAACTCTGAATTCAAACCTGTTAAACTCCGCTTAAAAACTGACCTTGTGTCATATCCTGCCCGAGCGGATGGGTTGGTAAATATATATAAGCAATAAAGTTTCTGAATACTGTAATATAAACAAATGCAGCGGCAGCAGCAACAACAGTTGTAGTAATGGTAGTAATTTACTAAGTTTTTTGCTTAGATGTGGCACAAGGCCATATGAATGAGGCACCCAATGAGACTCGAACTCACCCGTGGAGGTTTGCTAGTCTAGCTTGCTAACCATTACGTTACCCGAGGCGCCCTACAGTTGTAGTAATGGTATTTGTAATTACAGACTTGAAGATTGTAACAATAGTAGTAATTATAATTGAAAAAAAAAAATTGGAAAAGAAAGGTAATCTGGTTTAACGCCCTGCCTTTCTGTAAACTTTCTAATATCAATATAGGCAAGCACTTCTTTAAGTCAATAGATAGACATTTCAACAAGGACAACCCATTGAATAATTTTTTTTATAGGAATACACTAAAAATTAGTTACTCTTGCATGAATAATATATTTCAATTAATCCATAATCATAACACGAATTTAAAAGACAAATCACTAATAGGTAATCAGCTCACAAATAAATTACTTTGTAATTGTAGAAATAGACAAGATTGTCCCATGGGAGAAATGTGTAATTCCGAGAAAGGGGTCTACCAAACTATTATTTTCCCGATGGAAAATAGCCCAGAGGAGAGGGATTACATTTGAATCTGAGCTGGAAATTGGAAACAGAGGTTCTACAATCATAGACCCTCGTTTTATAAACCCTTCGCTCAAAAACCAAACAGCCCTATCGAGGTAGTTATGGAGTTTAGCTGGTAGGGGCCTAACTCCACAAGTGGAGTTTTATTTTAAAAAAGTTTAAAAAGAAGTTTCAGTTGTAAATGTAACCTTTGACAGGAGAAAAACAGAGCATCAAATTTTTATTTTGAATAAAGATCAAATAAAACCTCTTAAATTTAAAAATAAAACTAAACTAGATAAGTCTGATATTAGCAACGGTGTTTATCGCCACGTCTTCCTTAATGAATAAGGAGATTTTTTAGAATAAAACAGATTAATTTATTGACAAGATTTTAGTTGCTGAGGGTTTGTAAGTTGTGTAAAAAGTTAC
This sequence comes from Sepioteuthis lessoniana, assembly GCA_963585895.1. Taxonomy (NCBI): domain Eukaryota; kingdom Metazoa; phylum Mollusca; class Cephalopoda; order Myopsida; family Loliginidae; genus Sepioteuthis; species Sepioteuthis lessoniana. The sequence goes on from OY757933.1 coordinate 570,103, forward strand.
ATACCGAAGGATTCATGACACCAGACAATGACATTACATTCGTTTTTGACATTAACTTCTAGCCCATGTCTTTTTTAAACGAGTCCTTTGAAAAAAATAGGATTTTTTTTCTTTGAGTGATGGCTATCTGAAGAAGCTGTTCTTCTTGAGCTAGCAGCCAGAATAAATTTATAATAGCCAAATGACGGTTTATCGAGTTGTTTCAATTATATAGAAATTTTCTCTGTATGAAATGTATACATTATCATACATTGAGCACTCCTGGAAATGTATAAGAATCGTCTTATATATTCTCAAATAAAATCATTTCTAACTCATCTTCTTTGGATATATTAGTTTTTAGAGGCTAGCTGAAAGCCTCTAAACTTAGTAGACCTATTCACATAACTCGGTAGCAATATCTCATCTACCAAAAGCGATTTTAACATAAACCAAGTGAAAACGTCGACTGCAATTGACAGGTTATCGATCAAATGGAAATCTGATCTCTCTGATAAAATAAAATTGGATTTTTCCAAACTGTGGTCGTGGAAGTACTAATGGATGGATGCACCATCTGAACGCTAAAGAAACCCATGGAGAAAAGCGTAGATGTGAACTAAACAAGAATGCTACGCGCCGTGACTTGACCGGCTCGTTTGTTCGTTTATGTGGGTTTTTAGCTCGGTCTAATGTTGTGGCACGACAAGATGATGATGATGAATGTTATTTTCGAGAGAGGGGGACCTTTCAAATCATCAATGATTCATATATCACGAAGGCGTGCTGACAGCGCTAATTCCCTTGACTCTCTTGCTATACGTCCCAATCGGTCATTCCTCTTGATAATTCCTCTAAACAGGATCTGCACAGAATTGATGAATTTAAGTTTTTGTTGGTCAACCAACACTTATGAGCCCATAGGGCAACGTCACTTCTGAGCTCGTCCTTATTTCTTCGGCAGTGGCCAGCAGGTCTTGCTCGTTTATATTTTACAAGATGGGAAGTAAGTGGCCGCATAGCTGCTTTTTTAAAGGGTGCTATTTTCAGAATTTGTTCAAAATCGCAAACAGTATCATTGTGTAATTTCAATTAAGCTTTTTCTCCGTTAAAGTCTAAATGTTGCAACTCTACAATTATACTGAAACGGCTACAGCTTGGAAGTATTCCATTTATGGAACGCCGTGTATGACCAAAATACAATCTCTCTCTCTCTCATATATATATATATATATATATATATATATATATATATATATATATATATATATATATATATATATAGGAAGAAACAATCGTCTAAAAAGCGTTTGATTAATTAGAATTGTTCAAATGCGGATCAGCAGAGCAGTATGAATACTAAGAACAATTTAAATCTCAGCTTCTTACTTTCATAACTAATAATTTCAGGTTTTCTATTAATGGAAAACATAATCACCAGATAAAACTTTTAAATGAACATTTTTTCAACTTAATCTCTTTCCTTATCAATGTATTTAATTCAATTGGTGATATTATCCGTATCATATACGGATTGGATGATTAGTCATTATTAAAAATACTAAGAAATATTCACTGCTGTTTATTGTCCGTAGTAAATATTTCATATGAATATTTGATTTTATTATTTCCCAGACTTCAAGGAGTAATTGTGAAATTTAAATTAAGATTGTTTTTATCATTTTTCTTTTTCTTTGAGGTTGGACAGCCATTGATAAGAAAGACTGGCTTGATACCTGACGGAAAAAAAATCTAGAAAGGCCAGCTCTCTATTGTAACGATTATAAAGATTGTGTAAGCGCTGTGCTACGTAAATCCTTTTATAGCAAGGGGAACAGTAAGATGTAGGTGGTAATAGAGAGGAGGTTGAGCCTAGATAGACTGAGATAAATTATCTTCAAAACACTATGAATGGAGGATAAATAGATGTGAATAGAATAATATAAGTAGGTTAGGTTTAGTTTCTTTGTCTAAAGGCATATCACCCTTCCTGGGTTATTTAATGCCAAAATTATCTTTGTAGGAGAACAGTTGTTGTACCCTTTAACCTACTACTGGGGGAATAAAGGAGGGTCATACATTTCAAAAGGGTATTTGTCAGGAAGTTAAAGTAATAGCGCGACTCGAGTTCGAACTTGCTTACTACGATGTCGCTGTCGAGCAGGTTAGTCACTAAGCTACGGAGACTCCCCCCCCCACCGCCACGAGATTGATAGATGGAGGATGGACAGACCGGGATAAATATTTCTAATCAGCTTTACACACACACACACACACATACATACATCGAAACACGTGTAAAGTAGGTGTCAAATCAATTGTTTGTATTTAAAGCACAAGTCCCAGTTTTACTCACGCGATAAATTTAACCTAGTTTTTGTTTAAATTTAAATTGCTCAATTGCTTTTGGCATTATATACGAGTTGTGCGCCTAAAGTAATGCCTCCTATTTATGTCCACTATAGGTACTATAAGATTTTGGCAGCTAATTGGATAGAATAAGTTTTCAGTTAAAAAATATTCTACATCGTCTCTACTATAAACAGTGTTTTGTAGCTCTATCCAACGGAGAAAAAAGATGTGGGTATTTGCGGTAAAGAAGAGAATGAAAATTAACAATTATTTAAAAAAAAAAAAAAAAAAAAAAAAAAGGTAGATTTCTTGGGTAGAAATTCCGAAAGTAATGGCTTCTATTTATTTTCCAATGAAACTATAAAGACAGGGAACACAATAACACCACTGGATAGAGCAAGAGGCTGTATATCGTTCATGAGAGGTTTCTCCGAAAGTAATGACTTCTATTTATATTTCACTGAACCTATAGTAGACACAATGACAAGGGTCATTAGAGCAAGTTTTCTGCAAGAAAACACTATTTTTCCAAAATGTCAACACCATTAGCATGCAGGTTCTTTTTCATCATTGGCGAAAATGCATAATCAATGGTGGTAACTGTCTTGTAGCTGAAAACTTGCTCTATTTACCGAAGATTGTAAATATTATTGTTGTCAATGAATCGTCGACATGTTTCTGCCGCTAAATACACCAGCCACCCCCTTTTGGTGATGCTTAGAATACGCTGACTGTATCCCCAGTGGTAGACCCTCCCCAAAAAGAATATTCTGGGTATGACACTAAATTACATCTAATGGTGAGGCTCCAGGACTGTGTCCGGGAGCTTTTGAGAGTGTGTGGTACCTCTTCATTGCCATTACTCCTTGGTCCACTTTGACTCGGAGTGATAATCCCTGTTAAGATCCCATCTTTGGGTCCAATAGATCTATTTAAGAATCATTCGTATCTGATAAGAATATCTGATATCATAACTGTAAATTATTTGTATTAAGAATTGTTATTTGAAGTTATAATTGTTTACAAAGAATTCTCATTAGCTTCTCGAAACAAATGATCATTAAATAGAAGTAATTACTCGAAACCATATGATTATTAGTATAAGATAAGAATACTTGAAACCATACAACTGTGTGCAAACAATAAGTATTAGACAGGAATACTTGATATCACAAATATTTCGGAAAAAAAACCCTATTAAACAATTACACAAAAAGGAAAATATAAATGAACAAAATTCCCTAACCTCAATGCATAAAATAAGCCTTGACAGGTTGGTATGTCGTTAAAAATAAATCAATTAATTTTATTTCGATAGTAAGTGTATATATTACAAATGTATATATTACTTTATATATATTATATGAATATGCAGAAATTACTTTAAATTAAAAAGAAAAATTAAGGTTTAATATTTTGATTTGAAGTTCTGGCTGAAGTGAAAGTGCACTGTCAGTGAGTTTTATATCGTCTTTAAACAAATCTTTCATTTTAGTGTAAAAAAAAATGACGTGAAAATATAAATTCTTTTGACCATTTTCCTGTTTAGTTTCGAGGCAAGAAAACCTCAATTGCAATAAATCCACAAAATGCTCATTTGTATCTCACCTCTTTTCCTATTTCTTATCATAATGTTATGACTAAAAGATGAAAACGTTTGTTCAATGTTTGTTGAAGTGGCGAAAATAGATTCACGCCATCTTTTTTAGGTGTGTGTTGGGGGAAAGGCTCCACATTTGCGTCTTGTGGCATGCTGTGTTTTATTTTATGACGCACATGTGCGTTTATTCCAGTGTTTTATTTATTCTATAATGGTTGATTTTACATCAGAATGTGTTGATGAATTTCCCAATCAACCCAATGATTGGTAGATAACCCATTTAATAATTATTACCCATATAATTTTTTAATAAAAATTTGGTACAAAATAAGATACCCAGATTTTGATATTTCTAGTGGAATGTTATAAAATCAAAACGGATTATTAGATATTATTTATGACCAAACTCGACAGAATTGAAACACTGTAAGCAAATATAAAATTACATAAGTACAGAGCTATACCAATGCAGCTATTATTATTATCATCATCATCATCACAGTTTTTCACATCGGTTTTAGCTGATGGTCTTTCACTGTAGTTTGAGTGACAGCAAGTCTCCTCAAGTCTCCAGGACTCTTCTCAGTATTCTGGCCCTTCTCAATAATGCTATAGTTTGGATGGCTCATTGGCCTAGTGAGTAGAATGTTCGCCAATGGTCTGGAAGGCCTGTGTTCAATCCCAGGTCATGTCATACCAAATACTTTTAAAATGGTACTTGATACCTCCTTGCTTAACACTCAGCAATATAAGGTACGTAACAAGGGTGAAGTGGAGCAATCCAGGGAAAGGAGTAGCGCCCTCCCCTACACCTCGGTGTAGTAGCTATTGAATAGGGAGCCTTCTGGTCGCCCTCGACTACGGTCGCCAACTTTACTTTTACTTTTGGATGGTCTCCATTTGTCCTCCAACTACCAAGTCCTCCAGTCCTTTTAATAATTCTTTAATGACTCTACCGAAAGCACCAATCACAATTGGTATAATTGTCACCTTTATGTTCCACAGTTTTTCAATTCCCTAGCAAGGTCGAGGTACTTATCCTTCTTTTCACATTCTTTCAGTTTTATTCTGTGGTCTGCCGGGACAAAGAAGAAGAAGATCATTATTATTATTATCATCATCATCATCATAACCATAACTTAAGCTCCTCAGCTTTTTTAAAACTCTTTAGCAATGTACAAGTATTTATCTATCTTTTCGCTTTCTTTTATTTTTACTCTGTGGTCCGCTGGAACGGCAATATCCACTTGGTGATAATTCATTTTTTCTTGTAAATCAATATTAGTTTGTGTTTTTGTTTTTTTCTCCGGGATTAGGTTATCCGTTTGTATCTCTAAACTCCCAAGAATTTTATGCGTCCCATTCTCTCGGATGGATTCCGATTTGAGCATACACCATTTGTTTGTATGGTTAAATTCTAATCTCTGGCCCAATTCCCAGGGGATCACCTTTCCTACCCAGACGTACTTAGTTTTGTGCCCCTTTTGTGCTAGTTAGCTGCAATCAATCATTATGAGATTAACAGTTTAATTTCTGTTTCCACATAATCTACGCAGACTATTTTGTTGCGTATTATTTTCGCTTTGATATAATTGGTCCTTATGGCATTATTTTATGCTGCAATTAAAAGATTGATTTTTTCTCTTTAGGTTCCCTCTTCTTTGCCATATTGTGATCATCTCGTGTGCAATCTCCCCAGTTTGTCGCTTGATATATCCATACAGTTATTTTTCTTTCTATTTTTGTTGTTATGTTGTTGTTATTAGCTGCTGTGATCAGTCTTTCTTTACTCTTTTAAAAGTATTCCTCGAACCCTTGAATTGGTGCATCTACGCAATCATAATGCAGGCGAGTCCTCTTCCCCCATCTTTTCTTGACACATAGTCTATCTCTCGGGTGTAAGGCCTTGTGCATAGTTATCCATTTTTCTGAGTTCCTCCTTGTCTATCGTATAAATGGTCAAGGGTGTCTTACGAAGGGGAAAACCCAAGTGCTTATTCTTCTGATAAGATTTCTACTGCAGAGTTTAGTTTTAAGAAGTTTTCTCTTTCTCTTGAGACACTTTTTTCTTACTTTTTCTTTTATTTCTGTTTGCTTAATGGTTTCCGCTTTTAATATTCCAAGGTTTTTGTAATTTTCTTTTTCTCCGAGTTTTCCGAGGTTTTCGTGATTTGATAGTTCTCTTGCTTCCGTTGTTTCTCTTTTCCTTGTTGGCAAAGCGCATTTTTCAATACCAAATTCCATTCCTATATCCTAGTTGTATATTATTATCATCATTATCGTTGACCCTGATTTATATTAACTTTCTTTTGCTTTTTTGTGAGTATGTCACACAAATACGTCCCGTGATACTAAGGAGGAGGGAAAAAAATGGTTGGGACATATGTCATTCTTGAAATTTCAATAAATTTAATTTTGATCTAAAATACAGAGATGAAGATATACGAGCAGTGTGTATGCGTGGATGGGGAAAATAATATGCAAATAAGATATCCCGTGATTGTGATAAACACTATTTGTTAGTACATATGACATTCACTGCAGTTGGTTCCAGTTTTTATTGAAGTCAAAAGAAATAATTACGGTTACCCAGCTTCACTCGATGTTATCATTTTTATTTTCCCTCTGATATGGGGAGTTTTTTTCTTTCTTTTTAATGATCATAGTGTACAACTGTATCACATGACATAGAGAAAAATAGGTATTGCTAAAAAGTGTGCCTTAGCCTCATTCTTTATGATTTAATAAGTTTGATTAAAATGTAAAATAGTGTTGTGTTATCGGTTGTTGAAACCCAAAGAGGGATTTGAAAAAAATCGAAGGGACAAAGAAACGTAAAAATGACGAACGAGAAAGGTTTTGTTGAAAAGGAAACGAAAAGATGATAAGGTTGTCACTTGATTTCATGTGATAAAAGAAAAGAATATCTATTTACAAAAACCCATTCACATTTATTCTGGGTGATACAAGTGCTTTTTTGAGTGTCTCAAAAGCAGAAAGATGGGACATGGTTTTTATTCAGTTGGTGAAGGAAAGACCCTTTCTCTTTTAAATTGTAGCTCATTAGCAATGCAATGTTGGGGAATCGATCTCGCTTAAGTCCCCTAAAAGATATGCGTTTTCTTCGGCGTTTAAAACTCAATTTTCTACTTTTAAAAAAATCCAACTCTCTTAATTGGCACGTGACTGTCCATAGACAATGAAATGAATGTTCATGCTTTTATCATAGTTGCAACTCTCAGAAATTGAACTTTGACCTGCCACCTGATATACAACCCCACCGAATTCTGACAACATCCGGTAGGTTGGTCAAAGAAGCCTTTACATAAGATTTAATTCTAATCCCATGATTTCAATTTCATGGTAGGTTATATTTGCCGCGTGGATAAACAAGCTTTTTGTTACTCAGTATCACACTAAACATCCAATTACGTCTTTTTATTTTACATTTGTATCATGTGTGTGTGTAAATAAATGCCAATTTCTGTGTGTCTTTCTGCACCCATGCTAAATCGTTAATATACATGATCAACGTGTATTGTGTATTATATGTACCAACAAATGGGTTTATCACAGGTAGGTGATAAAAGATTTTACAAAAGCGTGGTTTTAAAAAAGCAAGTTTTAATAAATAATTATCCTATTATATCCGTAGGTTATTTTTATTGTGTGTATATATATATATATATATATATATATATATATATATATATATATATATATATATACACACACAAGCAACAGTACAATAGTACTGAGTATAAATTTTATTAGAAAGCCATGAAAAAAAAAAAAAAAAAAAAAAAAAAAAAACTTCTAAAATAAGAAATTAAGAACAAGTTTTAATGACGGCTATAATGAAAACAAAAAAAAAATATTTGTATACGAAAGTCTGAAACCGAAATTAATTAGGGTCCACTTTTGTGGGGTGAAGTGAGAAGATCATGATTACAAGTTAGAATTTATCTTGAAAAGCAAATATTGAAACAAGGGTGGGATACTACATCTAATATATAGCTATCTTTATTTGTTTATTTGAGTTAATGGCATATCAACCTTTATAGGTTATTTAATGCCAAATCCATTTTTATACAAATAAACAGTTCTGTTTCAAGCAATTCAGTTTAGCATGAGTACACAGTGTAATTGTAAAAAACATTTCTATTTCAAGCTATTCAGTTTTGTCAAACAGTTCTAATTGAAAAAATTCGGTCAGAGGTCAAAACGGCTCTATTTTTAAGCAATTCAGTTTAGCATAAGTACAGTTTCAATGTCAAAACAGTTCTGTTTGAAGCAATTCAATTTAGTTTAAACAATTCCGTTTAGGATAAGTACAGTTTCAATGTCAAAAACAGTTCTATTTCAAACAATTTAGTTTAGCATACAAAAACAGTTCCATTTCAAACAATTCAGTTTATTTATTTTTTTTTTGTTTGGTTGGTTAGTTTGTTTGGGTTTTATGGTATATCAACCTTTGTAGGTTATTTAATACCAAATCCATCTTTATACATTAAACAGTTATATTTTAAACAATTCAGTTTAGCATAAGTACAGAGTTTAATTGTCAAAAACATTTCTATTTCAAGCTATTCAGGTTAGTCAAACAGTTCTAATTCAAACAATTCAGTTTAGTATAAGTATAGTTTTTGTTTACACTGTTAAATGTCAAAACAGATTTATTTGAAACATTTCAGTTTAGCGTAAGTGCAGTTTCAATGTCAAAAACAGTTCTATTTTAAATAATTCAGTTTAGTATACAAAACATTTCCATTTCAAACAATTCAGTTTAGCAGAATAACGAAGTTTAGTTCTATTTGACACATAGATAGGACTATCAGGTGCTACCACTCCGAGCTAGAGTGGACCGGGGAGTAATGGCAATAAAGGGGTACCCCGCATTCCCCAAAAGCTCCAGCATTACTGGAACCTCACTATCAGATTGTTTAGTGTCATATCCAGGACACTCATTGTGGGGGGGGGTAATTTACCCCTCTACAGAGGTGCTGTCGGTGTATTCTACAGCCCCAGACGAATGGGCAAAGCTGTGTGTGTATGTGTGTTTTTCTTTATAAATATAAATACAGCATAAACATCACATTATAGCGAGTATTTTATTTGAGCAATGCACTAAAAACACCCTAAACTTAGAGAATCAAGCAGTTACCAACCAATTCGCGACTGAATTATAATTTTGTTGTGTCTGCATCCGCTCTAAACGTCATTTTTGTCTGTCTTTCTTCCTTTGGTTTAATGGCATATCAACCTTCGTGGGTTAGTTTATTTACCAAGGCTTGTAGAAAAACAGTAATGATGGTATTTAACCCAAAGCTAGGGTGGGGATAATCCAACAAGTCCTTCGGTCGTCTCGTACAATGAGGACACCCACCACATTGAGAGAGGGAGAACAGAGGTTATTCCAAACAATTCGACACATTTTGAAACATAATTGGAACGGATTTTTCTTTTGTCTCTGGCGGACGTAATTAAGTGTTGTTAATAATAATAATAATGATAATAATAATAAAATAGAAATAAAAGAAATAAGAGCCAGTAAAGTAGCCAACAACAATAGCTGAGAGAACGGACACGTGGATTGTCATAAAGTGACTTCAGAGAATGAGTAGCGGGAAGGTGACAAAGAGGAAGATATTAAATATAAATTTAAATGTCCACATAGATAGATAGATAGATAGTTAATGACCAGACCGAGATGAATAATGTTTGTGTAAATGTCACGTACAACCATGTTGTCAACTAAAGATCTGAATTTAACGAATTCTGCTTTTATCAAGTTTTATTTTGATTGCAAACTTGTTGATGCTTTTCCTTTCATTGATCAATTTGATTTTTTAAAATATATACCTATCCCAGCCTATTCATATCTGTATATTCATCTATCGAGTTATTCATATCTATCTATTGTTCATTCATATTTATTGAATTATTTTTATCTGTTGATCTCTATTTCAATCTATTCATAAATTTCATTATCTATCGATCAATCACAATCCATTTTGAGAGAGGACACCAGAAAACAAATTTAAAAAAAAAAAAAAAAAAAAAAAAATGAGTGAAAATTATACGTCGTATTTGCTTTTTGCCAATTATCGCCCAAAATAACACCGAGCCAATAGATATATTCCAACAACTAAGATATAAACCTGTGAGTCGTTCGACCAGAATCCACCCAACCCCACAAAAAAGACCCTGTAAACTTACAGTCAACCGTTTTGTTCCCCCGATTTTCTCTAATTAAAAGAAATCAAATGACTTTGTTTAAATGACAATGAATCCGTTCTTAGTATGCTGTTCTGTATTATTAAAACTAACAAAAGTTCAATGTTGTCAGCGTGCGTGTGTGTTGTACGTTAGTCTAAAACCACCAAGGAGTAAATTATAACAGAAAACTAATCGCACAATTTCTAGGAATTTGTGCGACAAACATTTTATTCATTTATTTTTCATTAGATGAGAATACGGTTGTTTTTTTTTTAGTGGAAAATAAATATAACAGATAAACAGTACGTAAATAATAAACATTAAACAAAATGGAATGGATACAGTGAAAGTAAAAAAAAAAAATTAAAAATATGAGAGAGATAAATATAGATAGACATCGAATGGAATGGTAAGTACCAAATAGAATGAGACCGACAGACAATTCTATCTATTATCATCAATAGATAGATAAGTAGGGGTTAAAAGTCTTTTAATAAAGGAGAAATACATTTTATACCCAAATGTTTTTGTTTTGAGTGTGTGTGAGAGAGAGAGAGAGAGAGTATATCGTAAAAATCGAAAACAAAAACATAACTAAAACTACTTTTTTTGTTAACAAACTACTATCGTATTTGTAAAAAAAAAAATGTTTAACATTTTTGTCTGCTTGCGTGGAAAGAACCATTTAAAAAAATTAAATTGTCGACAGCAGCAACAACAAAACATAAACAACAAACAGAAAACGAAAAAGAAAAAAAAAACTTTCGTGACGATTTTAACAAAAAGGAAAAAATTACATGTGAAATTAAAAAAAAAAAAATGGGAATTTGCTTTAAGAAAGAAATATTGAAAGGATAATCGAATGTTTAATATTTACTTACCTGGTGGTAACGAAGTTTACTGTTTTTGTGCCTTTTAAAAAAATATTTGTATAAAACGCACAATAGTTTAAGATCCTCAGGTAAATAACGTCCGTGTGTGTGTGCGTGTGTGCGAAGAGTGATTTTTTTTTCTTCTTCCTTCAGGGGAGAAGGGTTGATGATGAGACTACTACTATAGTAGGATCACTAATAGTTTTGTATTCACTAATTTTAACATGAAGGAAAGAAAAAAGAAAAAAAAAAAATACCACTCCAACAAGCTAACATGCTTCTTTCATTCTCTTACGTATGGTTTTAATTGAATTCGTTTAGACGATTTGCTACGATCACAAAAAAAAAGAAGAAATAAAGAGATGAAAAAGGTAACTGTGTCTGTGGAACTTTAAATGAAAAAAAAAGTAAACAACCTCATTCGCGAGATATTATTTATCTTTAAAACACGTAGTCATTCAGTTTCCGTAGTGGTCGTATTTGATTTCATAATCTTCCTAAGGAACCGTGGATGAATAAAGTAAAAAAAAAAAAAAGCGTAGAGTTACGTAAGAGTAAGCTAAAGTTAGAATTCTAATTTTTAAGGTTACAAGCCTTCCTCAAACGAAATCTCTCGTCTGTCTCGTAACTAGCAACAATACCAATAGTTTTAGAACAACAACAATTTAAAATAAACCTATACCATGTGGGTAGACTTTTTCTTTTTGTTTTGTTTTTTGCATACATATATAATACATTAAATAGCACGTAGACTTCTTTTTTTTTTAAATTACAAAAATGTTTTCATCGTCACGTTTGTAAAGACCAATCCAAAAATATTCAAACTCTGGTAGACCGTTCTTCGTGTTCTTACTTGTGCCTCACTGCGCGTAAAAGGGTAGGGAAGTTTTTGATAGAAAACTAACAAATCAGCCGACAGTGAGGATTTTATGCTCACATTGAAAATTGGAAGGTTTTTTTTTTTGTTGTTTTTTAATCACAAATTATATATTTGCTTTCTTTTTCTTTTCTTTTTTGTTTACTACTGCCATTTATTTATCAAAACAACGGTTGAGAAGCTCTTTGGCCTTCTTTCTTAGAAATTCGATATATTTTTTTCTTTCATTTCCAAAATCATTCGCTTCAAACAGTTATTCTACGCGTAGCCCAAGATGTGACCCAAGTACCGGAAATATGGGACACACACGGAGTGACGATCGAACTCCCTACTCGGTGGTAATTTAGGTACATTTGGCTCAAAGCAAAGGTTTACTAGTAAGAATCGAGCTCATTTACAATGGTCTGCTATTCTAGCAGGCTAGTCTTTTTCCCCACACGATGCACTTGAAAGAAGAAGAAGAAAATAATAATAGCAATAATAAGAAAAGACCCCCCCCCCAAAAAAAAACTAAGAATAGTTTAGATTTAGCACAGGACCGTAAAACGAGGCATTGAGAGAGGATCGAACTCATTACTCAGTTGTAATGTAACTGAGAGATTAGTTTGCTACACGACGAGGAACTCAAAGTTATTTTCTAATGTTGGCACGTGGGAGAATTCTGTTTTTACGGAAAACCCACTAAAGTGCTCTTGTCCATGGAATCCCCTTACCCACTCTCCTTGTTTCAGATAAAACCTTTCCTTATCCTACCCACATTTCTCTTTCTCTCTCTCTCTCTCTGCCAGTCTGTTCATATCTATCTTATAGTACTACAAAGACTACTATCTCTCATTAGGTCTTTCTCTTTGTATCTTCTTTCTTTTTTCTTTCTTTCTGACCTTCTCAAAATAATTTGGTCGTGTTTTCTTAAGAAAGAAAGAAAGAAAGAAAAATGCCATTTTTACTTCTAGCGAAATATCTAGCTTCTTGTGTGTCGGTGTGTGTGTTTTTAACTTTCACTTTTAAAGGAAACTACTTTTTAGTATTCTTTCGTTTTTCTAGATGTTTCTTAGGTGCAGAACGTTCTGTTTATCTTTCTTTTTAACTCTCTTTCTTTCTCGTCTCTACAACTCATTAATATCTCCTCGGTAATCACCTCTTTTTTTGCAATTCAAGCTTGTTAATGTTGTTTTAAATATCCAACATTCTCATATGCGCCCCCCTCTCTGTCAGCATTATTTAAATGCATACTTGGCGCTAAAGCTTAGATTATACTACAAGGGAAGATTCTGTTACGCCATTCAAGGGCACTTTACGTGGAGTAACGGTTAACAAGCTACATTAGCTAACCATTTTTAGTTAGTTTGATTCTCATAGAGCGCCCCGTACTTCTGACCTTGTGCACATCTAACCTGAGGTTAGTCGACTCTGTTATGCAATTCTTACAATATTTTTCGCGGGAGAATAATACCTGAGAAAAAATGAAACAAAACAAAACAAATTGCATAAAAGAAAATTTTATCGTCAAAATCATCAGTCAGACAGAAAAGTCAAACATAAAATTTTGGTGCTTGTCCAGAATAGCCCACCTGTGATTTATTAAAAAATTCAATACTTATATTCACCACAAAAATAAGAGTATGTTTCAGTTATTCGCTTTATTTTTATTTCTCATTTCTTTTTTTTTTTTTTCATTTATTAATTCATTCATTTTTATTTTTGTTTCTATTAAAAAATTATAAAAAAATTTTTTATTGTTTTAATTCATTTATTACTGAACACTGAAATCCCAAAACTATATCCCCAACTGCTTACGATTTGACTATCGGATATATTTCGTAGGTTTTTCCCCTCCTTCAACAAACTAAGATGTGTTACGAGCGATTTGAAAACTGGGATTTAATTGTAACTTAAAAAATTGAAGGAAATCACAGAAATTTGCTCTTAACTGATGTTGCCCAGTCGGCTAAGCGTCGAACACCGTAACATTATCTCCTGTAAAAGACTCCTACACAAAAAGTGGGGTTCTTGGTATGTCATTGAACAACATCTGATAATGAGGCTTCCATTCTGGAGATCTGAGAATGTGGAGTACCCCTTTATTGCCATTACTCCCAGTTCCACTCTGACCCGGAATGGTAATACTTGTTAGGATCCCATTTGTGAATCAAATAGATCTGTTTAAAAATTACTCATATTCGATAGGACCGTGTGTAAAAAGAAAAACCTCCAAAGAAACAACTACACAAAAAATATACGAATACAATTCCTTAAGCTTTAGTCATAAATAATGCCCAAACGCGTTGACATGCTGTTAATCAATCAATCAATCAATTATTTATTGTTGTTTCTTTAACTGAACAGTTAGATCGCAAAGGACATCTCGAACAAGTCACAATTCAGTTATCGGACATATTTCTTAAGTCTTTCCCTCACCAACTATTAAGAAAGTGTCGAGTTAAGGCTAATTTAAAAACTTGGGGAATTAATTATAACTGATAGTCATGAAATAACAGCAACTTACTTTTATTTGAATTGTGTTTTACTATATACTTTTCTTTGTTTATTTTGGCATTCAGATCTCAGATTTCTTTAATTACCTGCGGTTACTAAGTGGTCATCTATCTCAGAACTGAGCAGGATCATGATGCTTAATTTCATATATACTAAGCTTTGCTTAGTTTGGCACACAGGCTTCAAGTTGTTTAAAGTATCGTCTATTCCTAAGTGATTATTCATCTAACAACTGAACGGGTTCAATGCTGCATAAGTTCGGTGAACTTGTATAAACCAATATTAGTGTGTAAAAGATCCCAGAACTCATTATTTGAAAACTTAACAGTATGATTGTCAAGTCACACTGAAAGTACCTGTTCCTACCAGATCACCACAGTGATTAGCCTGTCTATTAGTTCATCATCATCAAGTCGTGTCGATAGCACGTATTCCCTTGACACACACACACACACACACACACACACACACACACACACACACACTCTCTCTCTCTCTCTCTCTTTCACACACACTTTTTCTCCATTCGTCTCAATCAGCCACCGCTCTTGGTAAGTCCTCTTGATTGCAACCAGTTTCTGCAGAGAGCTGATAAATATAAGGTTTTACTAATCGGCCAACACTGGTGTGTCCATGAGTAGGAGTCCATTGGAGAATGTCACTTATGAGTTCGTCCTTACTTCACCAGTAGTGCCCAATTTGTCCGATTCGTCTTACTTGGATAGTTTGTGAGATAGGAGGTAAATGGCCCACAGTGGCTGTTTTATGGGGTGTTGATTCCAGGATTTGTTTAAAAACGCATTCAACATCCTTGTATAATTCGCACCTTGCTTTTTCTCTAGGCTGGGTTCAAAGCATCGATATCCAAATAATTTCAGACATGAATGAAACCTTAATCATTTATTAAGCTTGGCTTTGTCTGGCATAAGGTTACAAATATTCAGCATCTAGTGACGATCAAACTGAAAATAGGTAAGCTAGATTAGGACGTTAGCAACCATGATCATAAGGGGATTTGTCTAGAATAATTTAAATACAGTTCCAATTAATCTAAAAGAATTTGTCTGCAAAGACAATTTATTTGAAATAGTTTATCAGCTGATATGATTAGTTGATTTTAATTGCATATCAACCCGTTTTGGATTATTTCATGCCTAATGGTTGGGGAATTCCGTTCATTGTACATTTATATCATACATTTTGGCGTAATTGTTTCTTAAGAGATTTTTGCACACAATTTTATGGTTTCAAGTATGTCTACTATTAATAATCATATGGTTTCAACCATTACTAATCTTAGTAAACAAGTAACTATTCTTAATACAAATAATTTACACTTAGTTTTAGAGTGCCAAGTATTCCTATCGAATGTCGAACAGTTTGAAAATTTAATTGTGTGTAAACAAATGACTGATGTTTTAATTGGATTGTTAGTGATACATAACAATACTTGGAACGATTTAACAGTGTGCAAGCGAATGATTTGGTTTCGGTTTTTTTGTTTAATGGCATATCAATCGTTGTAGGTTATTTAATGCCAAAGCCATTCCTCTTCTAAAAGAACAGTAGTGGTACTATTTAGCCCATAGGTGTGTGTGTGTGTAAGGATGTTCTAACCTTTCCCAAGGGTATTTGTCTGAAAGTGATCGTAATAGCGCTACTAGAGTTCGAACTCGCTTACAACGATTCTGCTGTCCATCGCTTTAACCATTACACCACGAGAACACTCCCCACCCACAACCGAACGAGTAATGTTGAATAGAATTATTATTGTTAATAGAAATACTTGAAACTTTTTAATTGTATGCTTCATTGAATTATTGGTATTACATATTAATACTTGTAACCATTGGACTCTGTACAAATGAATAAATTGTACTAAATAGAATAATTAGTGTTGAAGAGTAATACTTGTAACCAGTTCACTGTGTGCAAATAAATAATCAATATTGAATAGAATTATTAGTGTTAGGTAGAAATAATTGAAATCATTAAACTGTGTAGAAATGATAGCAATACTAGTGTGCAAACAAATGAGTTCTAACTTACTAAAAAATGAAATTACCTACAAACTATTCACTTACAAATCATATATGTATATCCATTCAAATGTGTGCAAACAAATGACTAATGTTAACTTGTAACTGTTACATAGCAATACTTGAAAAACATTTAACTGTGTGCAAACAAATAATAAAAGGTAAATAGAATTATTCATGTTGGATAGAAATACTTGGAACCATTTAACTGTGTGCAAAAAAAAAAAATGAGCTCAAGTTTGTTGAAAAATGTTATCAACAAAATGTGTTTACAAATCATATATTTAATATACATATGTATAAAGAGGATTTGGTATTAAATAACCTTCAAGAGTTGATATGCCACTGAGACACAATTAACACTCGTATACAGACTTAGTTCTATGTATGTTTGTAAGTATGGGCGTACGGGCGTGTACATGCGTATGGTTGTGAGTTGACCCTGGGTATGTATATGTGCATGTGTGTGTATGTATGTGTCCATATAAGGACCAAGACATATTTGCATTGGAATCACTGATTCTTCCTTGCTTGTATAAAACGCATAAAAGTGGTTCAACGACTTAAACAATTTATTATCACACCTTTAAGCGTCTCCTGGAGTCTCATTGTCTGCCGTTTTTTTATGTGCATTCTGGGTGGCCAAAAGTCCGGAAATAAGAATGTTCGCCTCTCCATATATACTGAGGGTCAACCAGAGGACAGGGCAAAGAGGGAGTCTGCCACTGGAAGTGGATAAAAGACAGACGCCGGAGGACACAGACGCAAAGGGTCAGTCAGAGAAAAGACACAAACAGTACAGGGAGAAGTTAGTCGACAACTAGACGTAGAGAGTATTCGACCAGAGCACAGATAGCTTGGACTGAGAGAACAGATGCAGAAGATATTGGGGGCCCAGAGAATGGAGAACAAAGGTAGACATGCAAATAGCCGGAGAAGTTTTTTTTTTTATTTAAGGCATTTCGTTGCGAAGGGTCATAAGAATTTCTTCCTCTCCAAAAAGATTTATTCAACTTTTTGTTTTCGCCTTGTTCTCCTTTTAGGCTCCAGTTAGTATTGTCACACCATGAAACCCAATCACACTAAACCAAATAGATGGAAACTTAACAGATACTACCATTCAAAGTGGATCTGAGATTAACGGCAATGAAGAGGTACTTCACAGACCTCAGATCTCCAGAACTGTAACCTCACCATCAGATGTACTTTAGTGTCGTATCTAGGATATTTCCTTTGGAGAGGGCCTTACCCTTTGCAGGGGATGCAGTAAGCCCCACCGAGAGGGCGGAATATCGAAAGTACCTCTATAATCTATTACTCATCTTTAACGGCAGCTTTATCCTCTGAAGACAACACAACCGGTTATATGGGGACCCGGATTATATGTTTTTGTTTTATCCTCTCCTACATTCATAGTCATAGAAGATGAAGGAGTTGAATTTTAGAAGGGTTTTTACTATTATGTTACCAAGAAAGATATTCTGTTCCAATTCTGTTGTTTAATGTGCTTTCTCCGTACACCGCCCTGTCGGCTGGGGCTGTCGAATACGCCGCCTGCAACTCTGCAGAGAGGTAAGAACTCCTCAACGGGTGTTCTGGGTATGACACTAAACTGCATCTGATGGTGAAGCTCCTGTTTAGGAGCTTTGTGGAGTATCCTTTCATTGCAATTAATCCCAGGTTCACTCTGATACGGAGCAGTCGTACCTTTTAGGGTCCCAACTATGGGTCAAATAGAACTGATTAATCATGTACTATACTTGAAATCATTTATCTGTGTACAAACAAATAATTGATATTAAATAGAATTATTGTCATTTGATGGGAATACTTGAAACTATTTTAACTATTTCGATAATACAATTAAGCACTTTAAAGGGAGCATGACCTCCCCTTAGAAGGTATTCATCCGCTTAATTCCCAAAGAAACAAGCCAGTAAACAGCTAAGACTTCGGTATGTGGAATTGTATTTCTAAATTTGTCTTTAAGAATAACAGTAAAACAAAGTGGCGGGGCTCTCCGTGGCCTCGTGGCAAACATGATAGACTGCGACATCATAGTCAGCAAGTTCAAACTCCAGTTGTGCTATTACGTTCACTTTCAGGGTAATGCCCTTGGGAAAGTTATGAGCCCCCTTATCTCCCCCAGATATGCGTTAAATTGTAGCAATGCTGTTCTACAGTAAGGATAACTTTGGCATTAAAAACTTTGGTTGAGATACCATTAAAAAGGGAATCCAAATATTTTTGCATATTGTTATTTACTAAACTCTACTTAGATATTGACGAACAGACTTCAGGGTACTTACTGTTGCTTAAGTGGTCACCCATCTGTATTAAACAGGCTCATCACTGCTTAACTTTGGTGATTAGCGGTAACCAGTGCTTTTAGCGTGATTAAACCGTAACTAACCGTGTGGCTTTATATTTCTATTTGCACAGCAAAACTTTGATTGAGTTCTTAGGCCTTGGGTTGCTTACAGTACCGACTGTTGCTTTAGCGGTCACCCATCTAAATATTAAGCAGAATCATCACTGCTTAACTTTGATGATTGAGCAGGAATTAGAGATTTAAGAGTGGTTTGAATGGCAGTTTCAATATTTCTTGGTGAAACACAGGATTGTGCAAGTGCAGCAATTATACTCATTCGACTTTTAGCACTTTGCGATTTTTTTCTTGTTTCCTAAACTGAAAATTTATCTTAAGGCAAGATTACTCCATTATTAAGTTTAATGTCCTCTTTCAGTATATTCTCTCCATTTCTCTAAATAACATGAGTATATATCCATCCCTTTCGTTCATCTGCAAATCGCACACAGCCACTGGTCATTATCATAGTTGTATATAACATTTTTCCATACAAATGGCCCGTAAGATTTTACGTGAATTCACCCGCTAAAAATTATCAATAACAATCTGTTTACGATTGCAATTCATCTACAGATTTATTTTGCCCTCGAGGATAAATGATGTTATATTTATATGAATATAGAAATGTCATATCTTTATGAAGATTGGCAAATTTCTGTACGTGTTTTGCACAAATCCGTTTTAAAAACTTTAAAGCATCATTTAATTCTTGGCATTTTTGGTGCATTTATGATTGACTGTTAAGATCCCATTTACGGGTAAAATAGGTCAGTAGATAATGAAGTACACACTTTGATATAGAAGAAAAAATAAAATTATTCGATAGAGCCATGGGCCAAAAAAAACCCCACTCTTAAGAAAAAATTAAACAAAAATGTAAATTTAAACGTACAATGAATGCGAATATTTAACCTCTTGGCATGAAATAACCCTAGATGGGTTGAAATGCTGTTAAAATCAATCAATCAATCATTCATAAATGCACCAAAAATGCCAAGAATTAAATGATGCTTTAAAATTTCCTTATAATCAAGAGTGGACCTGGCAGTAATGGCAATGAAGGGGTGCTCCACTCTCCCCAGAGCTTTAAAACTGGAGCCTCATACCAAATGCAGTTAAGTGTCATAATCAGGGTATCACCACTTTTTTTTTTTAGGGTGGGTGTCTTACCTCTCTGCATAGGATACAGTTAGTATGTACTAAGGCACATCGACAGGGCAAGGGTATTCCTTATCAGTAGCAAAATATATTTTGAGAATTAATCACAGAAATTAATTTCTTTAGCATTTTATTGCTGCTTAAAGAGTTGGACCCTGTTATACGATATTGATTATTCCTAATAGAAATAATTTGCATCCAATTGTATGGTTTTCAGTATTTCATTCAAATACTAATAATTATATGGTTTCAAGTTATTATTTCTATTTAACGATAGTCATTTGTTTGCACACAGTTTTATGGTTTCAAGTACTACTACTACTACTACTAATAATAATAATAATAATAATCCTCAGTAAATATTTATAGCTTCTAGTAACTATCCTTGCAAATACACCTGTTCAGACAGAATCTCTACCGCAAAGCCTGGAGTAAGCAACCAGAGACCTTTGAACCCAGATGAAACAGAGTTTATGCCTTTCCATCAAGATGATGTTGTCTCCTTATTAAATGGCAAGCCTCTGAAATTAATAGATCAGTTTACATACTTCGGAAGCAATATCTCATCTACTATCAACATACGCTTAGGATATAGACTGCTATTGACGGGTTATAAACTATATGGAAATCTGATCGCTCTGATAAAATAAAATTGGAATTCTTCGAAATTTTAGTCGTGTCAGTACTACTGTATAACTTCACCACTTTGACTTTAACGAAACGCCTGTTAAAGACCAAGACGGGAACTCCACAATATTACTGTGTACTGTTTTGGATAAGTCCTGGAAGCATTACTCTATAAAATAAACGGCCACTTATTCTCATGTCAAAAAAACATCAAAACAAGACAAGAAATATATAGTGGTCACGGCTTGAGAAGTAAGGACGAACTCATAAACGACATTATCTAATGGACTCCTACTCATGGACACACCAGTGATGGACTTACCAAGAACAATGGCCGATTGAGACGGATGGTGAGAGAGAGTCTTGGAAATCCGTTTTATTGGTACATCTTGATGATGGTCTACTTTTAATACTGTGACGCGAAAACTTTACTTTTATCCCAAAACGGGGTTTTATTTTCGCACGTGTGAAGACGGGGCAGGTTGGCACTTGATCCCTTGTAGAATAAGTCCTCGTTCAGAGTTTTTTTTCTCAGGCATATAAGAACTGGCATATTATGTGAGGGATTAATTTAGGGCTAGACTGACCGCCGCTGGCAAGGGGTTCCAAATTTCACACTATCCACACACCCACCAGGTCGCTTTCCTCCCCCCCCCTAGACAATGGAAGATATGGACCTCTAGGTTGAGACGTAATAATATATTGTAGTAGTCAGCAACTCCGGTTTCCCGTGGGATATTTTAAAGGAATTTATAGGACAATTTTAAGCAAGATAACATAAGGCGAACAGAAGCTGAAAAGGAAGCATGAAGTAACAATTTCGTAGCAGACGCCACAAATAACAACTTAGACCACGTGGTGACATTAAAATACATGAATCTTTTACTACAATTATATACACCTTCAAAGTGTCAAATATATAATAATTGAACAGTCCATGAACATAAATGTATTTCTTCTTTTCTTTTCTTTCGTTTTCCTTCAAATTGAGAGAGAGAGAGAGAGAGAGAGAGGGTATACAAAATTGGGTATAAGGAGAAATGGCCCCAAAGTTTACTTATCTTTTTTTCTTTGATGGAGTTCCTGTGGAGAATGTTTCTTC
The DNA here is from genome assembly GCA_963585895.1 of Sepioteuthis lessoniana. Lineage (NCBI taxonomy): Eukaryota > Metazoa > Mollusca > Cephalopoda > Myopsida > Loliginidae > Sepioteuthis > Sepioteuthis lessoniana. The sequence continues at coordinate 591,795 of OY757933.1, forward strand.
TTTTACGGGCTAATAGACTTTATGCTATTTTTAATACTGGCTTGAAGAACTTGGGTCATTCGTGTCCGAGATATTCTTTTGTTCGTCTTCGCTTACCCGGAGTACTTGGCTTTTGGTTCCGTCCACCACGAACCATGTCCAAAAACTAAACTTTCTTATTTTCTATTTCCGCTGACGGAGAGGAGTCCCCACTTCCGTCTTAGGGTCCCAGCCAATCGTTTGGCTTCTACCTTCCAGTGTCAGGCGACCCGAGTGAGGTCACCAAGTATAAACATCTGGTCTCCCCAGTGACCCATATTCTTTCTTAACGGTCATTCTCTGACGGCTTGCTACTCTTAATTCAAACGAGAGGATAGTAGTTATCCCACTTCCATCGTCTCAGTGGGATATCACGTGACAATACAAATAACTTGGACGCAGTTATAAGGAAAAGAGGTACTTCACACTCCCAAGACCTCTAGAACTGGAGCCTCACCACCAGAGGCAATTTAGTGTCATACCTAGAGCAATGAAAATTGGAGATTAGCTCGCTAACTACGGTGATTATTGGTAGATTTATCTACAATTTTTATGCGATTACAATTCATCTAAAACAATTTGTCTGCAAAGACAATTTTGCTGCAATGATTTTCTACTGAGATAATTTAACTCCAAAACCATTTGGCAGGTATATGCGTTTAATGATTCAAACCAAATGACGTTGTCTAAATTAAGGGCATTAACTTGCATATATTAACCCGACACCCAATCCTAATCGTTAAATTACCTATATGTACCCTTGTAAGTAAATTACCGTTGTGGATAAATTGTTGAAAATAAATTTGTCGAACAGCAGCTACGACGAGATGCCCAGGAAGACATTAAGAAACAGTAGTTTAACTTTAATACAATTATAATAATAGAGTATCACATGGTGTTAGCATGGCTTGGCTGAAGATCGTTACTAGTGAGTTCGATTCTCACTGGGGGATCTCTACACGTGGCTTTCTGACAAACTAAATTAGAGAAGAATAGGCTCTCTAATCTTCGTACGGAAACCACCCGAGAAGAAGGAAAACTGAATTCAAACCAGCAGTACTCCGTAAAAAATTGACCTTGTGTCTAATTCTGCCCGAAGTGGAGATGTTTGATATATAATATCTCACGGTGTGTAATGGTTTGGTGGCTAGGTTAATGAGTTCGATTCTCATCGAGTGCTCTATACTTCTGGCTTTGTGCCAAGCTATGCTAAGCTTTGTAAATGACTGCTAGTGAGATAGATTCTAACTGGGTGACCAGATACTTCTGATATTATGTCAAACTAAAGCTTATCAAATTGGTGAGTTTGATTCTCTTTGGGGGCTCCAGATGTTTGACCTTGTGTAAAACTATGCTAAGTTTTGTAAGAGACTGCTAATGAGGTCAGTTTTCATTGCGTACCTCATACTGGTGGTACTTGGCCAAACTAAACTTTGCTTTATAAATAACAATTAGTGAGTTCGATTCTCATCGGGTGCTTCATACATCTGGCTTTGTACCAAATTAACAAAGTTGGACAACAGAAGTAGAGTAATCGTGAGTATCAAACACACGACATTAGAAAAACTAGTTTGTTAACCGTTAATTCACTTTCCTGCATGTTGGCCAGGAACAGCTGTGCTTCGACTTTGGGCAAGAAACGACATAAATAAAGTAAATTTGATGCTAGAGATTCCACTTCTGGTCATTACCTCCATATTCTACTTTGTGGCGGTGGTCACGAAGACTTAGTAATTTTGCATACGTAATGATGCAAGTAAATGCAATCTCTCTATTTAAACCGAAATAGTCTTAAACACACATGCACGGATACAACCACTCATCTATACACCCGATCCACAAGTGATGGTGAAACAGTAAAAGGACAGTTAGTAACATTATATGTAGGATGGCTAAATATGATTTTGTTAACTTTGATGACTCACTTGTCTTTTGTAAGTGTATATTTCCCCTTGTTGATTATATTCCTCCTACTCCACAGCATATATATATTGTATATATAGCGTTGAATCTTAAATAATTCTCATTTTTTAAAAGCAAGTTATAACTATGTATTTCAAATTTCCTATGTTTTAAACGCAACCTGAAATTACCTGACTAAAGAGTGCCTTCATCGGTCATTCTTATTTCAGTAGTAAAATAATGCCCATCAAAATGTAATCTATGATCTCACACCCCTAGAATGAAGGAACGGAAAGTGCATTTTCGATATGTAATGTTGGAGGAGTTGAAGGAAAACAAAAAACAAAAAAACGCTATAGAAACAGCTAAGAAAATTTCTAGTGTTGTTGGCCCAGGTGTCATTACTGACCGCCGGATTTGAAATAGGTTTTCAAAGTTTCTTTCTGCTGATACGTCATTGAAAGGTGAACCTAGCGGTATTATTCATTTTGGGGTTTTAAACCACAATCAAACAATCAATGCAGACTTATACACTCAACAGAGGTAACATATTCATGAAAGCAACTTGCACTCGTCAAAAGGAGAAACGTTGTGCTTCTCCAAGATAACTCGACGCCACAGTCAGTAAGAATCAGGCAGGAAAAATATTGGGTTTTCGGTGGGGCTGTTCTACTCCATCCACCATACCCAGCAGATATTGCTCCAAGTGATTTTTCTTTAGAGAAACAAAATTCTCTGAATGAGTAAAAGTTTTTCTAAAAAAAATCAGGTGAAAACGTGCGTGGAAAACTTGTTGAGCTCGAAACCAACTGAATTTTATTGGAGAGGAATCAACAAGCTACTGGATAAATGGTATATATATATAAATATATATATATATATACTGAGATGAGTCATAAATAATTTCCGTTTTAGTAGAATATAATTTATTCATGAATAATTTAACAATGAATTAATATCAATCAATAATTTATTCCCCATCATTCAAAATAATGGCGAATATTATTGATTGAAATTAATATACATATATATATATATATATATATATATATATATATTCTAAACTTAATAGATGTGGTTGCATACGTTGAGATTTACCAACACGAACTGGTGAAAAGAAAGAAAGAAAGAAAGAAAATATTTCGAGCAGAAAAGAAATAAATAAAGACAGATGATTCATTGTGGCTTAGAAGTAAAATGTGAGGATTTGAAATAGTTGCGTGGTCAAATGACTCTGACCATTCGTGACTGGAAACAAAAATAAATTGAAACCTGATGTCCAGTGATCCCCTCACCAAGGCAGTTTGCATCAAGAGGGTCAGGCGTACACCTTGAAGTTTGCGATAGTAACTACGACTGAACTGGATTATTTTTGCATGAACCATCATAAATTTCAATTTTGAGTCGAGAGCCGCGTTGGCCCTCCTTACCAATCATCCAAATTTGAAATAAAACCTGTCGCGTTTTCCCTTGTTGAGAGGTGAATTATTATGTAATACCAGAATTTGGAACTATTGGAACGGTTTCAGTCTTGACAATGGTTACAGGATTTATTTTAATATTTTGTGTATTAAACCAGTAACGCAAAGTTTTTTGGGTTTTTTTTTACACATGTAAGTACACTTTTGAAATATTTACAATATTTTATAATTTTCTTCTATACCAAAATAAGAGGTTTTTATTTCTGGTGAAATATTATACAATCACCACGTATATAATTAGATATTATCTATTGTTCGCTAATTGTCCGGGAGACCGGGGTTCAATCCCAGGTCGAGTCATACCAAAGACTCCAAAAAATGATACTTGATGCTGCCTTGCTTAACACTCAGCATTATATGGTAAGGATCAAGGGTAAAGTGGAGCAATCCAGGGAATAGAGTAGCGCCCTCCCCTATACCTCGGTGTTGTAACTATTGAAAAGGAGCCTTTGGGTCACCCTCGACTAAGGTTGCCAACTTTACTTTACTTACAAGTAGTTATTTATGGTCCCTATTGTATATGAAATGACCACCTAAAGAGAACCCCAGTCAGTCACGGGAGTTTAGAATATGCAAACTGAATCCCCTGCAGAAGGTATGACCGCCGCCGAAAAAGAGGTCCAGGAATGTAAATAGATCCTAGTTAAAAATAAGCACGCCCCTTATATACTTTTGTCATTTTTTTGTTGTTGTTTTGGTTACCGATGAGCTGTAATTTTATTTTTGGTTATTCACTTTCGATGTTGGAGTGTTTGGTAGCTAATGATATCGAATAATATCCATTTTTATTGTATCATGTCCTACTAGGAATAATACAAATCTTGGCATGTTTGGTTTTGAAGAAAATTAATTTTTGATTAAAAACAAAAGGAATAAGTTACTTATATTACTTAAAAAGAATTTTTGACCGAATGTGGTGGCAGCAATTTTTGTGTCATAATAATGTTACAACTTGCTGGATAAAAGATTTCCTTTTATCAGATTTTGTAAGTGGGATGCATTTTAGATATAAACAAGTGAAAGATTTTAACTCAGATTACTTTATGAAAGTCAATGATCATCTCACATTTGGTTTAGTTTATTAAACACAATATAAATTGGTTATAACAGAGGAGAAAAAGAGAGTAGGAAAAGATGAAGAAGAGGAGAGAGAGAGAGAGAGAGAGAGAGACAGAGAGAGAGAGAGAGAGAGAGAGAGAGAGAGAGATTTAGCTGATTTGTTTAACGGCATATCAACATTTTATGAAGTATTCAATGCTGAAATTTGATTCATTAGTAAATATTTGATTATATATTTTAAATGTTTCACTGCATTTTATTAAAATTGCACTTGTTAGTCTATAATCCTTTGTTTGTCCATTGTTTAATATCAATTATTCATACCTAATACAAATAATTTGCTAACAGTTGTGCGATTTCAGGGGTTCTTGTCTAAAATGAATGCGCAATCGTATGGTTTCAAGTAACTTTCGCAATTTAACAATAGTCATCTCTTTGCCCAATGTTACATGGTTTCAAGTATTCCTATTAAACACCAACAATTTGCAAACAGTTCTATGGTTTCAATGAAGTACTGAGAAGTGAAACATCTGTGTCTCTGTATGCCCAGTTATAACTAAAAAAAACAACGACACTTGACTACTATATATATATAATCTGATTCAGTATCATTCGAGGCAAGTTTTAGTCAGAGAATAATCATGGTTAAGTTTATATAAACGAAGATATTTGTAAATCTAAAAAATATCTTATTACAACTTTAGAAATATAATATTTTTTTAGCGATTTAGAAGTTTAAGCAAAGTTACAATAGAAATACACTTACGATTTAAAATAAACAAATCAAACCGTTTATCAAAAAAATAAATAGATACATAATAAAAAATGAATAAAGTTACAATATATATATATATATATATATATATATATATATATATATATATATATATATATATATATATATACTGTTTAGTATAATGTTTAATTATTTAATAAATTACTGCATTTATACGTTAATTTAAGCCAAGTTACTATAAAAAAACACCTTACGATATGAAATGAACAAATTAAACCGTTTGTTTTAAAAAGTGAAATAAAATGATATAACTTTGTACACATACAATTAATATAAAGTTTAATTATTTTGTAAATTGTAACGTTTAAACTTTAATTCATTATTTTACCCTTAAAACAAGAAACAATTAAAGCTTTTCATCTTTTCGGAATGTAGACATTAATTCATATTTTTTTACACATAAAACAATGCAAACTTTCAAATTTTTATGAACGTAAAGCATTAACATATATTGAATTATCATTTTTTGACAATATTTTTCGGTTGAATTAATATCTTTTTTTCTGAAATTAATTTTGCGGGAATTATTATTTTTTATTTATTTTTTTAACGATTAAACCTCTAAGTTAAACATAATCAAGGGACAATATATGTCTACAGACGCCTATGTGGACAACTAGAGAACAGAAATAGATAATGTTATTTTATCATTATGAACAAATATTAATTTGTGATATAAATAAATGAAAATGATTAATTTACAAGAAGGATCTTAATTTAGATTATTTTTTATTATTATTTAAAAAGATATGAAATTAATTGAATGAGTAAAACAAGATTATTTCGCAATGTTTTCATTTCTTATAGAAATAATAAGATAATAGTTAATATGTATTTGGCAGAAAGTAACACGCAAAGTCAGTCAAGATAGCCGTTAAATCAAATTTTCAAAGAACCAAGATTGTTGAAATATTTTAAGTTGTAAGGAATGTTGATTATAGAACTGCGCGTAGTTAAACTCTTGTTTTATATGGACTGAATATAGAAAATATTGAGATCCCCCCCCAAAAAAAACCCCACAGTATACTAAACATTTACAATGCCTATGAGATTATATAACAATATTTCAAATTCTGTATAGTGATGTTGCGGGCTCGGCTAGCACTTCGCAAAGCAGCCATGAGTTCGAGCGCAGTGAGCTTGTCGCGAAATGTTCAAGCCATCAGCGGAGCTAAGCTTAAAGCCCCGTTAAGTGGGATGAATTCGCCGCCGCTTCCAACAACAACAATAACAACAACCACTCTAAGTAAATAATTATAAATACAAGTAACAATTCTTCATATATAAAGTTTGCAATTATATAGCATCAAGTATTCCTATTAAATAGTAGTAATTTTTAATGTTGGTTGGTTTATGGCATATCAACCTTTGTAGATTATTTAATGCCAAATCCTCTTTATACATACATATTGAATATGTATGATTTGTAAACGAATAGTTTAAAGGTAACATTTTAAACGAGCCAGAGCTAATTTATTAGCACACAGTTAAATGCTTTCAAGTATTTCTCTCAAACACAAATAATTCTATTGAACATTATTTATTCGTTTGTACACAGTTTCTATGTTCCAAGTAAAGTAAATGGTTAGATATTTCTATTCGACTAATAGATGGGACCCCAACGGGTATTACCACTTCAGGTCACAGTGGACCTAGGAGAAATGACAATGAAGGGGTGAATCACTTCCCCAGAGTTCCAGAACATAAACCCCTCCACCGGACGCAGATAAGTATCATATTTTCTTTGGGGAGTATGCACTTGGCATATTCTTAACCCAGCCGACAATAACACGAGTAAGCACAGCTTGTTCTGATCAACAAGTAATTTTTTGATTGATAGAAATATTATAAAGGATAGTTAATAATAAAATATTTCCATTAATAGATACTGAACCTACAAAAACACCATTGAAATTGAGAAGTCGGTATACGCTGTTCCGCCCGTGTATCTTTTCCCCGTTTCCATCATCGGATTAAATCCACTTTGATCTTTGCTTATGTTTACAAGGTCGTTAACTGTAACATTACGACAGAAACTCCTACTCAATTTACTGCCAACCTTCTTCGGAAAGACAAGTAGTAAAACTTCAGTGTTTTTTAAAACTGGATAATATGCAAACGTACAAACGACTCTGCTTCTACTGTAGAGCCCACCAATGAATTTACGTCCATTTTGTTTTAATTTTCACCATTTGTATACGGAGTATTAAAAAAAATCATTTGAAATATATGAATGTATGTTTATGTTTATTTCTTCTTTCAGTTGCCATTCACTGTAAAAAAAAAAAAAAAAAGAAAAAAAAGGCGTTTAAATATTAAACATTCAGTTGTTTCTACACATGCTTTTAAATTTGAGATCATTTGAACGAGAATTGGTCAAGTTATTAGATTAAAAAATTATATCATTTTTTCTGAAACACCATGTGCATCTCAAATTAAATCACATTTTTGAAACAAACTGTAGACTTTTGTACAGATACAAAACCATTTATCCGGGTTTCAGAAATGTAGAAAATCCAAAAATCCGGCAATTTTTGAAACTGACTAGTTTAAAATTTTGTACGTTCTCAAATAGCTCTACAGGTGCAGCAACAATTCGCTTTGCGGCCCCTTTGATTTTGGTTTGGCTAAGGATTTATCAGCGAGCATAATTTTTTGTATATTAAAACAAAATGAACGTAATTTTTTTTACGGCAGGGCTATTCTGTACTAGAGAGAGAGAGAGAGAGAGAGAGAGAGAGAGAGAGAGAGGTTAGTTGAACTTTGGTTTGGACACTCGGATTCGAGGAAACTATCAAAAGCAACAACTGAATCTCTTTGTTGTGGATGCCTCATATACTACGTATTATGATAGTCCCAAATCAGAACAAATCTCCGTCTGGGTGTATATGTACTCTTATTTACCAAACCTTACATATAAAGATGTTTTAAAACCATCTTACTCATTTCTTAATACGGTACTACATAGTCGGTGGGGGAAGAGACTGGTGTTTTAACCCCACCATGTTTTTCTGAAACTGAGAATTTACGGAAGACTTCAACTGATTATTTTTCAGCCTCAAGCTATGATAATACTATTGAGTTTCGCTATAAAATTCTTCTAAAATCCTTATTGCCCTAAGCATTCTTCAACTCTCCTAATTTTCAAAATCATAGAATTTACTTCCTGTAATTCCATTTTTTCATTTTAAAATATCAGCTTCTAAAACTTTTGTATAAGTATAGAGTAATATCATTGTATACTCCTGCATCCCAGTTTGGGAACTTCTAATTTTTAAAGACCACTTTTATTATTACCATTATTCTTTTTTTTTTTTTTTTTTTTTTGTGCTACTTGCATAGTTACTGAGACTTTCTAGAGTTCACCTGGCGTTCGCGCTCGGTGGTTGATATTAAGTTGATCGCCGAGTACCAGAGAGTTTTTCTTCCTAACAGCATATGCTTAGAAGGCCAAGTTGGTCGCTTGGCGGGTGAGGCGCTCCTAAAAAGGAATGCCGAGGTGATCACGCACTTCTTTTGTGACGGACATGCATGAATCTCGATTTGTGCATGGCCCCCCCTCTCGCTATAAAATGACCTTGGGAAATTGGACAAATCTTTTAACTGAGACTAATAGCTCCACAGTTTATATATATTAACCGAGAAAAACCGCTTCTGTGATAATGTTATTGATATTGTGATTTGTTGGATCATTTTTAAGATCATTATGGCCGTTAGCATTCTTTTTTTGTTTTTCAAAACATTAGCTTCAAAAGATTTTATTAGAATTTTGTTTGCAAAAACTACAATGCGCGGAAAAATATCAACAGATCTCATTCGAGAAAATAGATTCATGCAAAAAGCAAAATAAATAAATAATCAAATAAATAAATTAAAAAAAAACAAATCATTTCCCTTCTTTGACAATTTTCAAAATCATGGAACTTTATTTTACGTTTTATCTTTTTCAAACTTAACCGTTTATTATTTATCAATCTATCTATTTATCTATTTAAGCCTGAGACACCGTAAAGGTTCGCCAGTGGCCCGGGAGACCGGGGTTCAGTCCCAGGTCGAGTCATACCAAAGTCTCAAAAATGGTACTTGATGCTTCCTTGCTTAACACACAGTATTATAAGGTACGGATCAAGGGTAAAGTGAGGCAATCCGGAAAAAGAGTTGCTACCCTCCCTTACACCTCGGTGCAGTAGCTAATGAAAAGGGAGCCTTCGGCTACGGTCGCCAGCTTTACTTACTTTATTGTTAATGAGCTCAATTTTAACTGGAGGCTCAATAATTTCAGCTTTTACCATACTAATATATTAGTATATTACAAGGTATTCATAGCATCTTCATCTCTCTCTCTCTCTCTCTCTCTCTCTCTCTCTCTCTCTCGTTTGTCTGTCTGTCTGTCTGTCTGTCTCTCTCTCTCTCTATATATATATATATATATATATATTGGTTTGGTGGCATTTGTTAGTCAATGAATCTGCACTAAGATTGCTCGCAAGCCTGGTAAGAGTTTTATGGAAGACCGCTTGTTGCTCATGCAACTGTCTTCCCTGACCTCCGCCACTGATGTTGTCCAGTTAGACCAAGGGACAATACAATTTGGCACCAGTGTCATCGCATGATTTCCCAGAACGCGTTTGAAGACAACACCACCTACCTTAGGGATTCCAATTTCAAGTTCTGATCTCAAATTAGCCCTTCTCATAAAACAACCGCGTTGATTTGGGGTGCGGTGTTCATTTGTATCAATTTATATCTGAATGTGCTCTCCGATGATTCAACAGTGGAGTAGAGATCAGCAACACCGTTTGCCTTTACGGTATGGTCAGATTAAGAAGGTGCTTCTAAAAACTGACCGGGGACAAAACTATGACATATTCTAAATAGCAAACATTTGAATGATGTTAAACCGTATATAGTTACCCAATCCTTCCGCCACGTGCTGGATGCGACTAGTGTTGGTTTGAATCAAGAGTTTTCTTTTTCCTTGACAGGGCGCCGCACCAAAATTAAAGAGCCAAGTTTTCCTCCTCCTTGACAAGTTGCCGTACCAGAGTTAAAGAGCCAAGTTTACCCTGTTATTTTTCCATAACTGGAGGAAAACGGACTGATTTGCGCTTTCCCCAAGGGCATTAGCACGAAATGAAACACAAACAGCTTCGTTCAGGATTCGAACACGAGTTGCTGATTTCATTTCCTACGACGATAACCGTTACGCTAAGCGCTATGAATGGATGGATGTACCGGATGCGATGGGTAAATCGTCGACATTTTAAAGGATCAATTTTGCGTACGCACTTTGTTTGTTTCAGGCTTTGTCTACTGTGCAGCAAACAAGAGTCATTTGGACACTGTCTATTAGGAAAGCAGCACCATGACGCAATTCACTTCTCCAATTTGGAAACAGCATGCTGTGCTGCTTAGCATTCACCCGGGAAGTGCCAAAACGAAGAGTTCTGAGCGTTTTGGTATCAATCTGGGGACAATGCAAAAGCACCTGAAGAAGGCCGAAGAACAAATCGGCCGAAACGTTGTGAGTATAACAATAAAATGAGGTTAATAGTCTGAATATTCTGAGTAATAACAATTATCAAGCTTTATCACAGAAATTTCGACAAGTATGTATGATATAAACCCATCCATTAATCCACTTTTGTGTTGACTCAGTGGAACAGCACTGACTGAGAAATTGTTCGGTCGGTTGGTTGGTTTTCCGACACGTCAAGCTTTAGTGGGTCATTTAATGACGAAATTAGTTTAATTATAGTCTGCGATTATATACGGTACGAAAATGTATCTTTAAAATCATTCTACACAGGTAAACATTTCATAGTTAATCGTCACCCTATCGGCAAGGCTAAGAATACGTCGACTGTATTCCCTGAAGAGTAATGACACTAAACTGCATCCGGTGGTGGGCCCTCAGCTCTGAAGCTCTTGGGAGTAGGTAGTGACTTTATCACTCCTTCATTGCCATTTCTTCCAGGTCCACTCTGATCTGGAGTGGAAGTACCTGTTTGGGTTCCATCTATTGATCAAATAGATCTGTCTGAAAATTATTAGTGTTGAATAAGAATACTTGAAGCCAAATAAACATGTGCAAATTATTTGCATTAAAAAGGAATGTTTGATTTCATATTACTGTGTAAAAGCAAATGGTTGTCATTAAGTAGGAATAGTTACTTGAAACAATATATTTAGTTATAGATTATTGGTATTTGATAGGAATACTTGAAATCTTACAACTGTGCAAATTACCAGTATTAGATAGGACTACATGATGACATATAACTCTGTGCAAACAAATGATTGAAGAAAAATGAAAGTGCAATTCGAAAAATGCAACGGATCATCAAAAATATAAATAATTTTGATCATAATTAAACATTTAGAAAATAATCAAATTTCGGCATTAAATAACCCATTACGAGATGCCATTAGATAAAACCCAAATGAAATCACTCGTTCTCTCTCTCCTCTCTCTCTCTCTCTCTCTCTCTCTCACTCTCTCTCTCTCTCTCTCTCTCTCTCTTCTCTTCTTTCCTCTTCTCTTCTTTATCTTCTTTGTCTTCCAAAATCTTTCTCTCTCTCGCTCTTTCTTTTCTTTTTCACTCCCCTTCTCTTCCTTATCTCTTACTTATTTTCTATTCTCTCTCTCTCTCTTTCTCTCTTTCTCTCTCTTTCTTTTCTATTTCTCGTCTTCTCCGTTATAATCATATATTTTGCAAATGAATCAAATTTCGGTATTGAATAGCACATCAGGAGTTGATATACCGTTAAGCAAATTAACCAAAACAGACCTCTCTCTCTCTCTCTCTCTCTCTCTCTCTCTCTCTCTCTCTTCTTTTCTTTCATTCTCCCTCTTTCCCCTCTTCTCATCTTTTCTTCCTCTCCCTCTCTCTCTTTCTCACCTATTCTTTCTTTCTCTTTCCTTTCCTCTTATTTCTCTCTTCCCTTTACTCTTCTTTCTCTCTCTTCTTTTCTATCTCTCTCTCTTCTTTTCCTCTATTATAATCAAATGTTTACTAAGGAATCGAAGGGAGCTGATATTCCGTTAAACAGATTAACTAAACTAAATCAAAGCAACCTTTACTTAACTCCAATATCAAAATGTTTTGAGAGCCAATGTATTGATAAAGTCCCCAAATAGATGAGTGTAGATTCAGAATGCCTTGCCACCTCAGACAGTTCCTAAACCCTCGTATAAAAGCGACTGTAATTGGTTCATTGCCTGTTACATGACCATCTCCCTAAAGTACGGGATGCCGGCGGAGCCCAGTTATTTATTTTTTTTAGCATCCTTGGCCCTAAATGCGTGCTGAAAAATTGACCTTGTTTCACATTGCGATTAAAAGCAGAGTCGAGGTAAAGGATACCCACCCATTCAGTGGGTAAGTGTTTTTTTTTAGTATAACGGAGGAGAAAGTAATTCTCCCTCCTCGCATAAGCAATTGAAAAAATAAACAAACAAGCAAAAAAAAAAAAAAATGAATAAACAAAATAAGCAAAAAGAAAATCCTGCTATCCATTTGATATTTACTAAACACAAAGCTTTGTACGCCACAAAGCTAAACATACAAACGTAGGATGATTGTTTTACGGTAATCTTATGAAGGGAGGGAGGAAGTTTAAAATGAACATACGGGAACCTGGCTTCGTGGGATGGATTATCAACTACAGATACATGTGACAGAAGTACAGGAAACAGTGACGTTTATATATATATATATATATATATATATATATATATATATATATATATATATATATATGGTGTTTTAAAAATTTGATATTATTTGGAGATAAATAATTGTTATTTTGCTCAACATTAAGCATATATAATTTCATTTGCCTCGACTCAGTTTCTCAGATATTTTCTTCTCAATAATATCAAATTTTTTGAAACACCAAGTGTATATATATATATATATATATATATATATATATATATATATATGGACGAAAGTGATGAACGAAAGCTGTAAAGCATTTGAAGCACGGAGCATTGAACACTCCTGTATGAAACAGACACTTGGGAAGCTGGACTTGATCTCGATCGCTGACACTTTGCACTCTGAACCTTTTTTTATATCATCTGTTTGTCAAAAGCTGAACTCGCTAGTCATATGAAATATCTTGTCAATAAACTCGTTTCAATTTTGTGTATATGGGTTTACTGCGGGTTTGAGGAGTCATATCAGGGTGCATTGGGGCAATGTCAACGGAAAAGATAGCGAATGTATTTCTCACGCATGCAATAAAGCTTGGAAGGATATTCTTGGCCTAAGGAGTCCCACTCATCCCACGAGTACTCTTAGCGAATCGAAGAGATGGCCTTCTGCAAAAAAGTGGCCGTTAATATGAATATTTATTTCGTTAGCCTGGCAAGGCAGCTTAGTTATACAAGTGTTGAAGAGGGATTTGCCTAAATGTCCACCACCCACTTTTTGTGGGTCTATCACCGCTATCATCTATGGAGGTGCCTGTGGTGTAATGGTTATCGTCGTAGGAAATGGACACGGCGACACAAGTTCAAATCCTGGACGAGGCTGATTGCATTTCACATAGCACTAATACCATGGTATGAATCCAATTATTCTCCCTCCAGCTATGGGTAAATAGTAGGACAGACTGGGTTCTTCAGCCTTAGGGAGGCAACTAGTCTAGGAGAAGGAAAACTCTGAATTCAAACCTGTTAAACTCCGCTTGACCTTGTGTCATATCCTGCTCGAGCGGAGGGGTTAGGCAAATAGGATCACCGCTATCATACACACACACACACACACACACACACACACACACACATATATATATATATATATATATATATATATATATGGAACATTCAATAAGTTTCCAGGCTTTTTATGTACAGGCATTTAAAATTGTCGTAGACTCTTGAAAATTCACTATTGTTATACATCTTATGAGATGACTGACCAATTTTTATGATTTCAGCTTCAAATGAACAGGTACAGCAGCAATTGGAATACACCCTACTAAACCCTGATTATCACAGCTGGTGAATTTCAAAAATGCAATCTGGACGCGAGGACAGTTTAGAAGAACGATATGCAATAAAATTCTGTTTTAAACTTGGAAAAAATGCCACAGAAACGTATGGATTGCTTCAGACTGATTTTGGAGCATCTTGCATAAGTCGAGCATCAGTTTTTGAGTGGCATA